>OX637357.1:0-600000 GCA_951799405.1 Agapetus fuscipes
GCTAGCATCGTATGCTCGGCGTCGTCTTCTGTTGCATCGCAGTGCCAGCAGGCTGCGGCTGCTTCTTTGCCTATCCTTTGCAGGAAGTTTCCGAAGCAGCCGTGTCCACTCAGCAGCTGGGTGAGCCGGTAGCTCAGACCACCATGCTTCCTTTGGCACCAGGTCCTCAGGTCGCTGATAAGTCTTCGCGTCCAGCGTCCACCAACTGCCGTGTCCCAGCGTTGCTGCCACTGCGAGTAAATCGCGTCTCTAGAGGGGTCTTCTAGACCGTCTCTCTTCCGCTCTCTTCTCTCCTGGCGTTCTCGCGCCAGGAGGTGAATCGGAGGCGAAGAAGATAGCACCAGCGCTGCGTCCTCGGAGATCGTGCGATACCCAGAGATAACCCTGAGTGCACTCCTCCTCTGCACACTTGCCATCTTCTTCCTGTAGTGCTCAACCTCAAGCGACTTCGCCCAGATGGGTGCCCCATACAAAAGCGTCGAGTGCACCACCTCGTGCAGGAGTCTCCTCCTGCTCGATTTGGGCCCGCCGACGTTCGGCATGAGCCTTCCCAGCTGTTGCGCCACCACGCTTGCCCTCGCCGCCGCCAGCTCGATATGTTCCCCGAAGCGGAGTCGATGATCGAGTTGGACACCGAGGTACCGCATAGATTTAACCAGCGGCACCTCGAAGCCCCCTAGCGTCAGCTTAGGCAGCGCAGGTCGTCGCCTTCGGCTGAACAGCACTGCCTCCGTCTTCTGGACTGCCAGCTCCAGTCCGGAGCTATCCAGCCAGCGTTTTACCCTACGGAGGGCCTCGTTCCCCGTAGCAGTGATCTCCTCGCAGGTTTTGCCGGTGATCATTACCGCGATGTCGTCCGCAAAAGCAACGACGCTTGCGTCCGCCGGCAGCTTCGTCCGCAACAAGCCGTCGTACATGACGTTCCACAGGGTTGGTCCTAAAACCGAGCCCTGAGGGACCCCAGACGTCAGCTGTCGCGTCTCGACGCTGCCTTCGGCACCGCATCGATATTCGAGCGTCCGACCATCAAAGTAGCTCTCCAGCAAGGCCATCAGGTACTCCGGGACCCGAAAGCTCTCCCTCAGCGCCCTGAGAGTTAAATCCCAGCGCGCCGAGTTGAAGGCATTCCGGACGTCCAGAGCCACAAGCATGACCTGCCGGTGCCTTTTCACCGACCCCTGCCAAGCCGTCCGTACCGTGTCCACTACGCGCTCCACAGCGTCCAGGGTGGAGCGTCCCGGTCTGAAGCCGTACTGGTGTTCGGAGAGCCCTCCATCCTCGGATTCGAGGATTGGGAGAAGCCTTCCAACCACCAGTCTCTCAAGAAGCTTCCCGTAGCCGGCAAGCATGCACAAGGGCCTAAAAGAGGAGGGCCCAACGGCGACAGCCTTTTTAGAGACAAGGACAAGCCTTTGCCTCTTCCAGGCGTCACCGAATCTACCCTCCTCCAGGCAGGCGTTGTACACGCTCAACAGCATATCGGGAAACTTCTTGGCAACCATCAGTACGACTTCGTTCGGGACATTGTCTGGTCCGGGCGCCCTTCCAGTTTTGATCCTGGCCGCCGCCGCATCGAGCTCAGCCCGGGAGAATGGTTCGAAGTCCGCTCCCAAAGGAGCGGGGCCTCTTACCACCCTCCGTTCATGCGCAGGAAAGAGAGCGTCTATTACGCTCGTGAGGTTCTGGGAGTCCATGAGAAACGGATCATGATCTCGTCCCCGTAGCTTCTGTCGTACAATCTTGTACGGCAGTCCCCAGGGGTCGTTATTCACCGATTCGCACAGTTCTTCCCAGCACCTCTCCTTGCTGCGCTTGATAGCTAGCTTAAGCTCTTTGCGGGCGGCCCGGTATCGCTGGTAAGCGCTGTCGTCTACGCCGTCCGTCGCCCGTGCCCGTTGGGCAGCCCTGCGTCGGGCAAGACACGCCGCGCGGAGGCGGGCTATGGTGTCTGTCCACCAATAGGCCGGCGCCCCCGCGCGGCGCCTCGAGCACCGAGCCATGGCCGCGTCGCAAGCGCGCCTGGTGAGGTCGTCAAGCCTCTCAACCCTGTCTGCCGCGCCGCCAGCATCCTCAACCGTCGCCCTGAGGCTCTCCACCATGGCTTCTAGAGCCTCCTGATCCAGGGATCGAAGGCTCCAACCGCCAACAGCGGAGTTTCCCGGGCGACCCGACCGACCTGGCCGGGGTCCTCTCTCCAGCGAGAAAGACACGTACTGGTGATCGCTGTGCGTGTAATCATCGAGTACACGCCAGTTTTTCACCAGTCCGATTATTCCCTCGCTGGCGAATGTTACGTCAACGACTGAGCCCGTGGCTCCCCTGCGGAACGTAAACTCCGAACCCACATTCGCAATGTGCAAATGCAAGCCCGCAGCCACATCACCCAGGATAGAGCCCCGCCTGTTAGTCGTTGACGAACCCCATTCAGTCGACCAGGCGTTGAAGTCGCCGGCCACGATAACTGGCAGCGTTGACGTCCTGACGTCACTCTCCAGGTCGCGGAGGTCGTCCATAAACTGCTGCAGTGGAGCGTTTGGCGAGAAGTAGCAGCTGTACAGTCTACAGCCTGCCACCTCAACCCACGTCCACCCCCTGCTAGCAGCGCGATTTCGTCCAGAGACGATCGCCCTCTGCGACGGAAGGAAGATTGCAGCCACTCCGGAATCGTCACAGTACCAGCGACTATTACAGTCACGATACTGCTCCGACACCAGAACAACATCCAACCTCCCCTCCGCCGCCACCTGCTGCATCAGGTCCTGAGCCACTTGGCAGTGACCCAGGTTGACTTGCAGGATGTTGAGTGCGGTCATCTCCGAAGGCATCGCTTCCGCTCCCCGCACTGCCCACTACCGCACCAATGTGCGGCAGGCAGTCCCCTCCTTTTGCAAGGGGCACAGCAAAGCGGGCTTGTGCAGCCCGCTGAGTTGTGCCCCTCTTCCCCACAACGTCTGCACAGTCCAGCCCCCCCCGGCTCCCTCACGTCACACCTCGATGCGACGTGAGCGAACCCGAGGCAGCGGAAACACTGCCTGACCTCCATCTTATGCCGGACACGGCATCGGAGGAGGCCGATTTGCAGGCGCCCGGCCCCAATGAGGGTGTCCACAGCTCGTGTCCACGGAACCTTCGCCGTACACGCGAGGGACCCACTCTGTCTCGGTCTCAGCGGGAGAACCTCGATTTCTTCGAGGCTCTCCCCCAGGGACCGAGCCAGGGCCGATCTGACGTCTTGGACCTCTATACCCTCATAGAGGTCTTGGACACAGATCGTCCTCTTCGGAACCCATCTCTTAATGGACAATGAGGGTCCAGCTACGCCCGCGAGGAACGTCTCTAGGGCAGGACCTCTAGAGTCCCCCCTCGCTAGGCGCAGCTGCAGGGACCCATTGGCACCTCTTCTGATGCCCTGGATCCCCGGTAGACCCTCATGCTCGGACTTGCTGCTTACAGCAGCAAGTCCTTTTAACACGGCTGCGTATGAGGGAGGCACCTCAGTCCTAGTGACTGGGGCAACGGTCACTGTTTCCAACGGCTTTGACCGCCTTTTAACGGTAGCCGGAGCCACCGGAGCCGCTGTGGCCCCTTTGCTCTTCCTCTTTCTGTGGCTGACCACGGTCCATCCCGTGGCCAGCCCTTCCACCCGTTCTTTGGGTGGGTGCAGCTGTTGCCGCTGCTGTGGCTGTTTCCGCTGCTGCGGCTGTTGCCGCTGCTGCGGCTGTTGCCACTGTTGCGGCTGTTGCCGCTGCTGCGGCTGTTGCCGCTGTTGCGGCTGTTGCCGTTGCTGCGGTTGTTGCCGCTGCTGCGGCTGTTGCCGCTGTTGCGGCTGTTGCCGTTGCTGCGGTTGTTGCCGCTGCTGTGGCTGGTGCCGCTGCTGCGGCTGTTGCCGCTGCGGAAGCACTCGAGGCGCCGGCCGTGGCAGCTTCCTTGGGCTGGGCCTGGGCGTCTCCATACTGTCCGTCTGGCAGGAGACGCTGGCGGTATCGCACGCCAGGCAGTCTCTCGCCAGACAAGCCAAATTGAGGGCCCTCGCGACTCCCTCCCTGATGGGAACGTGGACGTTCGACCGCCCAGCGATGAAATCGCGAATGCCCTCTAACACTAAAGCGAGCTCCTCGCTCGTCCTCAAACACTCTTTACGGCATTTGCCCCCCCCAGAATCCGTGGGGCAGCCCAAAGCCGAAGCTTCGGGAGGGGATTCTCCACCGCCAGAAGCGGTGGTACCCCCCTGGGGTATATGATGTGATACCGTGTTTTCCATTTTGATGAACTCTTTTTCTGAAAAAGAGAAAAAAGCATAAGATATATACACATATACATACAAATATAAACACAATAAAATAAAATAAAATAAAACAATACATAAGATAGAATTATAAAATAAAATGCTTCACCCAGTCTTCCCCGGCCTGCAGGCGCCTATCTGAATGTTCCCACCCTGGGGTCGCGCCTATCTATCTAAGTCCCACCCACTAGATATTCCGCAGACCGGAGTCAACCGGGCAGCAGCACCAATAAACTACATAAACTAAATATATAAATAAATAGATAATTAAATAAATTATAATTATATAATAAACCTGAGCGCTAATGGGGAAACACCCCCTCCAGCGCTCAGGGGTTCGCTTTGGTCCCAACTCTCGTCCCTTTATGAGGACAAGCATTGGTAAGCCCCCAAGCCACGACAAGGCCCGAACCATGAAGGGGGAACCTAACCTAACCTAACCTAACCTAACCTAACCTAACCTAACCTAACCTAACCTAACCTAACCTAACCTAACCTAACCTAACCTAACCTAACCTAACCTAACCTAACCTAACCTAACCTAACCTAACCTAACCTAACCTAACCTAACCTAACCTAACCTAACCTAACCTAACCTAACCTAACCTAACCTAACCTAACCTAACCTAACCTAACCTAACCTAACCTAACCTAACCTAACCTAACCTAACCTAACCTAACCTAACCTAACCTAACCTAACCTAACCTAACCTAACCTAACCTAACCTAACCTAACCTAACCTAACCTAACCTAACCTAACCTAACCTAACCTAACCTAACCTAACCTAACCTAACCTAACCTAACCTAACCTAACCTAACCTAACCTAACCTAACCTAACCTAACCTAACCTAACCTAACCTAACCTAACCTAACCTAACCTAACCTAACCTAACCTAACCTAACCTAACCTAACCTAACCTAACCTAACCTAACCTAACCTAACCTAACCTAACCTAACCTAACCTAACCTAACCTAACCTAACCTAACCTAACCTAACCTAACCTAACCTAACCTAACCTAACCTAACCTAACCTAACCTAACCTAACCTAACCTAACCTAACCTAACCTAACCTAACCTAACCTAACCTAACCTAACCTAACCTAACCTAACCTAACCTAACCTAACCTAACCTAACCTAACCTAACCTAACCTAACCTAACCTAACCTAACCTAACCTAACCTAACCTAACCTAACCTAACCTAACCTAACCTAACCTAACCTAACCTAACCTAACCTAACCTAACCTAACCTAACCTAACCTAACCTAACCTAACCTAACCTAACCTAACCTAACCTAACCTAACCTAACCTAACCTAACCTAACCTAACCTAACCTAACCTAACCTAACCTAACCTAACCTAACCTAACCTAACCTAACCTAACCTAACCTAACCTAACCTAACCTAACCTAACCTAACCTAACCTAACCTAACCTAACCTAACCTAACCTAACCTAACCTAACCTAACCTAACCTAACCTAACCTAACCTAACCTAACCTAACCTAACCTAACCTAACCTAACCTAACCTAACCTAACCTAACCAGTTACAGTCCAGCGTCCGCCGCAGCACCACGTGTTTCTCGCGCTCCGTATTGGAAAAATCCAAACATCGGCTATTTGTGTCGGATCGTACCGATTTGTGTCTTAAAAGTTGCGTCTTGCTTTGCCGCATATAATGACGCAAAAAAAACTTGTGTTTTGTTAATAAATTTATAGTGCTTTTAGTTATTCAGTGAAAAAACTCGAGAAAAATATTCGTTTTCCGATACGCTGCCCTTCCGGGCAGTCTTAAAATTCCTTACTGTTCTTCTGTGTGTGCGCTGCATCAAGACCACTAAATTTGATAGTGAACGCATACCTGTGCGACTTTCAGTTTTCAAGATATTAGTGTTTTTGTGAAAACCACGTGTTTGCTAACTTTTTACAGTGGCATCACATTGAGGTTATATTGGGCTCTTTAGATGCGCCTTGCCTTACTGTGTTAGTTAATATAAAGAAAAAGTGTTTTTTGTGTGCAATTTATTGATTTATTGACTATTTTGTGTAAAAACTGGAGAAAAAATCATTGTTTTTTGGAACGCTGCCCTTCTGGGGAGTCTTAGAACTGCAAACTGTTCATCAGTGTGCGCGCCGCATTGAGACCACTAAATTTGATAGCTTACGCATACCTGTGCGACTTGCAGTTTTCAAGATATTAGTGATTAAGTGAAAACCACGTGTTTGCAAACTTTGCAAAGTGGCATCACATTGCGGTTATACTAGGCTCTTTAGATGCGCCTTGCTTTATTGTGTTAGTTATATAAAGAAAAAGTGTTTTTTCTGCGCATCATTTGGTGTTTTTCGAAATTTTCAAAGAATTTTTTTTCGATTATTGTGTGTACACTTTTTATATAAAAAATTATTTCGTGTTCTTTTGTTTGTATGTAACGCAAAGATGTTACATACCCCTCCATCGTCTCAGAGGCAGACCTCGAGAGCCAGAGCCTCTCGCTCCCTCTCTCCGCCATCACCCGGAAATTCTGTGTCGTTACCCTCAATTGCTTCACAGATTGGGATTTTGTGCCAGCAGATCCTCAAGAAGGCAAAGTCTCGCGACATTGTCGAATGGGTGACACAGATTGAGGCTCTATCTAATGGTTTTTCAAGAGATGACCCACACCAGGTCATCACACCTACCGTGAACCCCACCGATCTTAGCGAGATTAAGAACCAAATTGCTGGATTGGCCGCTAAGGTTGACGAACTTGCCCGGCCCCAAAATGATTACTCCACTGCTCTCAAGTTGAACTTGCCTACCAAGGCTGCTGCGTCTCATGCGCTTATTGTAAGCGCATCTGACAAAACGCAAACGTGCAAAGAAATACAGGACACTTTCAGGCAACAAGTCAAACCTGCACAACTCAGGGTCGGAGTCTCGGCCATGTACAGCGCCAAGGACAACAAGGTAATCGTTAGGTGCCCAACTCAAAAAGATGTACAAGTCTTGAAGGAGGCACTACCTGAACTTACCAAAGGTAGGCTGTCGGCCCAGGAGGGCAAACGTCTAAGACCATCTGTGGTCCTCAAGGGGGTGGAGACAGAGACGAAAAACGAGGAAGTTATCGAGATGATTAAGTGTCAGAATGACTCAGTTTTGGAAGCAATCAAGGGGGACAATGACATCACTATTATGCGAATTTACAAGAACCCCAAGAACAATCGGCTTCGTAACATCATTCTTGGTGTCACTAAAGAAATACGGAGCGCCATGATTGCTAGGGAACGGATTTGCATCGGCTTCCAGAGGGTCCACGTCGAGGACAGCAGCCCTCTCATTCAATGCTTCAAATGCCTTGGATACGGCCATACATCTCTCAGATGTATGGAGATCAAAGAACGATGCATGCACTGTGCTGGAGAGCACAGAAGCCGTGAATGCACCAAAGGGGACACCAGCTCAGATCTTCACTGCTGGAACTGCTCAAAAATTAACAAGGGGAAAAAAGAAGTCTGCGACCACAGAGCCAACTCTCGGGACTGCCCATACCGCATAAAAATGGAAGCCATGCTAAAAGAACGTGTCGACTTATAAATCTTCAGGAAAATCCATCAGATGTGCTTACGCTCAACTATGTATGCTCCTTTTTTTTTTTTTTTTTCAGAGGTGTTTCACAGAAGCAAGATGAAGACCTCAAACATCAGATCCAGTGATAGGTCATAAGGACCTATCACCACAGCCTTTTCTAATAGATATAGTAAGATAAAATGAACTGGGTAATCAGAAAAAAGCCGAGCTCCCTTCTGGAGTGACGGAAGGCCTGCGAAGATTCCTGAGTAGTCCGGCTTCTCTTGACGAGGTTTCTGTGGTTCCCTCGTCAAACTCGCAAATGCGGAGAAGTTCCCACTAGGCCACAGCCGCTCTTCCTTTCCTTTCCGTCCACGAACTTCAACCGTTCAATTAATTAGCTTAGAACAGATAGAAATATGCAATCCACTTGAAGATATAAGCCTTGTACGTGATAAGCAGGGCAAATAATAGCGTAACTCCACATCAAAAAAAAAAAAAACCTAACCTAACCTAACCTAACCTAACCTAACCTAACCTAACCTAACCTAACCTAACCTAACCTAACCTAACCTAACCTAACCTAACCTAACCTAACCTAACCTAACCTAACCTAACCTAACCTAACCTAACCTAACCTAACCTAACCTAACCTAACCTAACCTAACCTAACCTAACCTAACCTAACCTAACCTAACCTAACCTAACCTAACCTAACCTAACCTAACCTAACCTAACCTAACCTAACCTAACCTAACCTAACCTAACCTAACCTAACCTAACCTAACCTAACCTAACCTAACCTAACCTAACCTAACCTAACCTAACCTAACCTAACCTAACCTAACCTAACCTAACCTAACCTAACCTAACCTAACCTAACCTAACCTAACCTAACCTAACCTAACCTAACCTAACCTAACCTAACCTAACCTAACCTAACCTAACCTAACCTAACCTAACCTAACCTAACCTAACCTAACCTAACCTAACCTAACCTAACCTAACCTAACCTAACCTAACCTAACCTAACCTAACCTAACCTAACCTAACCTAACCTAACCTAACCTAACCTAACCTAACCTAACCTAACCTAACCTAACCTAACCTAACCTAACCTAACCTAACCTAACCTAACCTAACCTAACCTAACCTAACCTAACCTAACCTAACCTAACCTAACCTAACCTAACCTAACCTAACCTAACCTAACCTAACCTAACCTAACCTAACCTAACCTAACCTAACCTAACCTAACCTAACCTAACCTAACCTAACCTAACCTAACCTAACCTAACCTAACCTAACCTAACCTAACCTAACCTAACCTAACCTAACCTAACCTAACCTAACCTAACCTAACCTAACCTAACCTAACCTAACCTAACCTAACCTAACCTAACCTAACCTAACCTAACCTAACCTAACCTAACCTAACCTAACCTAACCTAACCTAACCTAACCTAACCTAACCTAACCTAACCTAACCTAACCTAACCTAACCTAACCTAACCTAACCTAACCTAACCTAACCTAACCTAACCTAACCTAACCTAACCTAACCTAACCTAACCTAACCTAACCTAACCTAACCTAACCTAACCTAACCTAACCTAACCTAACCTAACCTAACCTAACCTAACCTAACCTAACCTAACCTAACCTAACCTAACCTAACCTAACCTAACCTAACCTAACCTAACCTAACCTAACCTAACCTAACCTAACCTAACCTAACCTAACCTAACCTAACCTAACCTAACCTAACCTAACCTAACCTAACCTAACCTAACCTAACCTAACCTAACCTAACCTAACCTAACCTAACCTAACCTAACCTAACCTAACCTAACCTAACCTAACCTAACCTAACCTAACCTAACCTAACCTAACCTAACCTAACCTAACCTAACCTAACCTAACCTAACCTAACCTAACCTAACCTAACCTAACCTAACCTAACCTAACCTAACCTAACCTAACCTAACCTAACCTAACCTAACCTAACCTAACCTAACCTAACCTAACCTAACCTAACCTTTTTTTTTTTTTTTTTTTTTTTTTTTTTTTTTTTTTTTTTTTTTTTTTTTGTTTTGCGTTGGAAGAAGGAAAATCTTTTATAAGACGCCAAGTGACAGCCGGTCACTAGATTGGCAGTGTGGGACTCTCCCTGCTGCGGGCCTACCCACTAAAAACCTCTCCCGTGCAAGCATCTACCACACTCCGGACCTACCAATGAAGTATTACGCTGGGAGTGTGGCAATGGTTTATACGCTGATGGCGTCTACTCTACTCGCTGTGGCAACGCTCATTGCGTTACCAACTACACCGCGCTATGTGACGCCTTTCAGTCGGCTTCTACGGCGGCCGCGGGCCGTCTTCTCCTCTCGCGCTCGGCGTCCTCCTTCTGTCCCATTACGCTCGAGGCGAAGTCCTCCCACGCCCGCCAGTTATCAGCCGACTGGAGCATTGTCGTCACCACCGCATCCACCTCCAGGTGACTGACCCCGAGAGCAGCCACAAGTGACGCCCTCTCCGTCGCCCAGGCCGGACACGCTAGCATCGTATGCTCGGCGTCGTCTTCTGTTGCATCGCAGTGCCAGCAGGCTGCGGCTGCTTCTTTGCCTATCCTTTGCAGGAAGTTTCCGAAGCAGCCGTGTCCACTCAGCAGCTGGGTGAGCCGGTAGCTCAGACCACCATGCTTCCTTTGGCACCAGGTCCTCAGGTCGCTGATAAGTCTGCGCGTCCAGCGTCCACCAACTGCCGTGTCCCAGCGTTGCTGCCACTGCGAGTATATCGCGTCTCGAGAGGGGTCTTCTAGACCGTCTCTCTTCCGCTCTCTTCTCTCCTGACGTTCTCGCGCCAGGAGGTGAATTGGAGGTGAAGAAGATAGCACCAGCGCTGCGTCCTCGGAGATCGTGCGATACCCAGAGATAACCCTGAGTGCACTCCTCCTCTGCACACTTGCCATCTTCTTCCTGTAGTGCTCAACCTCGAGCGACTTCGCCCAGATGGGTGCCCCATACAAAAGCGTCGAGTGCACCACCTCGTGCAAAAGTCTCCTTCTGCTCGATTTGGGCCCGCCGACGTTCGGCATGATTCTACCCAGCTGTTGCGCCACCACGCTTGCCTTCGCCGCCGCTAGCTCGATGTGTTCTCTGAAACAGAGTCGACGATCAAGTTGGACACCGAGGTACCGCAGGGATTTAACCAGCGGCACCTCAAAGCCCCCCAGCGTCAGTTTTGGCAGCGCGGGTCGTCGCTTTCGGCTGAACAATACTGCCTCCGTCTTGTGGACTGCAAGTTCCAAGCCGGAACGGTCCAGCCACCGCTTCACCCTGCGGAGGGCCTCATTCCCCGCGACAGTGATCTCACCGCAAGTCTTGCCGGTGATCATCACAGCGATGTCGTCCGCGAAAGCAACGACGCTAGCACCCGCCGGTAGCTCGGTTCGCAGCAAACCATCGTACATGACGTTCCACAGGGTCGGTCCCAAGACCGATCCCTGGGGAACACCAGACGTCAGCTGTCGCGTTTCCAAGCCCCCGTTGGCACCACATCGATACTCTAGCACACGGCCATCGAAGTAATCCTCCAGCATGGCCATGAGGTACTCCGGGACCCGGAAGCTTTCTCTCAGCTCTCTTAGGATTAAATCCCATCGAGCCGAGTTGAAAGCGTTCCGGATATCCAGAGTCACCAACATGACCTGCCGGTGTCTCTTCACCGACCCCTCCCACGCAGTCCGAACGGTGTCCACCACGCGTTCCACGGCGTCCAGGGTTGATCGTCCCGGCCTGAAGCCGTACTGGTGCTCGGAGAGTCCCCCGTCCTCGGATTCGAGGATCGGGAGAAGCCTTCCAACCATGAGTCTCTCCAGGAGCTTCCCATAGCCGTCGAGCATGCACAAAGGCCTAAAAGATGAGGGTCCATCGGCGACAGCCTTTTTTGAGACGAGGACTAGCCTCTGCCTCTTCCAGGCGTCGCCAAAATTACCCTCCTCCAAACAGGTATTGTACACATTCAGCAGCACATCAGGAAACTTCCTAGCCACTACCAGCACGACTTCATTACTACCAGCACGACTTCATTCGGGACGTTGTCCGGTCCAGGTGCCTTCCCGGTTTTGATCCTGGCAGACGCTGCGTCAAGCTCAGCTTGGGAGAAGGGTTCGAAGTCCGCTCCCGGGGGAGCAGGGCCTCTTGCCGCCCTCCGGTCATGCGCAGGAAAGAGAGCATCTATGACGCTCGTAAGGTTCTGGGGGTCCATGAGAAACGGATCCTGATCTCTACCCCGTAGTTTCTGTCGCACAATCTTGTACGGCAGTCCCCAGGGGTCGTGATTCACCGTCTCACACAGTTCTTCCCAGCACCTTTCCTTGCTGCGCATGATGGCCAGCTTAAGCTCTCGGCGAGCGTCCCGGTACCGTTGAAGGGCACTGTCGTAGGTATCCCCCGATGTCCTTGCCCGCTGGGCGGCCCGGCGTCTGGCAAGACACGTCGCGCGAAGACTGGCTATGGTGTCTGACCACCAATAGGCCTGCCCCCTCGCGGGATGCTTCGTGCGCCGGACCATTGCCGCGTCGCAGGCGCGCGTGGTGAGATCGCCAAGGCTCCTCACCTTGCTCGCCGCGCCATCAGCGTCCTCAACCGACGTCTTCAGGTTTTCCACCATGACCTCCAGTGTCTCTTGATCCAGAGATCGGAGGCTCCAGCCGCCTATGGTGAAGTTACCGGGTCGTCCTGATCGGGGTCCCCTCTCCAGCGAAAAAGACACGTACTGGTGATCGCTGTGCGTGTAGTCATTGAGTACACGCCAGCGCTTCACCTGCCCGATTATTTCCTCGCTGGCGAAGGTTACGTCGACAACTGAACCCGTGACTCCCCTGCGGAACGTGAACTCCGTGCCCACATTTGCAATGTGCAAATGCAGGCTCGCAGCCACATCGCCCAGGATGGAGCCCCGTCTGTTGGTTGTCGCCGAGCCCCACTCAGTCGACCAGGCATTAAAATCACCGGCCATGATTATCGGCAACGTGGACGTCCTGACGTCGGTTTCCAGGTCATGGAGATCGTCGAGGAACCGCTGCAGAGAGACATTTGGGGAGAAGTAGCAGCTGTACATCCTACAGCCTGCTACCTCAATCCAGGTCCATCCTCTGCTGGCATTTCGATTGCGTCCTGAGACGACCGCCCCCTGCGCCGGAAGAAAAATAGCCGCCACTCCGTCGCCGTCACAGTACCAGCGACTGTTACAGTCACGGTACTGCTCCGACACCAGAACAACATCGACCTTCTTCTCCGACGCTACCTGCTGCATCAGGTCCTGGGCCACTTGGCAGTGACCCAGGTTGATTTGCAGGATATTTAGCGCGGTCATCTCCGGAGGCATCGCTTGACAGCAGCGCACTGCGCACTACCGCACCAATGTGCGGACGGCAGTTTTTGCTTTTTACAGGGTGCACAGCACAGCGGGCTTTTGCAACCCGCTGAGTTGTGCCCCTCCTCACCACATCGCCTGCACAGGCCTGCGCTCCCGGGCTCCCGCACGTCGCATTTAGCTGCGACGTGAGAGAACCCAAGACAGCGGAAGCACTGCTTGACCTCCACCTTCTGCCGGATTCGGCATCGGAGGAGGCCAATTGTCAGGCGACCGGTTTGAATCAGGTCATCTGCACTCCTCGTCCACGGCACCCTCGCCGTGCACGCAGCTGACCTGTCCTGTCTTGTTCTCAGTGGGAAAACCTCGATTTGTTCGAGGCTCTCCCCCAGGGCCCGAGACAGGGCTTCTTTGAGGTCCTTGACCTCTACACCCTCGTAGAGGTCCTTGACATAGATGGTCTTTTTAGGGACCCATCTTTTAACTTTCATAGAGGGTCCTGCCATCCTTTCGAGAAGTTTCTCCAGAGCAGGTCCCCTGGAGTCTCCCCTCGTCAGGCGTAGCTGCAGGGACCCATTGGCACCTTTCCTGATGCCCTGGATCCCTGGCAGACCCTCTCGTTCGGACTTGCTGGTTATTCCAACAAGTCCTTTTAGTACCCCTGCAAATGTAGGCGGCTCGTCTGCCCTGCCGACTGGAGTGACGGTCAGCATTTCAAGTGGCTTCGACTGCCTTTTGACGGCAGTCGAAGTCACCGGGGCCTTTCTCATCTTTTTGTGGGTGACCACGGTCCATCCCGTAGCCACCTCGTCCACCCGTTCCTTTGGACCGGGAATATGTCTCTGCAGCAGCTCCTCCCGCTGCCTTCCTCGTTTTTGCGGCCGGAGTTGCGGCTGCTGCTGCTGGGGCTGAGATTGCCACCGCGGCTGCTGCCGTTGTTGCAGTTGCTGCCGTTGTTGCGGCTGCTGCCGTTGTTGCGGCTGCTGCCGTTGTTGCGGCTGCTGCCGTTGTTGCGGCTGCTGTTTTTGTTGCGGCTGCTGCCGTTGCTTGCGCTGCCACCCCAGCTCCGGGTCTTGTACGCTGAGGCACTTTGACGACAGTGGTGTCATCGCCGTGCCCTCAGTCTTGGTGCTTCGGTTGTCCGTTTGGCAATGGACGCTGACGGTTTTTCCGTCATTAAGGCAGTCCATTACCTCCATTGCTATTGTCAGAGCGGCCTGAATTCCTTGTTTTAATGGGACGTGGACATTTGTCCTACGCGAGATGAAATTATTCAGGCCCTCGAGAGTGTCCAGCAACACTCCCATCCTTATCTCAAAGAAACGATTTTTGCCCCCCCCAGAATCCGTGGGGCAGCCCGACGATTGCGCGTCGGGAGGGGATTCTCCGCCGCCAGTGGCAACGGTACCCCCCTGAGGTACATGTTTTGAAATCGTACTGTCCATTTATTATCCAAGTATTTAATATAATAATAAATAAATATAATACATAGATACATACATACAGATACGCGGTTCGCTTTAGTTAACTTTGCTCTGCCGGCGCCTACCTACTCTAACCCCACCCGGGGAGCGCGCCTATCTAAGTACCACCCACTAGATTGTCGGCAGACCAAAGCCCCGACACTTGTCCGATTATGAGGAAAAGCATCGAGAAGCCCCCAAGCCACGACAAGGCCCGAACCATGATGGGGGAACCTAACCTAACCTAACCTAACCTAACCTAACCTAACCTAACCTAACCTAACCTAACCTAACCTAACCTAACCTAACCTAACCTAACCTAACCTAACCTAACCTAACCTAACCTAACCTAACCTAACCTAACCTAACCTAACCTAACCTAACCTAACCTAACCTAACCTAACCTAACCTAACCTAACCTAACCTAACCTAACCTAACCTAACCTAACCTAACCTAACCAGTTACAGTCCAGCGTCCGCCGCAGCACCACGTGTTTCTCGCGCTCCGTATTGGAAAAATCCAAACATCGGCTATTTGTGTCGGATCGTACCGATTTGTGTCTTAAAAGTTGCGTCTTGCTTTGCCGCATATAATGATGCAAAAAAACTTGTGTTTTGTTAATAAATTTATAGTGCTTTTAGTTATTTAGTGAAAAAACTCGAGAAAAATATTCGTTTTCCGATACGCTGCCCTTCCGGGCAGTCTTAAAATTCCTTACTGTTCTTCTGTGTGTGCGCTGCATCAAGACCACTAAATTTGATAGTGAACGCATACCTGTGCGACTTTCAGTTTTCAAGATATTAGTGTTTTTGTGAAAACCACGTGTTTGCTAACTTTTTACAGTGGCATCACATTGAGGTTATATTGGGCTCTTTAGATGCGCCTTGCCTTACTGTGTTAGATAATATAAAGAAAAAGTGTTTTTTGTGTGCAATTTATTGATTTATTGACTATTTTGTGTAAAAACTGGAGAAAAAATCATTGTTTTTTGGAACGCTGCCCTTCTGGGGAGTCTTAGAACTGCAAACTGTTCATCAGTGTGCGCGCCGCATTGAGACCACTAAATTTGATAGCTTACGCATACCTGTGCGACTTGCAGTTTTCAAGATATTAGTGATTAAGTGAAAACCACGTGTTTGCAAACTTTGCAAAGTGGCATCACATTGCGGTTATACTAGGCTCTTTAGATGCGCCTTGCTTTATTGTGTTAGTTATATAAAGAAAAAGTGTTTTTTCTGCGCATCATTTGGTGTTTTTCGAAATTTTCAAAGAATTTTTTTTTCGATTATTGTGTGTACACTTTTTACATAAAAAATTATTTCGTGTTCTTTTGTTTGTATGTAACGCAAAGATGTTACATACCCCTCCATCGTCTCAGAGGCAGACCTCGAGAGCCAGAGCCTCTCGCTCCCTCTCTCCGCCATCACCCGGAAATTCTGTGTCGTTACCCTCAATTGCTTCACAGATTGGGATTTTGTGCCAGCAGATCCTCAAGAAGGCAAAGTCTCGCGACATTGTCGAATGGGTGACACAGATTGAGGCTCTATCTAATGGTTTTTCAAGAGATGACCCACACCAGGTCATCACACCTACCGTGAACCCCACCGATCTTAGCGAGATTAAGAACCAAATTGCTGGATTGGCCGCTAAGGTTGACGAACTTGCCCGGCCCCAAAATGATTACTCCACTGCTCTCAAGTTGAACTTGCCTACCAAGGCTGCTGCGTCTCATGCGCTTATTGTAAGCGCATCTGACAAAACGCAAACGTGCAAAGAAATACAGGACACTTTCAGGCAACAAGTCAAACCTGCACAACTCAGGGTCGGAGTCTCGGCCATGTACAGCGCCAAGGACAACAAGGTAATCGTTAGGTGCCCAACTCAAAAAGATGTACAAGTCTTGAAGGAGGCACTACCTGAACTTACCAAAGGTAGGCTGTCGGCCCAGGAGGGCAAACGTCTAAGACCATCTGTGGTCCTCAAGGGGGTGGAGACAGAGACGAAAAACGAGGAAGTTATCGAGATGATTAAGTGTCAGAATGACTCAGTTTTGGAAGCGATCAAGGGGGACAATGACATCACTATTATGCGAATTTACAAGAACCCCAAGAACAATCGGCTTCGTAACATCATTCTTGGTGTCACTAAAGAAATACGGAGCGCCATGATTGCTAGGGAACGGATTTGCATCGGCTTCCAGAGGGTCCACGTCGAGGACAGCAGCCCTCTCATTCAATGCTTCAAATGCCTTGGATACGGCCATACATCTCTCAGATGTATGGAGATCAAAGAACGATGCATGCACTGTGCTGGAGAGCACAGAAGCCGTGAATGCACCAAAGGGGACACCAGCTCAGATCTTCACTGCTGGAACTGCTCAAAAATTAACAAGGGGAAAAAAGAAGTCTGCGACCACAGAGCCAACTCTCGGGACTGCCCATACCGCATAAAAATGGAAGCCATGCTAAAAGAACGTGTCGACTTATAAATCTTCAGGAAAATCCATCAGATGTGCTTACGCTCAACTATGTATGCTCCTTTTTTTTTTTTCAGAGGTGTTTCACAGAAGCAAGATGAAGACCTCAAACATCAGATCCAGTGATAGGTCATAAGGACCTATCACCACAGCCTTTTCTAATAGATATAGTAAGATAAAATGAACTGGGTAATCAGAAAAAAGCCGAGCTCCCTTCTGGAGTGACGGAAGGCCTGCGAAGATTCCTGAGTAGTCCGGCTTCTCTTGACGAGGTTTCTGTGGTTCCCTCGTCAAACTCGCAAATGCGGAGAAGTTCCCACTAGGCCACAGCCGCTCTTCCTTTCCTTTCCGTCCACGAACTTCAACCGTTCATTAATTAGCTTAGAACAGATAGAAATATGCAATCCACTTGAAGATATAAGCCTTGTACGTGATAAGCAGGGCAAATAATAGCGTAACTCCACATCAAAAAAAAACCTAACCTAACCTAACCTAACCTAACCTAACCTAACCTAACCTAACCTAACCTAACCTAACCTAACCTAACCTAACCTAACCTAACCTAACCTAACCTAACCTAACCTAACCTAACCTAACCTAACCTAACCTAACCTAACCTAACCTAACCTAACCTAACCTAACCTAACCTAACCTAACCTAACCTAACCTAACCTAACCTAACCTAACCTAACCTAACCTAACCTAACCTAACCTAACCTAACCTAACCTAACCTAACCTAACCTAACCTAACCTAACCTAACCTAACCTAACCTAACCTAACCTAACCTAACCTAACCTAACCTAACCTAACCTAACCTAACCTAACCTAACCTAACCTAACCTAACCTAACCTAACCTAACCTAACCTAACCTAACCTAACCTAACCTAACCTAACCTAACCTAACCTAACCTAACCTAACCTAACCTAACCTAACCTAACCTAACCTAACCTAACCTAACCTAACCTAACCTAACCTAACCTAACCTAACCTAACCTAACCTAACCTAACCTAACCTAACCTAACCTAACCTAACCTAACCTAACCTAACCTAACCTAACCTAACCTAACCTAACCTAACCTAACCTAACCTAACCTAACCTAACCTAACCTAACCTAACCTAACCTAACCTAACCTAACCTAACCTAACCTAACCTAACCTAACCTAACCTAACCTAACCTAACCTAACCTAACCTAACCTAACCTAACCTAACCTAACCTAACCTAACCTAACCTAACCTAACCTAACCTAACCTAACCTAACCTAACCTAACCTAACCTAACCTAACCTAACCTAACCTAACCTAACCTAACCTAACCTAACCTAACCTAACCTAACCTAACCTAACCTAACCTAACCTAACCTAACCTAACCTAACCTAACCTAACCTAACCTAACCTAACCTAACCTAACCTAACCTAACCTAACCTAACCTAACCTAACCTAACCTAACCTAACCTAACCTAACCTAACCTAACCTAACCTAACCTAACCTAACCTAACCTAACCTAACCTAACCTAACCTAACCTAACCTAACCTAACCTAACCTAACCTAACCTAACCTAACCTAACCTAACCTAACCTAACCTAACCTAACCTAACCTAACCTAACCTAACCTAACCTAACCTAACCTAACCTAACCTAACCTAACCTAACCTAACCTTTTTTTTTTTTTTTTTTTTTTTTTTTTTTTTTTTTTTTTTTTTTTCCATTGAGAGGGGAAAATCTTCAAAAGATTCCTGCCATTGTTTCCGCCGGCAGGATATGTGAGATTTTTACTCACTAAAAACCCCCCTCTGCATCTTGCCACACCCTGGAACTGCCGTCAAGCATGACATCGGGGTGTGGTGTGTCTTTACATGCACAGCATGTCTTCACATTTCAGTTGCGTCAATTGGCAAATCTACACTATCTACATTGTGTTAAGACTAATTAATCTACATTAACACTTCTATCAACAGAGACTAGATTTACTACATTTTGGCGGGTCGTGTTCATCCTTCGCCTTACGCGCTCGGCATCCTCCTTCTTTCCGATCACGCGAGAGGCAAAGGTATCCCAGGCCCGCCAGTTCTCTTCTGATTGGAGCATTGACGGCACTACCATGTCCAGGTCTAGTCGATCGACCACAATGGTTGCCATTAATGACCCCCTGTGGTCCACCCAGGCAGGACACGACAGTAGCGTGTGCTCCGCGTCATCATTTTCTGAGTCGCAGTGCCAGCATGCTGCAGTTGCTTCTTTTCCTATACGGTGTAGGAAAAAACCGAAACAACCGTGTCCACTCAGCATCTGGAATCATCACGCGGAAGCTCTCCCTCAGCGCTCTGAGGATTAATTCCCATCGCGCAGAGTTAAAAGCATTCCGGATGTCCAGCGCTATCATGACAACCCGTCGGTGGCTCTTCACCGTGCCCTGCCATGCTTGTCGGATGACGTTGACAACGTGTCCGACTGCGTCAATTGTGGATCTGCCCCGCCTGAAGCCGTACTGCTTGTCGGAGAGACCCCGCTCCGGATCCTCCAGAATTGGCTGAAGTCTCCCAAGCAGGAGTCGCTCAAGGAGCTTCCCGAAGCCGTCCAGCATGCACAGCGGTCTAAAAGATGAGGGTCCGTCCGCGACTGCCTTTTTGAGAATAAGGACAAGCCTTTGTCTCTTCCAGGGATCGCCAACTAGACCCTCTTCCAGGCACGCATTGTACACGCCGAGCAGAACCTCAGGGAACTCCCGGGTCACCAGCAGCACAATCTCATTTGGGACTTCGTCAGGTCCAGGAGCCTTACCTTTACTTACCCTTTTTGCAGCTGTCTCGAGCTCAGCTACCGTGAACGGTTGGAACTCACCAGTTGAGGGGGTAGGATCTGCCAACGGTCGGTCTCCGTGAAGGGGAAAGAGGCCATCAATAACAGCGGTCAGGTTACTGGGGTTACTGAGAAAGGGGTCAAGGCCGCGTCCCCGTAGTTTCTGTCGCACTATTTTGTACGGCAGTCCCCAGGGGTCGCGGTTCACCGACTCGCACAGCTCACCCCAGCACCTTTCCTTACTGCGCCTGATAGCGCTCTTCAGCTCCTTCTTTGCAGCCTTGTAGTCTTCAGCCTGAAAACTCTCCCATCCTGAGCGCTGGGCCCGGCGCCGCAAAGCTAAACATGACCGGCGCAGACGGGCAATCTCCTCAGTCCACCAATAAACATTACGCCTGAGGGTGTGTCCGCCCCGCCGAGCCATGGATGCATCGCAGGCGCGCTTGACCACGCTACTCAGCTCGCTTACCTTTAGCGCTGCTCCATCCGCGTTTGCGATCCTTTCGCTGCCACTCTCGATGACTGCTTTAAGGGCATCGGTGTCCAAGGAGCGAAGACTCCAACCCGCTGAACTAGCGGCGGAACCCAACCCAGGTGCAGCAGGCCGCGGCCCCCTTGCAAGCGTGAAGGTCACGTACTGGTGATCGCTCTGCGTGTGCTCATCGAGCACACGCCAGTCTTTCACCCTTCCGATCATTCCTTCATCAGCAAAGGTTACGTCTATGACAGAACCCGTGGCGCCCCTGCAGAAAGTGAACTTCCCACCTACATTTGCAGGAAGCAAATGCAGGCCCGAAGCCATCTCGCACAGAAGGGCGCCCCGTCTGTTTGTCATCGACGAGCCCCAGTCAGTTGCCCAAGCGTTGAAGTCACCAGCCAGCACAATGGGTAGTGTCGCGCTCCTCACGTCTTCCTCCAGACCCCGAAGTTCCTCCTCGAACTGCTGCAGCGGAACGTTCGGGGAGAAGTAGCAGCTATATATTCTACAACCTCTTACCTCAATCCATGTCCAACCACTGCCGCCGTTCAAGGGTCTCCCAGTGATGGCCGCGTGCTGTGATGGGAAGAAGATTGCCGCCCTTCCAGTCTCGTCCGAGTACCAACAACTTGTAGAGTTGCGATACTGTTCAGAGACCAGGACAACGTCAATCCCCTTCTCTCGTGCCACCTGAAACATTAGATCCTGGGCAGCTTGGCAATGGCCCAGATTTATTTGCAGGAATTTAAGCATTTTGCGACTTTTAGGGCACACCTGAAAGCCCCGCACTTACCGCTTCCGCACCAGTGCGCCGCCTCAAGGCCCGCCCTCGAGCACGGGGCGCATCGCAGCGGAGCTTTGCAGTCCGCGGCCAAGTGCCCACACTCTCCGCACCTACGACAGATAGGGTACTTACCTACCTTACCTGTTTTCTTCCATTTATCTCCCACAGTGCATCGAGCTGCAATGTGGGAGAATCCTAGGCAGAGGAAGCACTGCCTAATCTCAATCCTTGGCTGCAAACGGCAACGGAGAAGACCGACCTGGAGTCGACCCCGCTCCAGCACCTCCGTGCTGGCCTTTGACCACGGAATCCTCGCCGTGCAGGTAAAGGTTCCCCGCGGTCCAGGCCTCAGAGGACCAACCTCCACATCGGTGTCACCAACCATCCTGGCCAGTGATGCCTTGACATCAACGACCTCCACACCCTCGCAGAGGTCCCTTACAAAGACTGTGCGCTTAGGCGCCATTCTTTGCACCCTGAAATCGCTGCCGGCTGCGCCGACCAAAAGGCTCTCCAAGGCAGGTCCCCTGTGATCACCCCTGGCCAGCGTTATCTTTAGAGTGCCATTGGCGCCCTTGCGGATGCCATGAACCACCGGCAGCTCGTCCGTGAGCCCATTATCCCCCGTTATCCTACGCAGGACTCCGGCGTATGACAAAGGGGGGCAATCTTGTTTGAGAGGGGCTAGGACAACCATCTCCGAGGGTCTTTTTTGAGTCCCCCGAGGACGGCCGCCGCCCCCATCGGGCTTTCTGCCTTCCGTCGGTTTTCGGTGGCTATCTTTTCCACGTCTCACCGTGATCCACCCGTTTTGTGAATCACATGGTGTAGTGACAGGTGGGTCAGCCTGCCTTTCCTTCTTCTTCTTCTTCTTCTTCACCCGTCTCTGCACCTGAGGAGGTGGAACACCTCTTTCGGTGTCAGACGGGTGACTTCGTGCAGTTGCTGGCTCCACCAGCAACGGCCTGCCTCGGGCTTTCGGTTTTGACACCGAGCCCTGCCTGATGCCCGGTTGCCTTGGGCTTCCAATTTGGCATCCTATGCTCTTCGCAGGAGCGTCCACAAAGAAATGGCCTATTTGATTACAGAGATCAGTCATCTCTAAAGACAGACTCTTAATTTCTCTGTGGACGCGGCTGCGAGCGCCCACAAATTGTGATAAAGTCACAATTTTCTCTTGGAGAGACCGCCAAAGAGTCTCTCCAAGGACATTAAAGCGCACATTGCCCCCCCCAGAATCCGAGGGGCAGCCCGATGATTGCTCATCGGGGGGGGATTCTCCACCGCCAATGGCGACGGTACCCCCCTGGGGTAGTTGTTTGATGTTCGCTTCACTCATTGGTTTGTTGTTTGTTTTGGTTCGCTTTAGTGAACTTTGGTCTGCCAGCGCCTGCCTACTCTAACCCTACCCGGGGAGCGCGCCTATCTAAGTCCACCACCCACTAGATTGCCAGCAGACCAAAGCCCCGACACCCAACCGACAAAGAGGTAAAGCATCAGGAAGCCCCCAAGCCACGACAAGGCCCGAACCACCGATGGGGGAACCTAACCTAACCTAACCTAACCTAACCTAACCTAACCTAACCTAACCTAACCTTTTTTTTTTTTTTTTTTTTTTTTTTTTTTTTTTTTTTTTTTTTTTTTTTTTTTTTTTTTTCTTTTTTTTTTTTCCTCGGGGGAAAGGAGGAGTGAATCTTCAAAAAGACACCCCCTGGCCCGTACCAGAGAGCGTGCCAGGTTTGTCAACTGACTAAACACTCCCCCCGAAGCAACTTCACCACACCTCGGAAAGCAGAATTAACCAAAACATCGAGGTGTGGCTTATCTTACCTTAAGGGTATACTACAAAGTCGGGTTACGCGATCTCTGGATTGGGGCGCCTCCGCCTCTCACGCTCGGCCTCCTCCTTTACGCCAATAACACGAGAGGCAAAGGCCTCCCAAGCACTCCAGTTCTCTTTGCTGTGGAGCATTGACGCCACCATTGTTTCCTCGAGCACCAGGGCCCAAGGTCACCGACAAGCCTGTTCGTCCAGCGTCCCTTGGCTGCCGAACTCCAGCGATCCTGCCACTTCGACATCGTCAAGGCCCTATGCTGCGGTCCCTTACCTGAATCGTACACCGCTTTGCGCTCCAGCGCCAGCAGGTCTACGGGCGGAGAAGAAGCCAGCACCAAAGCCGCGTCGGCGGAAATGGTGCGGTAGCCGGAGATCACTCGCAGCGCGCTTCTTCTCTGAACGGCAGCCATCTTCTTCCTGTGTTGTTCTACCTCCAGTGACTTCGCCCAGACGGGTGCCCCATACAGAAGTATGGAGTGAACGACCTCATGCAAGAGTTTCCTCCTACATGATTTCGGTCCACCCACATTCGGCATGAGCCTTCCCAGCTGAATCGCCACTCCACTTGCCTTGGCGGCCGCCAGCTCGATGTGTTCTCCGAAGCGAAGACCACGATCGAGTTGGATCCCCAGGTACCGCAGTGATTTCGCTAGCGGCACCTCAAAACCCTCCAGCAGCAGCCGAGGCAGAAGAGGTCGCCGCTTTCGGCAGAACAGCACCGCCTCGGTCTTCTGGACTGCGAGCTGCAGTCCGGCTCGGTCGAGCCATCTCTTGACCCGGCGAAGCGCCTCGTTCCCTGAAATTTCAAGATCACGGGAGGTCTTCCCCTCGATCACTACCGCGATGTCGTCCGCGAAAGCAACAAGACTCGACCCCTCCGGCATGTCAGTCCGCAACAGTCCATCGTACAGGGCATTCCACAGGGTGGGTCCTAAGACCGATCCCTGCGGGACGCCCGACGACACCCGTCGCTTCTCTTCCACGCCAGAAGGGCCATGACGATACTCCAGCGTCCGGCCATCGAAATAGTTTTCGAGCATTGCCATCAGATAGTCTGGTACCCGGAAGTCCTCTCTCAACGCTCTGAGAACAAGTTCCCATCGCGCGGAGTTGAATGCGTTCTTGATATCCAGCGCTATCATGACGACCCGTCGGTGACTCTTCACCGTGCCCTCCCACGCCCTTCGGATCACACTTACCACGTGACCGACGGCGTCCACCGTAGATCGGCCCCGCCTGAAGCCGTACTGTCGGTCGGAGAGCCCCCGCTCCGGATCCTCCAGGATGAGCTGTAGTCTCCCGAGCAGGAGGCGCTCAAGGAGCTTCCCGAAGCCGTCCAGCATGCACAACGGCCTAAAGGAAGAGGGTCCGTCCGCGACCGCCTTTTTGAGAATGAGGACTAGCCTCTGTCTCTTCCAGGAGGCGCCGACTAGGCCCTCTTCCAGGCACTTGTTGTACACGTCGAGCAGCACTTCCGGAAACCCCCGGGCCACCAACAGCACGATCTCATTTGGGACCTCGTCAAGTCCAGGGGCCTTACCTGTACCTACCTTCCTCGTGGCAGCCTCAAGCTCCTCAGCCGTGAATGGCTGGAGATCGGGCGCAGGTGAAGTAGAACGCACAGTTCTCGGCCGGTCGTCGTGGCGCGGGAAGAGGCCATCAATTACAGCGGTCAGGTTCCGGGGATCGCTGAGGTAAGGGTCCAGATCACGTCCCCTCAGTCTCTGTCGCACAATTTTGTACGGCAGACCCCAGGGGTCCCGATCCACCTCCTCACACAGCTCCCCCCAGCACCTTTCCTTACTGCGCTTGATGGCGCTCTTCAGGGCCCTCTTCGTCGTCCTGAAATCCTCCACTGCCTGGAGGCTCGTCCAGCCCGAGCGCTGAGCACGACGCCGCGAAGCCAAGCATGACCGACGCAGGCCGGCAATCTCCTCAGTCCACCAATAAACATTTCGCCTGAGGGAGTGCCCACCGCGCCGGACCATGGAGGCGTCGCAGGCCCGCTCCACCACCACGCTCAGGCTACTTACCTTTTGTTCCGCCCCGGTCGCCGCCGCGATCTCTCGGCTGCCATCCTCGATGACGGTGAGCAGGGATTCGGGGTCCAGGGAGCGGAGGCTCCATCCCGTAGCGGCGGCCCTCAAGCCGGGGGCGACGGCCCGCAGCCCTATCGCCAGAGTGAAGGTCACGTACTGGTGATCACTTTGCGTGTGTTCTGGGAGCACACGCCAGTTCTTCACCCGTCCGATCATTCCTTCATCAGCGAAGGTTACGTCGATGACAGAACCCGTGGCGCCTCTGCGGAAGGTGAACTCCCCACCGACATTTGCAGGCAGCAAATGTAGGCACGAAGCCACCTCACACAGGAGAGCACCCCGTCGGTTCGTCACCGGCGAGCCCCAGTCCGTCGCCCAGGCGTTGAAGTCGCCCGCCAGCACCACAGGCACCGACGCCGTCCGGACATCCTCCTCGAGGCGTCGCAGGTCCTCCTCGAACTGCTCAATCGGATGGTTGGGGGAGAAGTAGCAGCTGTAGATTCTACAGCCTGCCACCTCCACCCAAGTCCACCCGCGAGCAGCGGGGGCAGGAGCACTCCTGGTGACGCACAAGCTCGTAGAGGGGAAGAAGATGGCCGCCGTCCCGGCGCCGTCACAGTACCAGCGACTGGAACAGTCACGATACTGCTCTGACACCAGGACGACGTCCACCCCCCTCTCTCGCACCACCTGAAACATAAGATCCTGGGCCGCTTGGCAGTGGCCCAGGTTTATTTGGATTACTTTAATTTCAGACATCTTTGAAAAGCCTCGCATTGTGAACTTCCACACCAGTGCGTGGCCCTATGACCCGCCCTCGAGCAGGGTGCGCAGTGCAATGCGGCACTACACCCTGCCGCCGCATGCCCCTCCGCTCCGCAGCGCCTGCAGAGCCTTTCGCTCCCGGGCCCCACAACACTGCACCGGGATGCAATGTGGGAGAACCCAAGGCAGCGGAAGCACTGCCTCACGTCCACCCTCGGACGCAAGCGGCATCGGAGGAGCCCGATTTCTAGATGCCCCTCCCGAATGAGGGCATCTGTCCTCGTTGTCCACGGCACCCTCGCCGTGCACAGGTAGGACCCCCACTGGGTCGGTCTCAGGGGAAGGACCTTGACTTCACCGACGTCCCCCCCCAGAGCCCGGCCCAGGGCGGCCCTCACTTCCCCGACCTCTACACCCTCGTAGAGGTCCTTGATGGTGACTGTCCTTTTTGGGGACAGCCTCTTAACCACCAAGTCAGGCCCAGCGACTTCGGCCAGTAGTCTCTCCAGAGCCGGCCCCCGGGTCTCACCCTTGGCCAGGCGAATCTGAAGCGAGCCGCCGGCACCCTTTCGGATGCCGTGCACCACTGGCAGGCCTGAGTCTTCCTTCCCCCCCGCAGAAGCCAAGCTTCTGAGGACCCTCGCGTATGAGGGCGGGTCGTCCGACTTAGTGGCCGGGGAGATGGTAATATTCTCCGCCGGCCTTGATAATCGTTTTTGGTTATTACCAGCTTTTTTATTCTTACTCTTTACCAGGGTCCATTGTCCTTGTTGCTGCTGCTGTTGTTTCTGCCGCTGCTGCGTCTGTTGTTGCTGCCGCCGCTGCTGCTGCTGCTGCTTTTGCTGCTGCTGCTGCTGCTGCTGCTGCCGTTGCTGCTGTTTCTGCTGCTGCTGCGGTCGTTGCCTCTGTGAGTGGTTGATGGGCGGCCGCTGCTCTTGCTGCGAATCCTCGCTTTCTGGAGGCTTCTTTAGCCTCTTCTTCTTTGGCCGCTTCTTTGGCGGCTCTTGTCGCTTCAGCGGCTCTTGCCGCTTTGGTGATTCCGTCCGCTTTGACGGCTCCTTGCCTCTTTCTTTCATCGGCGAGGTCTGGCAGTCACCGTCCCGAACATCGCGGATCAGGTCCACGAGGCTGTCCAGGACCGCCTGCAACTCATTGCTCGCCGTCCCCACTCCTATCTTAATCGGTACATGCACGTTGGTTCGTGTCCCGATAAACTCCTCGACCTTTCGCAGGCCCGTCAACGTCTTGTTAAGTTTTTTAATAATTTCTTCCATTTCAATCCCACGAGTAGCTAGGGAAATACACGTCCAGCCGACCAGAGCCCCGCTTGGCCGGCTAAGCCTGAATACTTGGAGGTTTCGGCAGGTACCTCCAAGGGAACGTTCACGACTGCATTGATGCATGCATTATTAGTGCATGATCATTTAACGTCACTGCAGCCACACACCCATCGGCACGTTGCCTCTACACCTTGGGTTTTGACGGGTTCGCTTTAGTTAAGTCTGCCGACGCCTATCCTACCACCCACCCAGGATACGCGCCTATCTAAGTACCACCCACTAGATTTTTTCGGCAGACCGTAAGCCCCCTAGCCACAACAAGGCCCGAACCATGAAGGGGGAACCTAACCTAACCTAACCTAACCTAACCTAACCTAACCTAACCTTTTTTTTTTTTTTTTTTTTTTTTTTGTTTTGCGTTGGAAGAAGGAAAATCTTTTATAAGACGCCAAGTGACAGCCGGTCACTAGATTGGCAGTGTGGGACTCTCCCTGCTGCGGGCCTACCCACTAAAAACCTCTCCCGTGCAAGCATCTACCACACTCCGGACCTACCAATGAAGTATTACGCTGGGAGTGTGGCAATGGTTTATGCGCTGATGGCGTCTACTCTACTCGCTGTGGTAACGCTCATTGCGTTACCAACTACACCGCGCTATGTGACGCCTTTCAGTCGGCTTCTACGGCGGCCGCAGGCCGTCTTCTCCTCTCGCGCTCGGCGTCCTCCTTCTGTCCCATTACGCTCGAGGCGAAGTCCTCCCACGCCCGCCAGTTATCAGGCGACTGGAGCATTGTCGTCACCACCGCATCCACCTCCAGGCGACTGACCCCGAGAGCAGCCACAAGTGACGCCCTCTCAGTCGCCCAGGCCGGACACGCTAGCATCGTATGCTCGGCGTCGTCTTCTGTTGCATCGCAGTGCCAGCAGGCTGCGGCTGCTTCTTTGCCTATTCTTTGCAGGAAGTTTCCGAAGCAGCCGTGTCCACTCAGCAGCTGGGTGAGCCGGTAGCTCAGACCACCATGCTTCCTTTGGCACCAGGTCCTCAGGTCGCTGATAAGTCCGCGCGTCCAGCGTCCACCAACTGCCGTGTCCCAGCGTTGCTGCCACTGCGAGTATATCGCGTCTCGAGAGGGGTCTTCTAGACCGTCTCTCTTCCGCTCTCTTCTCTCCTGACGTTCTCGCGCCAGGAGGTGAATTGGAGGTGAAGAAGATAGCACCAGCGCTGCGTCCTCGGAGATCGTGCGATACCCAGAGATAACCCTGAGTGCACTCCTCCTCTGCACACTTGCCATCTTCTTCCTGTAGTGCTCAACCTCGAGCGACTTCGCCCAGATGGGTGCCCCATACAAAAGCGTCGAGTGCACCACCTCGTGCAAAAGTCTCCTTCTGCTCGATTTGGGCCCGCCGACGTTCGGCATGATTCTACCCAGCTGTTGCGCCACCACGCTTGCCTTCGCCGCCGCTAGCTCGATGTGTTCTCTGAAACAGAGTCGACGATCAAGTTGGACACCGAGGTACCGCAGGGATTTAACCAGCGGCACCTCAAAGCCCCCCAGCGTCAGTTTTGGCAGCGCGGGTCGTCGCTTTCGGCTGAACAATACTGCCTCCGTCTTGTGGACTGCAAGTTCCAAGCCGGAACGGTCCAGCCACCGCTTCACCCTGCGGAGGGCCTCATTCCCCGCGACAGTGATCTCACCGCAAGTCTTGCCGGTGATCATCACAGCGATGTCGTCCGCGAAAGCAACGACGCTAGCACCCGCCGGTAGCTCGGTTCGCAGCAAACCATCGTACATGACGTTCCACAGGGTCGGTCCCAAGACCGATCCCTGGGGAACACCAGACGTCAGCTGTCGCGTTTCCAAGCCCCCGTTGGCACCACATCGATACTCTAGCACACGGCCATCGAAGTAATCCTCCAGCATGGCCATGAGGTACTCCGGGACCCGGAAGCTTTCTCTCAGCTCTCTGAGGATTAAATCCCATCGAGCCGAGTTGAAAGCGTTCCGGATATCCAGAGTCACCAACATGACCTGCCGGTGTCTCTTCACCGACCCCTCCCACGCAGTCCGAACGGTGTCCACCACGCGTTCCACGGCGTCCAGGGTTGATCGTCCCGGCCTGAAGCCGTACTGGTGCTCGGAGAGTCCCCCGTCCTCGGATTCGAGGATCGGGAGAAGCCTTCCAACCATGAGTCTCTCCAGGAGCTTCCCATAGCCGTCGAGCATGCACAAAGGCCTAAAAGATGAGGGTCCATCGGCGACAGCCTTTTTTGAGACGAGGACTAGCCTCTGCCTCTTCCAGGCGTCGCCAAAATTACCCTCCTCCAAACAGGTATTGTACACATTCAGCAGCACATCAGGAAACTTCCTAGCCACTACCAGCACGACTTCGTTCGGGACGTAACCTAACCTAACCTAACCTAACCTAACCTAACCTAACCTAACCTAACCTAACCTAACCTAACCTAACCTAACCTAACCTAACCTAACCTAACCGAGTTGCAATTTATCCGTCTTACGGAACGCACGTATTTCCTAGGTGCTCCTCTAAATAAAATCAGTGCTCTGGATTTACCGTGTTATTTGTTACAAATCTGGTGTCCACCGAAAGGTGTTCGTCACGTGCATTTTTCTGTGTAAAAATATTCTTACCATTGTATGTAGTTTGTGTTAAAACGTAAAGAACATTATCGTAGTTTTGTTTGTATGCGGCGGCCATTTTGAGACCTCGTGTTTCGACTCGGCTGCCTGCCGTTGGGTGTTTGACTTGTTGCCCTCAAGTGTGTGGATTATTGAAAACATTGCCTAACTTGTGATTATAAAACTAACTAGTGTTTTTGTTAATAACTCATTTGTTTTTTCCTGAACGTGTGACATTGACGGCCATATTGTGGCCACGTGCTTCGTTATGCGGCGGCCATTTTGAGACCTCATGTTTCGACTCGGCTGCCTGCCGTTGGGTGTCTGACTTGTTGCCCTCAAGTGTGTGGATTGTTGAAAACATTGCCTAACCTGTGATTTATAAAACTAAGTAGTGCTTTTGTTAATAACTCATTTGTTTTTTCCTGAACGTGTGACATTGACGGCCATATTGTGGCCACGTGCTTCGCTACGGGGTTCGCGGCGATCACGCGGATGAGGAAGGGCTCGGCCCGGATATACTCTTGTGTGTTATAGACAATAAAACTGTACCATCGATAGTAATCGATAAATATTGCGTTATCGATAACGCAAAAAATTTGATATTCGTCTTCTTTTTCTTTTTGATTTGATATTTTTTCTTCTTCTTCTTTCTAAATCGAGCGCCGTTTCGTCTCAACTTGTCCTGCAGTGCGCCGTTTCGCGGATTAACATTTCCTTTGGAAAATTTTCCGAGGTTTTTCCTCAAGAGTGAAGAACTCTAACTTCTCGGAAAACCTCGGAAAAATCCCGGAAAATCCCGGAAAATCGTTGGAATTTTCCTGCAGTGTTGTTGTGAAAAACCGAGCGTCGTTTCGTGTAGGCTTCGTACTTCAGTGTGCCGTCTGTTTTCTTGATTAACTAAGCATCCCCTCCGAAAAATTTTCCGAGGATTTTTCCTCAAAAGTCAAGAAACCTAACTTCTCGGAAAACCTCGGAAAAATCCCGGAAAATCCCGGAAAATCGTTGGAATTTTCCTGCAGTGTTGTGAAAAGCCGAGCGTCGTTTCGTGTAGTCTTTGTACTTCAGTGTGCCGTTTGTTTTCTTGATTAACTAAACATTCCCTCCGGAAAATTTTCCGCGGTTTTTCCTCAAAAGTCAAGAAACCTAACTTCCCGGAAAACCTCGGAAAAATCACGGAAAAACCCGGAAAAGCGTCCAGAGTTTTCCCTTTGTGGGGCCGGGTTTGACGTCTTACCCGCGTCGAGGTCTCTTACTTGGCCCAGGTTTGCCGTGTGACCGGCGTTGAGGTCTCTCAAGTCTCTGCGGATGAATCCTTGATTCATCAAGATGCAGCGCACACCGCCATCACAGGGACAAAGGTCTCGGGCCTCAAGGTCACTCTCCCCGGCATTCTCGCCAAGTACGGATACTCCACCCCCCTCCACTTCTGCGCGGATCAGTCTCTTGTGCCAGCAGATTCTGAAGAAGGCAAAGTCCCCTGACATCGTGGATTGGGCAACCCAGATCGAGAGGCTGGCAAATCAATTACCATGTGTCGAAAGGCCAAGGATAATAAAGTCTCCTGCTCCCAGCAACGACCTTTGTGAAATTAAGAATCAAATAGCCAACCTGGCCGCAAGGGTGGAGGAGCTTGCTAAGCCAGTTGCTGGGTATTCCGCTGCCGTCAAATCTAACCTGCCGACAGGTGTCCTGCGAGGTGACACCAGGGAGGATCTTGCGCCAGGGCTACCGACGAAACCAGAAAGAACATACGCCCTGATAGTTTCCAGCTCTCGGGAGGACGATACCTCCGACTCTATCAGGAAAAAGATTGTCTCAGCTGTTAAGCCGAAAGATTTAAAAATTGGAATTAAGGGAGTCTCTGCCATCTCTGGAAACCGAATTGTCATTACTCTCCCTAATGCTGAGCATGCTGCTAAGCTTAGGGATGCCGTCGAAGCAAAGACGGATCTGAAGGCCGAGGCTGGCAGGCGCAGACAGCCGCTGGTAATTTTCAAGGGTGTCAACAAGGAAACACTCAACGCGGAATTTCTGGAATGCCTCACATTCCAGAATGACACAATCGGGGACATCATCGGGGACGCAAACACCGAGGAACAGTTTAAAATCATTCGTGTAACCAAAAACCGTAATGAAAAACTGAAAAATATCATCGTATCGGTAAAACCAGCTCTCCGAGCGGCATTGCTCCGGTTGGGCAGACTTAATGTAGGATTTCTCCGAGTGCATGTCGAAGACTGCTCCCCAATTGTACAATGCTACAAGTGCCTTGGTTTCGGTCATTTTGCTTCAAAATGTACCGAAAAACAGAGATGCATGAACTGTGCAAAGGAACACCGTCTCTCGGAATGCCCCGACAAGGACAACAAGGACAAAGAGACGTGTCACAACTGCTGCAAGGCGAACACTAGGACCAGCGCAAAGACCTCAGTTGGACACCGAGCAAACAGCCGTCTGTGTCCGTACCTATTAAAGTTAGAAGAGCGTACCAGGGAGAGTATCAACTATGGATGACACAAGCAGTGAGCCCGATCCAGTTAAGATTTGCCAGGTCAACCTGCAGAGATCTTCACTGGCCTTGGACATGGCCAACTTGAGGACCTTTGACGTGCTGTTGCTGCAGGAGCCGTATACGGGTTCGACCGGTACCGTCAGGGGGATGCACGGAACTCTCTACCAGGCGAGCTCACTGAACGCCGACAACCCGTGCAAAGCTGCAGTGCTCTTAAGATCTGACGACCTCAGGGGAGTCATGATCTCGGAGTACACAAATGCAAACTCGGTGTTTGTGTCGGCGCACGTCGGGGGGCTCCGTGTCATCCTGGGGTCCGTTTATGTGGAGCCGCGCGCGGACTTGGATCCGATCCTTGCCAGCTTGGCTAGGTTGGCTGAAGAATTCAAGGATCACCAATTCATCATTGGAGGAGACTTTAATGCCAAAAGCACATGGTGGGGCAGTCCCAGAACGGACCCCAGGGGTGCTGCGGTCACGGATTTGTGTGCCGAACTCAACTGGAGTGTTCTCAACGAGGGATCTACACCAACATTCGACACAATTAGAGGCAACCGTAGGCTAGTGTCCTGGATAGACGTCTCGCTTTGTAGTATTGGAATTGTTGATTTTATAACTATGTGGCGAGTTGACACTTCAACTGATAGTTTCTCCGACCATCAGGCTATCACTTTCGAATTAACTCCAGCCAATGTGCGTTCACACACAAGCAAAGCAACAAGAATCTACGCCACTTCCAGGGCAAACTGGGAAAAGTTCTCGCGGATCATGCGGGAGACGGCTCAGTGTGCTGACGAAATGCTGAGTTCCGTATCACATCGAGACGTCGAACGACGGTGCAATGACTTCAGCATGGTCATTAAGGCGGCTTGTGAAGGTGCCATTCCTCACATCAAGACTTTTGCTGGTCGTGCGTGTCCTTGGTGGAGCGACGATTTGCAGCTCTTGAAGAGGAAGGTCACTGTCGCCAAAAGAAGATTTAGGAACTCTGGTGTCGTCCGGCGACTGCTGACACTGCCCGCTTACCTTCAGGCCAGAGAAGAATTTAGAAGTGCTGTGTCTGCTGCGAAGACGGCCAGCTGGAAGGAGTTTTGCCGCATACAGAGCCGCGAGACGGTCTGGTCAATGCTGACCAGAATAACTGCCAAGCGAAGCTTACCGGTCCCCAGCACTGTCAAAATTAATGGCAGGGGTTTCGGCAGTGAGGCAGCTACCGCGGCGGCACTGCTAAATCATTTTTTTCCGGACGACGATCCTGCGTCTGACTCGCCTCTGCACTCGCGGATCAGAGAGTCCAGCCTTTTGATGCCAGACACCAACGATGACGTCATTTTTACCGCGGGCGAGGTCCTGCGTGCTTTGCAGGGCATCAGTCCCAAAAAGGCTCCCGGTCTGGATGGCTTCACTTCAGACATCTGCCAGCGCACTGTTGGGTCCCACCTAGACTACGTGTTAAATATGATGAATGCATGCCTCAAGACCGGTTGCTTCCCGACTTCTTGGAAAGAATCTAATGTTGTATTAATCCCCAAACATGGGAAGCCCTCGGACGATATCGGATCACTGCGTCCTATAGGGCTTCTACCAGTCATGGGTCGCGTACTTGAAAAGATGATAGTCGGAAGATTGACATGGGCTTTTAGCGCTGATCGCCGCCTCATGAGCGACAACCAATACGGCTTTACCCGACAGAGATCCGCCGAAGACGCTCTCAATGTGATAACATCGGTCCTGAAAGACGCTCGCGGCAGGAAGATGATCGCCTTGGTAGTCTCGCTGGATATCAAAGGGGCGTTCGACCACGCATGGTGGCCGTTCCTCCTGGAACAGTTGAAGAAGAAACGCTGCCCGAGGAATTTGTATTTGCTGATCCAGTCCTACCTCTCAGATAGAAGAGTCCGACTCGTCTTCGGTAACACTGTCGTGCGCAAGACGACGTCCCTGGGATGCGTGCAAGGATCCGCGTGTGGGCCCTTCTTTTGGAACCTGATCGTCGACGACTTGCTCCAAGAGAGCTTCGGCGACGAGATACACGTCCAGGCCTACGCAGACGACATAACTATGATCGCGGTTGGACGAACTATGGTCGAAGCCGAGACGCGGGCGAACAACGCCCTGAGTACAATTCGCGAATGGAGCATAAGATGCAAGCTGCAATTCTCGGCTCCGAAGAGTCTAGCGATGTGCGTCACCCGAAAACGGGTGAACCGCGAACCGGAACTCCGCCTTGGTCTGTCAAGCCTCAAAATTGTTGACAGTTTCAAGCTCCTGGGGGTTGTTGTGGACAAAAACTTGAACTGGTCGCAGCACGTGGATCACGTGTGCCAGAAGATAACCAAAATCTTTGGAGCAATCAGCCGAGCTGCAAAACCGACATGGGGACTCTCCTCGGAAGTGCTCAGGACCCTCTACAGGGGAGCCTTGGAGCCGATTGCCCTATACTGCTCCAGTGTGTGGGGAGAAGCGTGCGCGCGGAAAGTTATCAGGAAAAAACTAAACCAAGCTTTGAGACCGATACTCATCCGAATCTGCCGCGGATACCGTACCATGTCCCTAAACTCTGCAATGGCAATATCTGGGATCCCTCCTCTACACCTGCGAATCCTGGAAATGTCCGCACTGCGTGGGGTGCAACACGGGAATCCGTTGTCTACTTTACCTGCGGACAGAACCTGTATGAAAATCGTGGACTGGAGAGAGTTGCCGCACCCAGCATCTCTGCGTGGAGAGCAGATAGAAGAGCAAGCCGAGAGAACCAACGTGAACTACAACATATACACAGACGGCAGCCGCCTGGAAGGCAGAGTGGGTGCAGGATTCGTGACATACAAGGAGGGAACAGTTGTACACTCGAAAAAAATAAAGCTCGCGGATTACTGCTCCGTTTTCCAGGCTGAGCTGGTGGCCATACGAGCGGCGGTGGAATGGGTTGTGCACAAGAGGATGAACCACGAGACGATTAGAATCGAGTCGGACTCACTCTCCGGCCTGACCGCAATAGCCGACAGCACGAGCCTCAACCCGATCGTTCGAGAGATCTTCTCGCTGTGCGACCGAGCCAGAGATGGCGGCAACCAAATCGTATTCCGGTGGGTCAAAGGCCACTCCGACGACCCTGGAAACGATCGAGCGGATGAACTCGCAAGAGCAGCTGGGTCTTTAAAGTTGAAACCTGCCTACGATAGTTACCCAATCAGCCATGCTAGAGGAGAACTAAAGGCAAAAACCTTGTCGGACTGGAACGACGCATATCTACGGGATACTGCAGGAAGCACCACAAGGATGTTCTTCCAAAACATACAAGAAGCAATGTTATTAGCCAGAGTGTATTCACCGACTTACGAAACGACCCAGTTCCTGTCTGGGCATGGTTTCTTCCGCAGTTACCTGTATAGATTTAAAATTCTAACTATAAACACCTGTCCATGTAACAACCAAAGTGAACAAACTGTCCTTCATTTGCTTTTTGATTGTCCCTTCCTTGAAAAAACCAAATTCAATCTGGAAAATAGATATAACATCAACGTTCAAAATCTCAGTGAAATCAGAAAATTAATATTGGATTCTTCATACACAAAAACAATTTTTGACTATTTTGGAACTATTTATAAAATAATGAGAAAAATAAACGAGGAAAATGTAAAGGAGACACAAACACTTGCACTAACACAGACACGAACAGACTAATACAAACAGACATCACATATAGGTAATGAGATGCCGGAGGTTAATTTAACCAAACCGGAAGGCCAATGAGCCGCCCATCCCGACTGAGTTTACCGTGATTCCTCAGTCGTAATGGCGAATGCCGGGATGGTTCCAATAAAGTCGTGCACGGACGCTTTCCATCCCATCCCTACACTAACAAGGAAAAGACGAAACATAGAAAAACCCACAAGGGAAATGACAAACCGTGTCTAATCTCTCAGAATTTTAAACCTTGTCCGTGATAAGCAAGGTGATCCTCTCGCAACTCCCACACCAAAAAAAACCTAACCTAACCTAACCTAACCTAACCTAACCTAACCTAACCTAACCTAACCTAACCTAACCTAACCTAACCTAACCTAACCTAACCTAACCTAACCTAACCTAACCTAACCTAACCTAACCTAACCTAACCTAACCTAACCTAACCTAACCTAACCTAACCTAACCTAACCTTTTTTTTTTTTTTTTTTTTGTTTTGCGTTGGAAGAAGGAAAATCTTTTATAAGACGCCAAGTGACAGCCGGTCACTAGATTGGCAGTGTGGGACTCTCCCTGCTGCGGGCCTACCCACTAAAAACCTCTCCCGTGCAAGCATCTACCACACTCCGGACCTACCAATGAAGTATTACGCTGGGAGTGTGGCAATGGTTTATACGCTGATGGCGTCTACTCTACTCGCTGTGGCAACGCTCATTGCGTTACCAACTACACCGCGCTATGTGACGTCTTTCAGTCGGCTTCTACGGCAGCCGCAGGCCGTCTTCTCCTCTCGCGCTCGGCGTCCTCCTTCTGTCCCATTACGCTCGAGGCGAAGTCCTCCCACGCCCGCCAGTTATCAGCCGACTGGAGCATTGTCGTCACCACCGCATCCACCTCCAGGTGACTGACCCCGAGAGCAGCCACAAGTGACGCCCTCTCAGTCGCCCAGGCCGGACACGCTAGCATCGTATGCTCGGCGTCGTCTTCTGTTGCATCGCAGTGCCAGCAGGCTGCGGCTGCTTCTTTGCCTATCCTTTGCAGGAAGTTTCCGAAGCAGCCGTGTCCACTCAGCAGCTGGGTGAGCCGGTAGCTCAGACCACCATGCTTCCTTTGGCACCAGGTCCTCAGGTCGCTGATAAGTCTGCGCGTCCAGCGTCCACCAACTGCCGTGTCCCAGCGTTGCTGCCACTGCGAGTATATCGCGTCTCGAGAGGGGTCTTCTAGACCGTCTCTCTTCCGCTCTCTTCTCTCCTGACGTTCTCGCGCCAGGAGGTGAATTGGAGGTGAAGAAGATAGCACCAGCGCTGCGTCCTCGGAGATCGTGCGATACCCAGAGATGACCCTGAGTGCACTCCTCCTCTGCACACTTGCCATCTTCTTCCTGTAGTGCTCAACCTCGAGCGACTTCGCCCAGATGGGTGCCCCATACAAAAGCGTCGAGTGCACCACCTCGTGCAAAAGTCTCCTTCTGCTCGATTTGGGCCCGCCGACGTTCGGCATGATTCTACCCAGCTGTTGCGCCACCACGCTTGCCTTCGCCGCCGCTAGCTCGATGTGTTCTCTGAAACAGAGTCGACGATCAAGTTGGACACCGAGGTACCGCAGGGATTTAACCAGCGGCACCTCAAAGCCCCCCAGCGTCAGTTTTGGCAGCGCGGGTCGTCGCTTTCGGCTGAACAATACTGCCTCCGTCTTGTGGACTGCAAGTTCCAAGCCGGAACGGTCCAGCCACCGCTTCACCCTGCGGAGGGCCTCATTCCCCGCGACAGTGATCTCACCGCAAGTCTTGCCGGTGATCATCACAGCGATGTCGTCCGCAAAAGCAACGACGCTAGCACCCGCCGGTAGCTCGGTTCGCAGCAAACCATCGTACATGACGTTCCACAGGGTCGGTCCCAAGACCGATCCCTGGGGAACACCAGACGTCAGCTGTCGCGTTTCCAAGCCCCCGTTGGCACCACATCGATACTCTAGCACACGGCCATCGAAGTAATCCTCCAGCATGGCCATGAGGTACTCCGGGACCCGGAAGCTTTCTCTCAGCTCTCTGAGGATTAAATCCCATCGAGCCGAGTTGAAAGCGTTCCGGATATCCAGAGTCACCAACATGACCTGCCGGTGTCTCTTCACCGACCCCTCCCACGCAGTCCGAACGGTGTCCACCACGCGTTCCACGGCGTCCAGGGTTGATCGTCCCGGCCTGAAGCCGTACTGGTGCTCGGAGAGTCCCCCGTCCTCGGATTCGAGGATCGGGAGAAGCCTTCCAACCATGAGTCTCTCCAGGAGCTTCCCATAGCCGTCGAGCATGCACAAAGGCCTAAAAGATGAGGGTCCATCGGCGACAGCCTTTTTTGAGACGAGGACTAGCCTCTGCCTCTTCCAGGCGTCGCCAAAATTACCCTCCTCCAAACAGGTATTGTACACATTCAGCAGCACATCAGGAAACTTCCTAGCCACTACCAGTACGACTTCGTTCGGGACGTTGTCCGGTCCAGGTGCCTTCCCGGTTTTGATCCTGGCAGACGCTGCGTCAAGCTCAGCTTGGGAGAAGGGTTCGAAGTCCGCTCCCGGGGGAGCAGGGCCTCTTGCCGCCCTCCGGTCATGCGCAGGAAAGAGAGCATCTATGACGCTCGTAAGGTTCTGGGGGTCCATGAGAAACGGATCTTGATCTCTACCCCGTAGTTTCTGTCGCACAATCTTGTACGGCAGTCCCCAGGGGTCGTGATTCACCGTCTCACACAGTTCTTCCCAGCACCTTTCCTTGCTGCGCATGATGGCCAGCTTAAGCTCTCGGCGAGCGTCCCGGTACCGTTGAAGGGCACTGTCGTAGGTATCCCCCGATGTCCTTGCCCGCTGGGCGGCCCGGCGTCTGGCAAGACACGTCGCGCGAAGACTGGCTATGGTGTCTGACCACCAATAGGCCTGCCCCCTCGCGGGATGCTTCGTGCGCCGGACCATTGCCGCGTCGCAGGCGCGCGTGGTGAGATCGCCAAGGCTCCTCACCTTGCTCGCCGCGCCATCAGCGTCCTCAACCGACGTCTTCAGGTTTTCCACCATGACCTCCAGTGTCTCTTGATCCAGAGATCGGAGGCTCCAGCCGCCTATGGTGAAGTTACCGGGTCGTCCTGATCGGGGTCCCCTCTCCAGCGAAAAAGACACGTACTGGTGATCGCTGTGCGTGTAGTCATTGAGTACACGCCAGCGCTTCACCTGCCCGATTATTTCCTCGCTGGCGAAGGTTACGTCGACAACTGAACCCGTGACTCCCCTGCGGAACGTGAACTCCGTGCCCACATTTGCAATGTGCAAATGCAGGCTCGCAGCCACATCACCCAGGATGGAGCCCCGTCTGTTGGTTGTCGCCGAGCCCCACTCAGTCGACCAGGCATTAAAATCACCGGCCATGATTATCGGCAACGTGGACGTCCTGACGTCGGTTTCCAGGTCGTGGAGATCGTCGAGGAACCGCTGCAGAGAGACATTTGGGGAGAAGTAGCAGCTGTACATCCTACAGCCTGCTACCTCAATCCAGGTCCATCCCCTGCTGGCATTTCGATTGCGTCCTGAGACGACCGCCCCCTGCGCCGGAAGAAAAATAGCCGCCACTCCGTCGCCGTCACAGTACCAGCGACTGTTACAGTCACGGTACTGCTCCGACACCAGAACAACATCGACCTTCTTCTCCGACGCTACCTGCTGCATCAGGTCCTGGGCCACTTGACAGTGACCCAGGTTGATTTGCAGGATATTTAGCGCGGTCATCTCCGGAGGCATCGCTTGACAGCAGCGCACTGCGCACTACCGCACCAATGTGCGGACGGCAGTTTTTGCTTTTTACAGGGTGCACAGCACAGCGGGCTTTTGCAACCCGCTGAGTTGTGCCCCTCCTCACCACATCGCCTGCACAGGCCTGCGCTCCCGGGCTCCCGCACGTCGCATTTAGCTGCGACGTGAGAGAACCCAAGACAGCGGAAGCACTGCTTGACCTCCACCTTCTGCCGGATTCGGCATCGGAGGAGGCCAATTGTCAGGCGACCGGTTTGAATCAGGTCATCTGCACTCCTCGTCCACGGCACCCTCGCCGTGCACGCAGCTGACCTGTCCTGTCTTGTTCTCAGTGGGAAAACCTCGATTTGTTCGAGGCTCTCCCCCAGGGCCCGAGACAGGGCTTCTTTGAGGTCCTTGACCTCTACACCCTCGTAGAGGTCCTTGACATAGATGGTCTTTTTAGGGACCCATCTTTTAACTTTCATAGAGGGTCCTGCCATCCTTTCGAGAAGTTTCTCCAGAGCAGGTCCCCTGGAGTCTCCCCTCGTCAGGCGTAGCTGCAGGGACCCATTGGCACCTTTCCTGATGCCCTGGATCCCTGGCAGACCCTCTCGTTCGGACTTGCTGGTTATTCCAACAAGTCCTTTTAGTACCCCTGCAAATGTAGGCGGCTCGTCTGCCCTGCCGACTGGAGTGACGGTCAGCATTTCAAGTGGCTTCGACTGCCTTTTGACGGCAGTCGAAGTCACCGGGGCCTTTCTCATCTTTTTGTGGGTGACCACGGTCCATCCCGTAGCCACCTCGTCCACCCGTTCCTTTGGACCGGGAATATGTCTCTGCAGCAGCTCCTCCCGCTGCCTTCCTCGTTTTTGCGGCCGGAGTTGCGGCTGCTGCTGCTGGGGCTGAGATTGCCACCGCGGCTGCTGCCGTTGTTGCAGTTGCTGCCGTTGTTGCGGCTGCTGCCGTTGTTGCGGCTGCTGCCGTTGTTGCGGCTGCTGCCGTTGTTGCGGCTGCTGCCGTTGTTGCGGCTGCTGCCGTTGTTGCGGCTGCTGTTTTTGTTGCGGCTGCTGCCGTTGCTTGCGCTGCCAAACCTAACCTAACCTAACCTAACCTAACCTAACCTAACCTAACCTAACCTAACCTAACCTAACCTAACCTAACCTAACCCAGTAGCTGTTCAGCATCCACCGCAGCACCACGTGTTACTCGCGCTCCGTAGTTAAAAATTCATAACTTGGGATATTCTAGCCGGATCTCCGTGATTTATGTTTTAAAAGTTGCGCCTTGCCTTGCCGCATCAGTTGGTGTAAAATAACGGGTTGTAGTGCAAAGATTTTCAGTTTAATCGTAGATTTTGTTTAAAAAAGTAAAAATTTGTAGGTTAAAAAACAGTTTTTGTGCGACGCCACTCTTCTGGATGCATATTAAATTACGAAAATTGTGTTTGCGTATGCGCTTTACAAGTACCTTCAAAAAAGTCAGTGTGGGCACATACCTAAAGTGCATCAATCCCGAATTATAAGACTTTTTAAGAAAACCACGTGTTTGTCTAATTCCTAAACTATTAGTGTTGGACATCAAAAAAACAGTTCAAAAGGTGCGCCTTACTTATTGAAGCCATTGTACAGTAACAAAACGTATCATTTACAAGTAACTTGATAAATATTGTGCTTTATGTCAAAAAAATAAGTAAAAAATCATCTATTTTGGAAACGCTGCCTCTCACAGAAGAGATAAAAATCAAAATCAAAGACTATTGGGTGCGCCTTAACGCGTTCCTACTTTTACACAGTGGTGGCTTATCTCTAAGTTAATTATTTTGCGAGATATTCGCATTTCTATAGAAACCACGTGTTTTCTAACTTTGCCAATAATATGAATATTAAAATGAAAATAAGACCGTTGGCTTTCTATTGGTAGTCCGCATCCGCGGGCATTTTTTTTTTTTTTTTTTTTTTTTTTTTCCTCTCCTCGTGGGTGATCGTGATTTACTTGTGACATGACATGACTCTGTGATAGACACTCTGATAAACACTCTTAAAATGCAGCGAACTCCACCAAACACGCCCGCTCGAACGGTGAGGGCTGACGGCTCTTTGGGGGGCTCACAGCCCACAACTGCCACGCAGGAAAGTTCATCCACCAGTCACGCTCCCGCAGATAATGAACCAGCGATCAGGATCGCAGCGCTTTGCGCTCTCATTCTTAAAAAAGCAAAGAGCAAAGACATTGTGGAATGGACCAGCGAAATCGATGTTTTGGCCAAGGGGCTGGGGCCCATTCCCGCATCCTTCCTAGCAGCACCAGCAGCACAAAATAACGAAGACCTGAAGGAGATCAAAAGCCAGATTACGGCCCTGCACAAGACCGTCAGCGAGCTGGCATCAGCAGCCACCCGAGCCCAAACGTACTCCGGAGCAGTGCGAAAGAGCTTAGAACCACCAGCTCCCTCCTGCAGCGCAAAAGAGCAAGCGGTGAAAACCACCACCGAAAGGAAATTCACTCTTCTTGTGTCGAGTTCCGACACAAGAGCCACGTCTTACGACATTAGGAAGACAATTTCAACAGGAGTCAAGCCAAAAGACTTGAAAATTGGAGTCAACGGGATGACCCAAGTATCCCAGAACAGACTAACAATTTCATGTAGTGATGAGTGCAGCCTCAAGGTGCTGCAAACCGAAATAGAGAAGCTCCCGGGACTCGCCGCCAGGGAGGCGAGGCGGACGAACCCTCTTCTCATCCTTAAAGGAGTCGATGTAGACGTCCAGGAGAGTGAACTACTCGAGTCCCTCAGACACCAGAATGAGGACTTGAAGTTGGACGCTACCAACCTCAAAATCCTGAGGTTCTCAAGGAATCGGAACAACCACCTCAAGAACGTCATTGTGTCTGCTTCCCCCGACATCCGCCAGATTTTGCTCAGGAAGGGACGGGTGAACGTGGGATTCATCCGAGTCCACGTTGAAGACTTCTCATCTGTGGTGCATTGCTACAAATGCCTGGGATACGGGCATGTGGCGAGCAGATGCAACACGACCGAGCAAAGATGCGGACACTGCGCGGGGACCCACAAATTCGCCGCTTGCCCCAACCTCGAGGCCCCACCTAAGTGCCACAATTGTGCCAAGACAAACGCCAGGTCGACAACTAAACTAGGCACTGACCACAGGGCAAACCATCACGACTGTAGCTACCTCGCCAGAATGGAGAAGCTCGCCCAGGACCGAACAAACTATGGATAGCGCAGCTTTCAGCCTCAAAGTACTACAGCAGAATATGCTAAGATCTCAATTAGCCCAGGAGACGACCCTCATGAGGAATGCCAACATCTTTCTCCTCCAGGAACCTTACACCGGGGCCACAGGAAAAACCAGAGCGTCGGGCAGGACCGTCTTCCAGTGGACAAAGGGGGGAAAGGACAACCCATGCAAAGCCGCGATCGTCCTGGACCACAGATGCCCAGCAGGAACGTTACTTGCCGAGCACTCCGACGCAAACGGGGTTTTCATCAGCGTGCAGCTGGATCACTCCTCGACCATCATACTAGCCTCAGTTTACATCGAACCCTTACAAGATGTGACACCTATGCTTAACAAAATCAGGGAGATTAATAACATATGCCAACACACCCACGCACAGCTTGTCATCGGAGGAGATTTCAACGCCAAAAGTAGCTGGTGGGGAAGCCCCAGAACAAACTCCAGAGGAGCAGCAATTGCGGACCTCTGTGGCGAGCTGAATTGGACCATCCTCAATACCGGGAACACACCAACATTCGACACCTACAGAGGCACAAAACATTTAACCTCACACATTGACATCACCATCTGCAGCCTTGGAATGTCGGGAAAAATCACAAATTGGCGCGTGGACGACAGCTGTGGTGGACTCTCAGACCATAAACCAATAAGTTTCACAATGGAATTAAACGCAACACAAGCAACTAACATCGGCACCAGGATTTTCAACACAAAAAAAGCAAACTGGGGTGAGTTTGCAGAAGAGGCAAACAAGGACTCGGCCACATTGGCGACAGCCATCGAGAGTTGTCACACACAGAGCCAGTTAGAAAAAATCATCGCAAATCTCAGTGAAACACTTCAAAGAGCCTGCGAAAAATCGATACCCAAAATAGGGGTTCCCTCCAAAAGACGCTGCCCTTGGTGGTCAGACGAACTACAAAGCCTAAAGAACAGGATGATTGCAACCAAAAGAAAACTGCAAAATTCCTGCATAGCGCGAAGACAAACTACCACTCTAGGCGCATACCTGGAAGCAAAAGAAAACTTCAAAACGGCTGTACAGAAGGCAAAAACTAGCAGCTGGAAAGACTTCTGCCGGATACAAGGCAAGGAAACTATCTGGACTACTGTCAAACGCCTCACCAGCAAAGGAGCAGCCATGCCAACAACCCTAAAGTTAGGAAATACACACTGCAAGAACGCAGCCGACACGGGAAAAGCAGTCCTCAATCACTTCTTCATCGAGGATCGTCCCGAGGAAGATGATTCTAACCACAAGCAAATAAGAGATACCTGCAACGCCGATTCAGAGGGATCAGATGAACCTCCTTTCACTCTGAAGGAGGTGCTCTCGACACTAAATGAATTCAGTGCTAAAAAAGCACCGGGCCCGGATGGCTTCACAGCCGACATATGCCAGCATTTTACCATCGGGCACAAGAAATTCATCACCGACGTCATTAACAAATGCCTGGAGCTCAACCACTTTCCGGCCGATTGGAAAACGGCAAGGGTCATCCTTGTTCCAAAACCAGGCAAGGACATGGAACAAATCACCAGTCTGCGTCCAATCGGCTTGATTTCCGTGTGGGGAAAGCTCTTGGAGAAACTGATGATCAACAGGGTTCTTTGGCGACTTCATCAAGAACGGAGCCTCAGCAAGAGGCAATTCGGTTTCACCCGCCAAACCTCAGCAGAAGACGCCTTGAACAAGGTCATCAGGATGATCGAAGCCTCAAGAAACAGCAAAAAGATATCGATAGTGGTGTCGCTCGACATCAAGGGGGCATTCGATCATGCCTGGTGGCCGTACATTCAAAAGCAACTGCAGAAGAGAAATTGCCTCAGAAATATCTCCAGACTCATCTCTAGCTATTTTACAGACAGGAGGGCCTATACAGTGTTGGGAGGGACAACATCCGAAAAGAGCACCACTCGAGGATGCGTCCAAGGCTCAGCCTGCGGCCCACACCTCTGGAATTTGATAGTGGACGAGCTTTTACAGGAGGAATTCGGAAAAGACACTCACCTCCAGGCCTATGCAGACGATATCGTCGCAATCTCATCAAACGAGAGCCAAGCTGCCGCCGAGAGTTCCATGAACAGAGCGCTGGAAAAAATTGCCAAATGGGGCCAGGAAGCTAAGCTATCCTTCTCACCGAGCAAGTGCGTGGCCATGGTTGTGACCAGGAAGAAGGCAACATCACCAGCGAGCCTATTTCTAAATGGTATCAAGCTGCCAGAGGTCGACCACTTCAAAATCTTAGGAGTCATTGTCGACAAACAACTGACATGGAATCGCCATGTCAGCGAAGTGTGCAGAAAGGCAGCCAATACCTTCCGAATGGTCTCTTCCATGGCCAAACCGACGTGGGGACTCAACCCTGAGATCACGAAGACCATATACCTGGGAGCTATATCACCGATGGTCACGTACTGTGCGAGCGTATGGGGAGCCGCAGTACAGAAAAAAAGCATAGAAAGGTGCCTCAATCGTCTGCAACGGCCTATCTGCATAAGGGTGTGCAAAGGGTACAGGACCATGTCCTCGACGTCAGCGATGGCGCTGGCCGGCCTTCCACCATTGTCTTTACTCATAAAGGAGGTCGCTGACACCTACGCAGCCAAAAAGGGGCTCGGACTGCACGCACTGCCAGATGACAGGAGGTATCAAGCCCCAACTGACTGGTACACTTTGCCGCACCCAAGCGAGCTCCACTACGAAAGTGTTAACGAAAACATAGACACGATTCAGGGCAAAACGGACAAAAAATACGAGGTATACACAGATGGAAGCCGCCTTGATGACAGAGTGGGCGCCGGTTTTGTGGTATACGCAGAAGGCACAGAAGCAAAGACTGGCAAGGTGAAGCTGGCAGATTACTGCACAGTTTTTCAAGCCGAGCTGGTGGCCATCCTTGAGTCTTTAAAATGGATAGACAGTCATGCGGAGTCCCCATGCGACATCAAAGTATTCTCAGACTCGCTGTCAGCTCTTCAAGCCATAGGCGATCCAAGGTGCCTGAACACCATCGTCCGCGCCATCACAGAAGTCACCAAGCAAACGAGGGACAGGGGCGGAACGGTCACGTTTCACTGGGTGAAGGGACACTCTGGCATCACCGGAAATGAGAGAGCGGATGAACTGGCTCGCGACGCTAGTCTCTTGCACACGACCCCGAAGTTCGACGAGTATTCTCTCAGCTACGCCAAAAAAGCACTAAGAGAAAAAACACTAAGCGACTGGGAACAACGGTACAAGAGAGAAACCACAGGGAATACAACAAAATCTTTCCTCCCTACCATCAGCGACGCGTTAAAGCTGTCCAAACTGATAAGCCCAACATTTGAGTCCACACAGGTCCTCAGTGGCCACGGAGCAATGAAATCGTACCTGTGGCGATTCAATCTGAGCAACACAAACACGTGCCCTTGCGACAACACCTCGATCCAGACTGTGGAACACTTGCTTTTCCACTGCGGAGCAACAGCAAGTAAAAAGATGGAAACCGAAGGTGAACTGAAAAACACAATGAATATTACAACAATCAGAGAGATGCTGACCGACAAAAAGTGCGTCCATGCACTGTACAAATACTTCCAAGTGACAATAAATACAATTATCAACCTGAACAAAGCAGAAATCCAAGACGCCACAACAAACCACACACAAACCACACACACCACGCCACACACCCAACACCAAACATAACACACCACTTTCAAAAGCGGACGCTTTCAAAGTGAGAGTAGCTCAACAAAGAAAGACGAAAGGATAAAACCTAGTAGTAAGGCCAATGAGCCGCTCACCCCGACTGAGTTTACTGTGATTCCTCAGTCATAAGGCAAATGCCAGGGTGATTCCAACCAAGCCGGGCACAGCCGCACTCCTCCATACTATCCCAAAAAACACAACCAGGAGCCCGCGCTCAAAAAAAGTAGTAAAGATGAACTGGCGAGATCAGATGCTCGACCAGGCAAACCAAAAAGTAGTTATAATCCTTGTACGCGATAAGCAAGGTTCCCCCCAAGATACCCATCCAAAAAAAAAAAAACCTAACCTAACCTAACCTAACCTAACTTCAATATCGACACCACAAATATCACTTATAAAACCTGGCGGTAAAATTGTGAACTAGAAGGTGTTCGCAATGAGATGGACAACATTAGTAATATTGCATATGAGTAACAGAGATAGCAGAATTCTTATTACTTTGCTTTAAAAATGAATTGGCCAATAACTATACCCGGCCAATAACCTGTCACCCTATTAGCCAAGTAACTGTTTGAGTTTGTGTATTTTTGCAGTGAAAATATCTTGTTTTATTTTCCTTTCAAGTCTTTTGTTTTCTTTTGAAAAAAAAAAAACATAATTTGGAGTATTTCGATAAATAAATTCGATGAATTTCAGCACTATTAGCAAATTGTATTTGACCGTACACATAAAATATATTTATTTTCATCTGAACAGGGCTGGAAGCCTCATTACCACGGTAATTCCTACCTACCGAATATCGGTAATATTTGTATGAAGACAGATCAGCTGTTGTTAGGTTTTTTTTGATGGAAAGGTACCTTCTGATGTACCTACAGGATACTTTATCCGGCTAGCTCCATTGGCATCAGTCTCAAGGCGTGGGGTTCTTTCTTTGTGTTGCTTACTTTATACTTTGGGAAGGGTTGTATATTGATACGACAAGAGCTAATGTTAACAAAAGAGATTTAATCAGTTTAAGTCAAATATAAAATTAAATCCATAAAAAGGGAAAGAGTAATAGTGGAGAAAGAAAAAGCCAGACCTGTATTAACACTCAAACACAATCACAGTTCTCGCGGCTCACTTTCACGAAGCACTGATCTGTAGGCTGGAGTCCTAGGCAAGCTTACATTAAGCCCGGGAGGTGATTTTCACGGCTCGGGGCTTCGCCTCCCGAGAGCCACAGTCCATGAGGCGGATGCCTCAACACGTGGAGCCCCAGGGTGGAGGCTCCTCTGCACCAGGCTTCGGTCCCTGAGGCGGGTGCCTCGGATGGCGGATGCTCCATGTAGATGTCCCCACGTGGAAGCCTCGCGGCTAAGTCCACGGGGGCCCCAACTGGGAAACCCAGGCAGTTATTGCCACGTCGCAGCGCTGTTTCCGACCTCCACCTTTGTACGCGAGTAATTCCAGACTGCTCGTCGGTTGACCGACTGCGTGCCGCTTCGGCAAAACTCGGTTGTCTTTTGGCTACGGCCACGTTGACATGAGTGTAGTCATCATTGCACTGACTTCACACATAATTTATTTTAAATGTTATTTTAAAAATAACATAACACTGTTCACTTGCTGTCATCTTGGATTGACAGGTCTTCATACCCCCCCCCCATACAAGGTTGATATTTGAAATTAAAAAATGGTTCCATTTCTGACAAGGCGCATACACACATTCTCATTTAAACACGGTTACCCGTTGCGTAATGACCATTATGCAACGGGCTGTAGAAATGTATGGCATTGTGATTGCGTTAGCCGTTTTGTATTTAGTAAATTACCAAATGGGAGTAGAAAAATAAATACAGCGAGTATTTTAATGTGTACAAGGGTGTGAGACAGGGTTGCATAATGAGCCCATGGTTATTCAATATAATCATGGATCATTGTGTTAAACAAGCGAGTCTGGAAGGGCATGGCATACAGATTGGAGAGAGAAAAGTCGGAGTTCTGCTTTATGCTGATGACGCAGTATTAATTGCTGATTCAGCAGCGGAACTTCAGGCAATGCTCTCTAGTCTGAACCATGCTCTGTGTGTGAACAAGTTGAAAATTAATGCAAGTAAGACGAAAGTACTGATTTTTGACAGAATGGATGAAAATGAAGAATGCACGCTCATGTTGAATGGTACGAAAGAGGTATGTAAGGATAGGAAAAAATGGAGGCAACTCTGCAGAGGCTCTGGCCACCCCTAGCGGAATGGCGACAGAGTTACAGTTACAGTATCATTGATCCTTTTTGTATTAAAAAATTTGAGATAGTGATTTTTCATACGGCTTCCTCTATTTCTTAACTAATAAGTTACAGTAAGGCTGACTACCAATCCTGTAACAATATTTCAATTCGTCAATGTCACCCCTGTTTTGGCAAAAAGTTGCAGGGTTTATCATCATTTGAGATTTGGGTTTGTATCGTGTATGCAGCAACATGCTTACTTACATGTTAACACATCTTCGCCACTTAGATTATCTCCTGGCTCTGCGTGATGAGGCCAGCACTGCTCGTGCCCTCCCTCCCATCTCACTAATTGCAGTTTTCTGTGCAGTGCACTGCGCTGCGTGTATAATATGTCGTATACTCCTGCCCAGCAGAGTTGCCGCGCTGTGGGGAGGAATGAGCATTCAGGGAAATACTTGAACACCGGAATTCTGCAGTTCTGGGAGACATTACCTGCTCGCACCACGCAAAACGCAAGCTACACATATAGTGCAATTTTTTGTCGCCCTATCCCTAACAGGTTTCGTATGTGGCGAGGGGAAGCTTATTATTTTTACAGGTAAGGGGGCGGCTATACGCCAACAACTTCAGTTTAAGTGGGGGTTTCTCAGTTCCCGAGCGGGCTGGGCTTTCTTGTGAAGGCTGAGTAAGCCTCGCCGGTATTTTATTTTGGGTTTTGAAATTAACACCGAAATTGGAAATCATTTCTGACACGCTCGGTGGGATTCGAACCCGAGTTCACGGCATGGAATGCAAGCACTCTACCAACTGAGCTATTGACCCAACTAATGCAGACATCCATGCAAAAAAAAAAAAAACGGCTGACAATCAAAATGAAGTTGTTGGCGTAAGATCGGACCCCTTATATGTAAAAATAAATAAGGTTTACTAGTCACATGCGACCCTTCCGTAATAAATGCGGCAAGAAGTGACACTTCATGCGCAGCTTAGTAGCATTGTAGCGTAGTGATGTTTGAAGCTTTTTTCCGCGGGACAACATCTCACGTCTTTGTAACCACGGTCCTAAGCAACAGATAAAATGTAAGTGAGCCTTTAGCAACCCTGCCGTGTGACGTTACTAATCGTTTAACGAATTGAAATGTGCAGGGCCTGCAGAATAAACGGACGTTTGTATATCTTGCAGTATCGATTGGAAGATGATATGGTTCACTTTGCCAAAGTCAAAAGTTGCAGCGCTTATGTTCATTTGAGATTAGGTTTTTATAATCCACATGCGGCATGTGTAAGCGCGCACTTATACGTGTTTGCTTATGGAAATGCATTTAATATGAATCTTAAATGTTATGTATCTTTGCAAACTAAGATTATAGATGGTGGAGCGCAATTTTTTCATGTTTCCCATTAAAACCATATGGTACAACGATCAGCTGTTTGAGTGCCGCCAAGTTTTAAGGCTTGCTATCTTTAAATAGAAACGTTACCTTTTCCTTGACTTATAGGTTGGTATGAGGCTGACCACCCATACTGTAAAAAATGGTTCACTTTGCCAATGTCACCCCTGTTTCAGGGAAGGTCGGCAAAAGTTGTGGGGCTTATGTTCATTTGAGGTTTGGATTTTATTTGTAAGTACACATTCAGCATTTGTAAGCGCGAACTACACTTGTTGGTTTGTGGGCATACATCTGAGAGCTTTAAATGAATGTATCCTTGCAACTTAGATTATAGATTATTAAGACACATTCTTGAAGTGTGCAGTACCTATGTGTCGTGGACCGAACAGAGCCGAACGTCCACGGAAGCAACCGAACTGCGCCGTGCGATCTAATCGGGCCATTGCTCCTCAGTTCTCAGCGAGATGTGAACAGATTCAGACGTCGGCGACCAAGCACCAAGTGGTGCAAGACCATGGTGCATTACCATGGAGCTCCCTCCTCCCCATCTACTTGGATTTCCTGCCAGCAAGGCACCCACCTAGTGGACCAGAGACGGGTTCATAGGAGCGCCCACCCAGGGGCTCAAACGTGTGGAGGCGTTCGCCTCGTGAGCCGCCGCTGCCTTAGGCCTTCAGCTCGGAACTCCAGTCGACAGAGTAGGGAGTGTTTTAGTGACAAGGTGCAGGTCGGGCCATTCCCTTATTTCCCCTTTTTCTCCCATATTACTAAAGTAAATAAACCCTTTTTTGTTCGTGTTATACTTATCTTTTAATTATGCAACCTTTCTCAAAATAGAATAAGCAATACCACTAGAAAGAATTCCCACGCCCTGAGAGTGATGCTGATGAGAGCTAGCCGGATGTAAGTATCCTGGAGGTACCTTCAATTAAAAACAAAACAGCTTTTCTATTTCTTAGACGACGAGATAGCGGTTCGTGTCCAAAAATAAGGTGTACTGTGATTTTTTATCCATGGAGTTCTTTCGCAAGCGCTAGCAAGCTCCGATTTAGATTGATATCCAAAGTGTAAGAAATTTTAGCAAATACTGCTTCTGAGCTCATTATTTTTCAAACTACCGGTATTTGAGGATACTGAATACCGGTGCAGCACTCTTTCCCCCGTGATGTCAGCTCTCTATCCGGCAGTCAGTCACTGTGCTGTCCCGGCGTTGCTGTGGCGACAATAATTGCTGTAAAGTTGCTGCCGACAGCAAAAACTGCATCCACAGCAGAGCTCCCTGCACTGCCCAGGAAGGCGGGTAATTGTTAGCAAAAGTTTCCCTCTCTGGACGCGGTTTTTTGCGGCGGACCTGCTTCAAGTTGGAATTTATAAATTTGAGAGAAATTTTCAATAACTTAACATCTGCAAACCTTTAGCCCAGTAGTTAGCGCTTCAGACTAATAAGCGTGAAAGATATATTAACATTTAGAGCCTGTTGCACCAACCTCCAATCAATATTCAACTGACACATCAAATTTAATTAATTAATTCTGGTAAGGATCTCGGTAAAATGTTTATCGGAAGTAGGTTAATGAAATTTGAACAGGAAATATGATGTACATCAGCTGACAATGAACATTACGTATACGCAACTAAATTTCTGATTTGTTGGGATAAATCACACTTAATTTTGATTGTTGTCGGATTAGAGTTTGGTGTAACAGTTAAAGTTCATATTAAATGCATGCCTACAGACACGTGTAAGTTCTCGCTTACAAGTGCTGCATATTGTGTACTACTTACAATCCAAAAACCAAATCACTAATTAACATTAGTCCAGCAACTTTTGCCGACCTCCCCTGCAACAGGGGTGACATTGGCAAAGTGAACCATTTTTGTACAGCATGGTTTGTCAGCCTATAAGTCAACTTTTTGGTTTTTTGCTGGAATTGGAGGAGTTTTGATTTTGGGGAAACAACAATATCATTTCCTATAGCAACTGGGTCTTGTATGAGGAATCTATTCTGCCTAGCGACGATCAATCTCCTATAGAGCTGTTGAGGTGGGATTCATACAAAAGCTCGTTGCTGACATGGTCAAGGGATGAGGCGTCGGTAGGTACTTACTCGAATTTGCGTTTTGGAGATAATCGCAAGTTTGAGTCCCGCCTGCGTCGTGTCCTATCGACAATAACTTTGACCCTGGTTCAACAGATGTCACTGGGTAATGGTTTATAAATAATTCACTTCTATAATCTATCTATAATCTAAGTTGCAAGGATATATTCATTCAAAGCTCTCAAATGTATGCCCACAAACAAACACGTGTAGTTCGCGCTTACAAATGCTGATTGTGTACTTACAAATAAAATCCAAATCTCAAATGAACATAAGCCCTGCAACTCTTGCCGACATTCCCTGAAACAGGGGTGACATTGGCAAAGTGAACCATTTTTTATAGTATGGGTGGTCAGCCTCATACCAACCTATAAGTCAAGGAATAAATATAATATAATAAGGACAACTCATTTCCGTGAAAACCTCGAAAACAAATTTTTACACCAAATCAATACTTTCTTTATAGCAAGAAAGTAAAAATACAACACTTTAATATTGGTATTATTATATTATTTGTTTGATACAGTTAAATGTGTATTATTGTTTTTTTCCTTGACTTACAGGTTGGCATGAGGCTGACCACCAATACTGTTAAAAATGCTTCACTCTGCCAATGTCACCTTTGTTTCAGAAAAGGTCGGCAAAAGTTGCAGGGCTTTTTGTTCATTTTAGGTTTGGGTTTTTATTTCGTTTTTAAGAGCACATAAAGCATGTGTATTGTGTAAGCCTTCTTGTGGGAGTGCATTTAACATGAATATTTGCTATTTTTGTAGCTCAGATTATAAATTATCATAACTTATTATACCAGTAAACAGATGTGTGGGTTTTAGTTCCCTCACACATCTTATTCTCCAGACCTTATTCACTTCTTACATTTCTCATTCCACATATTCTTAGACAAACGTCTTTCTGTACCACAGCCGCGTTTCAACCTTTTTTATAAAAAAGTTCATTTTTCATTCAAAACACCCAAGTTTATCCTGTCGTTCCAATATCCCCATCTCGTTATAACATAGACCGCTTCTTCCTTACGTGCCAGCCATTTGAATGCTTCATTCTGTTTTTGAATATATTTCCGAAGACGAATGCAATTCACCCCTCTACGCATCCCGGACAGAAACAGGTATTAATATTGTTTGAGAAAATATAATAGAGAAAAAATAACATTGTAAAAACATTTTGGTGATGATATGGGAATTTTTACTTTAAACAATAATGTATAATGGTAGGTATAAAAAGATTATAATCTCAGTTCAGTGAAACATTAACCATCTTAGCTCAGTGAAGAGATGACGTGTTAGAATCTGATTGGTCAATTATTCCCATTGGCTGACAGCTGTTTTGTTACCGGTTCATTGTGGGTTGCATTATTACGCTTTAAAAGCGATTGTTCGCAGTAGAAGTTGTTCCTTTTATTGTTATATTCTGAGTAGTTCATTTACTCGGACTGTTCCTTTTTTTGTTATATTCTGAGTAGTTCATTTACTTGGACTGTTCATTTTCTTGTTATAATTTGAGCAGTTCATTCACTCGAACTGTTTCTTTATTCTGCCTAGTTATTCTGTGATAAATTCTCCAATCCATTCCAATTAAGTCATGGAAAGGATCATAAACGATAAGCTTATGGAATATCTGGAAACCCATAAACTGCTTAGCGACCACCAATACGGTTTTCGCCGTAACCGCTCCAGCGGTGACCTTCTCACTTATGTCACACACGTCTGGGGCCAACGCCTTGATCTTATGGGTGAAACACAAGCTGTTGCTCTTGATATTTCCAAAGCTTTTGATAGAGTTTGGCACTCCAGCCTCCTTAACAAATCGTCATCATTTGGACTTCCCCTTCTCCTCATAGAATGGATTTCCAGCTTTCTTAAAGGCAGATCTATCCAAACAGTCATCGATGGTAGTAAATCAGCTCTGCTACCAATCAATTCCGGTGTCCCCCAAGGATCTGTCTTGTCTCCGACACTTTTTCTTATGCACATCAATGATTTACTATCCACTGCTATGCCGATGACAGTACAATTCATGACGGTTTCTCTTTTACAAAGCCCTCAAATAGTTAAGCGATATCTATTGCTCGTGAATCATTAGCTTCAAAGATCAATACAGATCTCAGGGTTGTCAGCCGTTGGGGCACTGACAACCTTGTAGAGTTCAACATCAAAAAGACTCAAGCATGTTTGATATCCTTAAAGAGGATTCCAAACAACTATCTCCCAACTTCCGACAATGTCTCCCTCTCTAACCATGAACACTTAAATCTTCTTGGTGTTTCTCTGTCATCAGAGTTACAAATACCATGATGCTATTGAGTCTCGCACAACTTCCGCTTTCCGGTGACTCGGCATATTAAACAGAGCCCGTAGGTTTTTTACTTCAGCCCAGTTATTGACTCTGTATAAATCCCAAATCCACCCCATTATCGAATATGGCAGCCATCTCTGGTGTGGTATGTCCAAAAAGTTGAGTGACCAACTTGATTCTGTGCAAAGGAGGGCAGTGAGGTTGATCAATGATCCTTCTCTGACATACGATCTGCAGCCGCTCCAGCACAGAAGAAAAGTTGGAATGCTCAGTCTTTTTTATCGATATTACCACGGAGCTTGTTCTAATGAGCTCCATTCATTAATCCCTCCCCCTCTCATTTCAGAAAGGAAAACTCGTAGTACGACTCTCATTCATCCCTTTGCAGTCGATCTCAAAACTATGAGAACTTGGCGTTTTCATGACTCATTCCTTTGCCAAACTGCCCGTTTATGGAATGGTCTACCAGTATCTGTGTTCTCTTCCCAATTTAATCCGGTTTTATTCAAAACCAACATCAATCACCACTTCCTTGCAGCGCCTCACGACAGAACCAAGAACCAAGCAACACCTCTGCGGCACCCTTCCAGGGTGACATAGACCCCCAAGACTCTCAAGAATTGGGGAACCTCCCGCACAGGATTCCTTAAAAAAAAAAAAAAATCCACTGTTGTAAAAGTATACCTGAAATAAAAAACCAACCTATCAACCGAAATTCAATATTTTTATTGGAGAATACCTTCAAGAAACCAGCGACCTAGGACTCCTGTCCAAAATCCCGACCAAATATTACCAGTTCAAAATTAATTAAGTTGTTATTCAACTTATTAATTATCAAGTTTAACCAATGCCTTTTACTGAAACAGGGATGACATTGGCAAAATGAACCAATTTTTAGAGTGCGGGTGGTCATCTTAATACTATTATTATTCACGCAATGTAATTTTTCATCTATAATCTAAGATGCAAAGATATTAAGTTAACATTTAAGATTCGTATTAAATGCATTCCCACAAACAGACGCGTGTAATTTCGCACTTAGTAATGCTGCATGTGTACTTACAATTATTAAAAGCCAACGTCAAATTAGCATAGCCCCGCAACTTCTGCCGACCTTCCCTGAAACAGGGGTGACATTGGTAAAGTCAACCATTGTTTACAGTTTGGGTTTTCTGCCTCATACCAACCTATAAGTCAAGGAATAATAAGGATGATTAACCAGGAACCTTCTAGATGACCGTGTATGCTTCTACACGTCTCATTTGAAGGATATATCCCGCCAGCGTAATGTATAGCCCACATACACATGTGGTAAAGATTTATTGGTATTTAAGATTTGCGCTTCACGCACGTTCGCAAACAAACACGGGTAAGTTCTCGCTTATACATTCTGCATGCGTGCTAACGAAACAAAACTTAAAGCCCGAATGAACATAAACTTTGTTAGTTGTGTTGTCAGCAGTTAAAATACTAAGATACTGTTTGCCGAGCCGTTATGCCAGGGTCATTGCGGCAAATTCACACGTGTCTGTTTGTGGGCATGCATTGAATATGAATTTTTAAATTTTTAAATATCTACGGAGCGCTGTCCAATCCCAAAAGACGTGTGCTCAAGCCCTCTTCATACACGTCCGCATGTTTGTGTCAAAAAGGCCCACAGCACATAGACGAGTCCTGCACCGGCATCCCGCAATGGGCAACACGAGCAGCTGTTTTGAAAAGTTTACCCATTCACTCCTAACTCTATCCTTCAGAGTTTTCCATGCTTTTCAAATGCTTTATTTCCACCGTACATATTTTACTCATTTCGCTATCATTCACTGCCCATGCTTCAATTCCATACATCAAAGTTGGTAACAATATATTTGACATTGAATAAGAGTTTTAGGCTTACACGGCCGGCTGATCTGTGCTATCACAGACCACGGAAACAGATCCCGGAAAACATCACTCCAGCAATTTGCCATTGTGTACCGCCATTCTCAGATCCATCGTCAATCGCTTGTTCTTTGCTATTCTTCCCATTGCACCGACCACTCACCCCTTGTATTCTTTTTTTCCCTTGTCATCTTCCCATTCTTTTCAAACATTATAGCAGCCAATATTGCAAACTAACCGACATTCTTATCATTTCTTGAATACTTCTTAAGAGATATTTAACGTATTTGAATGCTCTCAACAAATGTGATCTTGCTCTTCTAGCATCTGCACCGATCGTCTACATTCCATCTAAAAATAATCATTATGTAACGCTACGATTTCGTACCGCTCTACGACATCGCGAATATAAAGCTCTACGACTAAACTCAACCCAAACTGATACGGAAACTAGAGCAGCGCCTTCAGCCACAGTGTTAGAGCTTCCATACATTTTTGTTAAACGCCATGCTTGAGTTTTCACGTGCCGCAGTATAGTTGGGGTGTAGCGTGCCGTCTCCTCAGTTAACCTGTAGGTGCCGCGCTGTGCGGACGTGCACCCCGAGAGCTCGCCGAGCATTCGCGGAAACTTACGCAAATTTATTTCGCATTTACAGTTGTGTGAAAATTTACACTTTGAAAAAAAGGATTTCCTCTAGGAAGGCATCAGAATTTGAAAATAAATGCAAGTAGTTCTTTTTTATTTTAGTCGTAGTTCGTTTATTCTTTTTTTTTAATTTTGTTTTTTCTAAATGTTAACTTGATTATTTTTGTTTTTGTAAATTGAAAAAACACAATGATTAAAATGTGTTGTGTTTTTTAATCTATCAAAAAAATATGTAAAACTGTAGCGATATTTATTTGACGTGAATTTTTTCGAGAAGAATATGGTTTTCCTGTAGATTTTTTATTATAAAAATGCATACTCACAATAAATTTTAGGATCATTTATTTGGTGAGCGCTGCTTTTGTGTGAACCATAATCAAGAGCATGTTGCTAGCATGATCGCCGCTATAGACAACGCCAATGTTCTCTATTGGGAGTCAGCTGCACAGTACTTGTTCATACAGCGAAAAGCATAATATTATTGTGACATTAAATGATAATTTTCTTGTACTCCGTCGGGAGTCGAACTCATGACTTGCCGATTATGAGTCGAAATATCTAAGTACCTACCGGTTTCGGCCTCTTTGGCATCTTCAGAGAACCCGAAGATGCCAAAGAGGCCGAAACCAATCAAACTCAATATTTGTTTTATTTTAAAGAATAAAAAAATAAGTAGAATCAGTGTTAGTTTTACATTTTAACATTTTTAAAAATGGAGTTCTACAAAGCTTACATACACTGAAACATTTCATAAATTATTTATTATTTAATAATTTTACTACCTTTTCCTGGCCAAGCAAAATAGGTAGGTGAGTTGGATTTCCCTCAATTTACTTCTAAAAAAATAGACCTAGTTCTTCGGGAGCACGGGTAATCGTCGATTTCAATGAAAGTGATTAAATAAATAACTAACTCTCAGGTGGACATATTAAGCGCGCGGTAACTTGGCCTCAGTCAGACCACTGCGGTGCTTTGTCCTTGTTTTGAGTCACAGATTCCAATAAATCCACTTGTTATCTTTGTTTGCCTGTTGCAACAAGCCCTGTTTTCATGAGAGCCACACCTCAACGTTCCTCTAAGAGCCTGTGTTCTTTTTCAGCTGATACAAAGCCTTCATAGACTCAAACCAGGCAGGAGAGTGTGATTATGATCGTTTTCCATCACTGTACGCGGATTTAAGAAAACAGGGTAATTCTATTTGCCAGGAGCTGCCGGCGTCTCCACGTATTCTTACTCAAGTAGGGAGGCTTTTATTCGTCAGATTCTTTAGAATCCTGCGAGCCTGTTGCACACACGAGGAAGGAAAACTGAAGGCAGGATATTCACAGAATTTTCCAAAATACTGGTGAATATTATTTCTCACCAACAATTGAAGAGTTTAACGAATATTTATTTTATCTTATCGAAGCTCAAATTGGATGTAATATTTTTTCCAATGCCACTGTTGTTTTACGGAAAAGAGGCTAGGGTCGAAGAGTGTATGTTCATTTGACGTTTAGATTTTATTTTGTAAGCACACATTTATTATTTCCTAAGTATGATGCACCGTCACAGCCTGGGAGGAACTCTTATGTTAAAATCTCAAATCTTCTTAGATTACAGTTAGAAATGTCCCTACTAGCTTTATTTAAAAGCTTTATATTCCGAGTCACAGATTGTTGCGTGACGACATCAGTTCGGCTTTTCGGTAAATGAAATGAATACAACATGAAATAAGCATTGTCCTCACCGACGGCTGTAGTCATGGGGCACATGCAACCTGTAGCTATCCAACAGGATGGGCCTGCCTATCAAGTCGTTACTGATAAGTTCTACTCGTTCACTATTAAGCTGCACATATAGACTAACTTCTTGTTGCGTTCCGCGAAGGGGTCGCATGTGGCAAGTGGAACCTATTTATTTTTACAAGTAAGGGGGCCGGCCTTGCGCCAATCACTTCAGTTGAAGTGGGGGAGTCCGTCGCTTCATTGATTTAATATCATTGATTATATACAGCTATAGAGGAAGTAATGTTGTACGAGGTTTTGAATACTCAGTAGTAAAGTTACAACTGGGACTCTGCTAGGGTTACATGTGTAACGCTGAGTTTCTGCGAACATTGCCTGAGTTGTGAGCGGCTCCGTAGAGCAGTGGGAAGCGGAGAGTTGGCCGAACATTGCCTGAGTTGTGAGCGGCTCCGTAGAGCAGTGGGAAGCGGAGAGTTTGCCGAACAAGGGGAGCAAGTTCGAGCGTTGCTAGACACGCCAGGAATCCTCTGTTGAAACGGATTCTCACCAACTATTATTCCCTGAACTCAGCGTACTCTAAATATACCAGGGGAGAAACCGCAACAAAGGCAAATAGTTGTTGCCGTACAAGCTTCAACAAGTTGCGAACTGAACAGCTACGTTGCAGGACAGACGGAGTTGGAAGCAGAGGCTGAAGGAGGCCAAGCCTTAAATTGAGCTGTAGCGCCATTGAAGGAGAAGAAATTGTTACCGTCCTGATACTACGTACAAAACAGATTTTATTCTCACGTATTGATTCCATCGATTAGAACTGTCAAAGTCACACACAAAATCTTGTGCTCCTTACAAATGGTTATAACTTTAGCTATTTTTAATCCTTAGCCCAATTTGGCTTTGAAATCTTTTTCCATATGGTGTTCTGTGATTTGTGTACTGAGTGGGGTATTTATATGTGCACTTTTAACCACTTTTTTGACTTTTTAATATGTTGATTTGAAATTTGACTACACCCAACATTGTTGTTACAATTATGATATTATATTATAAACTAAATGTAAATATTTACACAACTAATAATCTACAATAACCAAAAGTGTTCAGTGTAAAAGGACCTGAATCTGAAAAAAAAAAAAAAAAAAAAAAAAAAAATGAAGTGCCGTATATGCTCCGAGGAATTGAGCCCAAAAAAAGCTTTAAAATGCTCCAGGTGCTATGAGTCATACCACCACTCATGCCAGCGTCAAGCAGCCGAAAGAATGTCCACAAGGACAAGGTCGCAATTTATGTGTGACTCGTGCAGGCTAGAGGACCCAAGAACAGCAAAGCTGGGCCCCAACCCATCTTCCGAGGCATTGGCTCAACATCTCAAAAAGAGCAAGGGTGTATTGCCTAATCCACCCGTCCGGGCATCATCATCATCGTCTTCACCAACAATATCCCCCTCCCCAACCGTGGAGTCGCCTTCGGCAGACACACTCCTGCTGTTAAGGGAGATGAGGGAGCTGAAGGTAGAATTAAAAGAGATAAAGGAATCTCTCTCCTTCTTTGCAGAAAAGTATGATGAAATGAATTGCATGTACAAAGAGGTGGCGAAGCAGATTTTGGCAAATGAGAAAAAATTAGGCAAGATTGAGATGATGACACCGATGGTGGACAAGGTGTCGGAGGATTTGAAGGATATAAGAGATGCAGTGATACCAATTGTTGGAGGCAAATCTCAGAGAGAACTAAGTATCTCATCGAAGAATCATTTTGAAAAGCGATATACGATCATAGTGCGTGGTAGAGATACGCAAAAGGAATTATTACCTGAGCAGGTGGAGAAAATACTTAAGGACAAATTGGATGTTAAACTCCTAGGAATAGGAATTTGTGGAATGAGAAGGATAGGGAAGGGAAGTAAAGGAAGTAGTGGGTGTCTCATTACCTGTCCTTCAAAGTCGGATGCGGACATACTAAAGCAAATAATTCAAGAAAGGTTATCGGATAAGCTTACAGCCGAATTTTTAAAAAAAAAGAAACCTTGGATTGTGCTGAGAAACGTCAGTTCGGAGAATAATAATGAGACCCTATGGAATGACATTAAGATGCAGAATGGGGAATTGCAGGATATTTTGAAGGACCACAAAGACTTTGTTATTAAGAGGGTGATCAAGGTGAGAGGTAGCCCGGGGCTAGCGCATCTATTGGTAGAGACGTCTACTGAAGTGAGAAAACACCTCACGGAGAAACAGAAGATATTTCTGGGATATCAAAGAATCACAGTTGTGGATGCCAACCCAGTTACACAATGCTACCACTGTCTGAATTTCATGCACTCCGCCAACTACTGCACAAAAAAGGCAGAACCGGCGAAGTGCTCTCATTGTGGGGGAAATCACAAATTTATAAATTGCGACAAACGTTCTAAACAAGCAGAGTGCATCAATTGTAAGATTGAATCGGAAAAAAGGGGGATAAATATTGACCATTGCCACAATGCTATGGACAAAAAATCTTGCCCATCATACGCTAGGGTATTGCAAATTGCAAAAGAGAAGATTGATTATTGACTAATATTTAATATAGTGTATTTCTGCTTTTTAGACTTACTTTCGTTATGTTGTTTTGTTTTTAAGGTATTTTTATGTAAAGCGCGTGATCGACATTTTAGTACAATGGGCCGATCTGTAAATTGCAATGGTCCCGTGTGTGTACTGTGCTATACGCCGTGTGCGGATACCGCCACTCGCTGCATATTTGTTGTGCGCCGTGAGCGTAGCATTGGGTCGGTTCTATTTCATTGTTTACTATTATTTCATAATATCATACATAACATTATATGTTTTGTGCTGCTTGAAGATGCTGTGACATCTGTACTGTTTGAAATAATGATGATTTTTATGTGCAATAGTTATTTGTGGTATTATGGGATACCCTGTAATAATGATGTACTTACTAGTGAACTATTTTATCACGAATCATGAATCCAGACTTTTTGCAAGAGGTGGATAATCAGTATAATATAGCTCAATACGAGTGTCACACGGCATTGGAGTGTAATGATGTTATAAATTCTAAATGTGAAGATGATGCTCTATTTATATTACAACAAAATATTAGGAGTATACGAAAGAATCTGGATTGTTTTCTAGTAAATTTGAGTTGTCTTAATAGATTGCCTGATTTGATTGTACTCTGTGAAGCGCATCTAAATGAGTGGAGTGAACCGTTTGATATTCCAAATTACTCATATTTCCGTAGTAATTATTATATAAATAAAAATAGTGGAATTGTTGTGTTTGTGCGCGGTAATAATGATAATATAAGAGTTAAAGAGATTATCATGAATAATGTTAATTGTCTACAGATTGATTATTATAAGAATAACGTTTTGTATCGCATAATCTCTGTATATAGAACACACCAATCAAATGTTAATGAATTTATTAACGAACTTAGGATGCTACTAAATGAATGTCGAAGTATGAATGTGATTATTGTGGGCGATTTTAATGTAAATGTGGCAAAAACTTGCATAAGTACTGTAAAGAATGAATATATGAACGCACTAGCAGAACTAAATTTTAAATTGTGTACAAATTTATATAGCAGAGAGGTGGATGGGCAAACTCCGTCCTGTCTGGACCATTTCTGGTCCAATACGCCACTGAGCAAACTGGAGGACATATGTACTGTTGTTTGGAAGAGTGACATTACGGATCATCACACGTCTTTGTTCATACAGAGATTGATGAATAGTAATAATGCATTAAATGATACTGTACGACATGATGAACCAATAAAAAAGATTAATTTGGAGGATTTGAAAATGAGACTGATGAATGAAAGTTGGAAGTCTGTTTATGATTCTTTTGATGCAAATATATGTGCTAAGAATTTTCACGATATTGTTGAAGATTATTTAGCGAGTGTTGAGCAAATATCCGTGCGGAGACAAAGCAACAAATCCTCCAAATATAATAGACTGAAGCCATGGATCACACATGGTTTGGTGGTTTCAATACGAAACAAAGAAAAGCTGTATAAGATTATGCGGAGACATCCTGGCGACACTAATGTCAGTGACAGGTACAAAAGGTATCGAAACATGCTGACACTGTTAATAAGAAGGGTCAAGATTGATTACTTCTCTAGGAAGGTTGAACAAGCTGGCAGTAATATAAAACATGTATGGCAATCCATAAATGAGATTATTAATAAGAAAAAGAAGAAATCACAGATAAAAAGGATAATTGTTGATGGTAAAACAATGGAACTCACACAACATCCAATTGAAATGGCTAATAGCTTTAATGAGTTTTTTGCAGATGTAGGTGAAAATCTGGCTCGACAGATAGATCCAAATTTCACTTACGGGGAAATAGAACCCGATTCTCTCATCGATCCAGGGTTCAACATATTTCAGCCAATAAATTCCGAGACGGTATTAAATATTATAAAGGATATGAAAGGAGGATCCTCTCCTGGCTATGATAGAATATCTGTGGATATTTTGAAGCAGAATTCAACATCTCTGTCGGGGCCCATCACGCACATAGTAAATGTCAGCCTGAATAATGGTGTATTTCCTGAGGTGTACAAAGTTGGTGTGGTGACACCAATTTTCAAGTCGGGGGATGCATGTAATATATCGAATTATAGACCTATAACTCTCACGTCCAATATCTCGAAAATCTTCGAAAAAATAGTGAAAAAACAGCTCATAGATTTTATTAATAGAGAGGGTTTACTTAATAAAAATCAGTTCGGTTTTAGAACGGGTGTTGGCACGGACGACGCCATATCAAGGTTGACTTCCATAGTGTACGGGGCACTAGATGCCGGAGAGAAATGTCTGGGTGTATTTATCGACCTAAGGAAGGCATTTGATAGCGTTAGCCATACTGGCCTATTGAACAAATTAAACAGGATTGGAATATGTGGCAGTGTGAGGAAATGGATTTGCAGTTTCATGCAGTATAGAACTCAGCAGGTACGCATTAATAAGATAGTAAGCTCTAGAAAAATAACGCGATTCGGAATTCCGCAAGGCACCGTCCTTGGACCAATATTGTTCATTATTTATGTCAATGAGATATTCTCTCTGCCGATCACATCCTCAATCCTGTCCTTTGCTGATGATACGGCTATGATTGTGAGGGGAGGGTCATGGGTAGAGGTGGTTCGCAGAACGAACGTGGAATTAACCATACTTAAAAATTGGTTCGACAAAAATTTCCTGTCTCTGAATACCGAAAAAACAAATTTTATTCCATTCTCTCTCTACAATAGGGGTCTTCCTTTTTCACTTAGTATAGCAATACATAGCTGTACTAACTTCTTGGTCAGTGGAACTGCGTGCTCCTGCTCATGCCCCCTAATTTCTCAAGCGGAAAGTGTTAAATATCTGGGTATTAAAATAGATTCCAGAATTAGATGGAAGGAGCATGTAGAAACAACTATTGAAAGACTAAGGAAAATTTACTATGTATTCCGCAAAATTAGAGATATTCTAGAGGTAAAAACTTTGAAGTCTACCTATTTTGCGCTTGGACAGTCATTGATGCAGTATGGAATGGTCGGATGGGGCGGCACATTTAAAACAACACTCGAGCCTCTTAGGGTGGTGCAGAGAATGGTTATCAAAATAATGTTAAAGAAGCCTTTCGACTATTCCACATTGCAATTATATCATGACTTTCCGGTGCTAACAATTGACCAATTGTATAAGAGAGCGGCTCTCTACCAAGTTCATAAGGATTACTTTATCCACGGATATAATCCGGGGGATATTGTAATCCCGAGTGGTAGATCGCGTAGAGAGTCGCTTCTAATCAAAGTTCCTAGAAAGAATACAGCAACCGGCCAACATCACTACGATTATTTGGGTGTAAGGTGGTACAATGCACTTTTTTCCAGGTATAAGCATGATAAGCACGCAGATCCTAGGGCCATTAAGTACATGATCAGCAAATATTTGAAAGAGGTGTAAATAGTTGAGTGTTTATATTTGATTGGTTTTTTGTATATTATTCTTATCATTATTATTTTTGTTATTTTTTTCATATATCTACATGTGTGTATATATGTATAATTCCTATTTCTGTATTTTCTATTTAAACATGTTACCTCTTTATGTTATTTTACTTTATTTTTTGTCTTTCTGTTTTTGCTGAGTAAATGACTAAATAGTGTATATATTATTTTTGTTTTTTATGATTTTTATCTATTAAGTGATTAATTTTAAGTTAAGATAAGTTGGAATCCTCCCCAAAACACAAGCTATGCTTACTTTGGGGAGTATTTATTGTAATTAGATTTTTAAAATTTATTTTTATTGTAATACTTTGTACATATTGATAAAAAACAATAAAGACCTTATGATTATGATTATGATTATGTATCAGCATAAAGCTAGAGTTAGATACTCCTAAGTCCGGTCAATAGCTCTGGCATGCCAGATGGCTAGGATTCGATCCCCGCCAAGGGTGTCAGAAATGATTTGTCAGAAAGAAATGAGCACCCTCACCCAGCACCCTCAAGAGCTGAGAAACCCTTATTTTAAAATACATATGCTCCACACACAACATTTGACCCCTTCGGAGAAAACGCGATAAAAAGATACATTATATTTGCAGTTTAGTGCGCACAAAGAAAAAAATGTTTTTTTTCTTTACTTTATAAGACTTTAAAACTTATGCTAGATACATAAGTGTGTACAAGTGTGCTCTGTTTTAACAATAAGTTAATATACCTACGCTCTTCTGGAAACTGAAAAGATCCCATGTTGTTGCCTACCCACGGCTGAAATGCTGTGTACGTTCCTGTTATATACCTATAGTGTCGCAGTATTCAGCGTAAAGGACTGGTGTATGATCCTGAAAATTATAATCAATTCTACGAAGCAATACTTTTATAGTTTACACGATCAATCAGTATAACGCTTGCGTTCATAGTCAAAGGGCTAAGGTTCAAACCCCACCATATATATGAGAAGTGCCAACCCGTTTCGTTTTTTCTTTTCTTCTTGCAAAAATGATTGTAACGGCAAGGTGTACTCAACTATTACAAAAAATGAGGACCTGTTCTTTTAGGAGCATTATAAGTGGTTTGTGTGTGGTTGTTACCGTACACTCACATTCACATAAATATATTCAAATTCATACATCAAATGTGATGAAACATAATATCTTATTATATTTTATCGTTATGTGCTTTCTGGTCACCCCACGTCCTCAAATGGTAAAATCATTCAACGTCCATTTCTTTTTGTCTATTTTCCCCTCGCTACGTCATGCGTAGAGCCTAAAGGAAACAGTCGTTGATCCATTGAGTAATAACATAGAGGAGCACAAACTAACTTACTGCATTGATACATATCGACGCGACGGTTCAAATGAAGTAAGCATAACGACGTTTTTGTCAAAAATGAGTTATGAATGCTATTTCTAATGCGCTAATTCCCATAGCTCTACGACTTTTTTTTTGTTTACACCCAAGCAAACAACTGCGTTTCCGAAGTATGGTGTTGGTGTAACTGACAAGATTTTGTCTTTTTTTGTGCTAAAGACGCTTGTGACAGAAAAAATCGTAAAATAACATTAAACCATATTAATAGAAATGCCAATAAACGCCTTTGTTTTTTCAATTTTAGAGCTGTTTTAATTTTAAAGATATGATAACAAATCGCAAAGTTTTTGTTTTTTTTTTCATTTCAGTTTTCATTTTTCTGCAATCTCAAACTTTAAACTGCTCTCCTGAACAATTTAGTTTTTTTCGCTTATGCCATATTACCTTTTAACCGTCGATGTATAAAACATATTTGTCTCGAGTATTGTCAAACGTTGCAGTGGTGGCCGTGAAATTTAATACTATGTTTTCTTGCTTTCTACATTTTATGTTTCAACCCAATCATAATACTTACCATAATGTTTTACAACAATTCATTTTTTTTCAACTCGTCGATTTTAGCGATCACAAAATTTGTAACGCGTGCGTGCTACATATTATGTTCGGACTGGTTCAGGCAGCCATTAATTCGCAAAGTTGCTAATTTTATAGAAACATTTTTATATTCGCCCGAGTTTTTTGTACACATGGAAAATCAACTGTGAAGTTCTTTGTTCTCCTTACTAGGATCATTTTCGTAAATGAGTTGAAACACAATTAGGTACAATGCATATTTCCGTTAAACTTAGTCCACAGATATCACAAGTCAATGCGTGGACCCTTACCCGAAGTATACAACTATGAGTTCAGACTCAATGTTGTAGAAAAAATGCACAAGAACTAAAACCCCCACTAGAGGCGCTGCTGTAAGTTTCTATATTTTACTTTTTTGACACAACGCTATGTCTAAGTGTACCTATACTTATTGTCGCAGCAAGAAGTCGTAGACAAATATAAAAGCAAACAACAACAAAAATCGTAGCGTTTTTTGTGACGGTATCGATGCTGTGGCAGGGATTGAAAATATATTGTGTTTTTTGTCGTTCTAGAATCTGAGATAAAGAAAAACACGTTTTAGCTCGGTGGGATAGTGGTTGGATCGGTCTTGACCATAGGCATTAAACTAGCTGTAGACCAGGATGTAGTTTAACTGTCATAAGGTCGTGGGTTCGATTGCACAAAATTATTATTTTTGCTTTCGAATATGCCTTTCGCTGGTCTTTACCAAAGACCGGCTACAAAAGGTCCATCCAGCCATACAGCAATTGGATCTCGCGCGCTTGAGGAGATTTTTTTCTGTAGCGAGGACGAAACTCAAGTAGGGATTAATTCTTCAACTATTGCCTTACTTTCCTGAAACAGGGGTAACATTTGAAAAGTGTTGAAAAACATTTTATACTGGATGGGTGGTCCGCCTCACACCAACCTATAAGTCATGAAGCGAGTGGTGTCCCGTGTAATGATGTCGCTAGGACGAGTAGTGAGATGGCTGAAGCACGTAATCTGTGTTGGCCTCGGGTCTCCTCCAGGACATGATATGACAGGTGGAGGAGGGGGAGGGAGACGGAGGGAGGGTGTAATGATGTCGCTAGGACGAGTAGTGAGATGGCTGAAGCACGTAATCTGTGTTGGCCTCGCGTCTCCTCCAGGACATGATATGACAGGTGGAGGAGGGGGAGGGAGACGGAGGGAGGGTGTAATGATGTCGCTAGGACGAGTAGTGAGATGGCTGAAGCACGTAATCTGTGTTGGCCTCGCGTCTCCTCCAGGACATGATATGACAGGTGGAGGAGGGGGAGGGAGACGGAGGGAGGGTGTAATGATGTCGCTAGGACGAGTAGTGAGATGGCTGAAGCACGTAATCTGTGTTGGCCTCGCGTCTCCTCCAGGACATGATATGACAGGTGGAGGAGGGGGAGGGAGACGGAGGGAGGGTGTAATGATGTCGCTAGGACGAGTAGTGAGATGGCTGAAGCACGTAATCTGTGTTGGCCTCGCGTCTCCTCCAGGACATGATATGACAGGTGGAGGAGGGGGAGGGAGACGGAGGGAGGGTGAGGGAGCCCCGGGCTCTCAGAGGAACAGCTTTTTGTCTGACGGGACCTCAAAAGGTAGGACCAGTAAACCAGAAACCATATTGTAAAGGCTAAACTGAAACCGGAAAAGAGTTTAATATTGATTAAATGAGCAACAAAGCCCTTTTTAAAATATCAGATTGGGAAATGAGGTGGATGAAGAAGTGATTGGAACATTTTTACAGTTATTTGTTCCATGATTCATGTTCCTTGACTTATAGATTAGTATGAAGCTGATCACCCATACTTAAAACTTACATCATTCTCGACGTTTCGTTGGCGACGTAACCAACGTCTTCTGGAGACACCCTATCTACACGACGACTGAAGATGAACTGTTTTTTGATCTGATCGTTACAGTTCCTACAGACTGCTATAAAGTTAAAAAGGGCAATGAAATTTTACAAAAGCGCTAATCTTATGGTTTCCCCCTTGAAGGAGACAGGTTTAAAAATTTATGTTAAATTTCGGAAAAAATGTGTTTTGTGTGTCAGACCGGGAACTTATTGACCTACAGTTAAAATCAACCATATATTTTATTTTAAAGTCACTTACTACGATTATCCATTTTGTTTGTTTTTTGTGCCTTCTGTCTCGTTCTGCTTGTATTTTTCAAAATAAAATCTAACTCCATGTCGTGTCTTGTTTTTGTAGTTTTGGTTCCAACCACGTGTTCACCGTTGTTGTTTTTCATGTTCACTTATCTCTTTCAGGAAGTATTGTTCTGTTCGGTTCAGGTGAAGTCTTCCAGCTCTGCTCGCTGCCTGGCAGGCTTGGATTGTAGACAGTTTTGTGAAAGGTGTCAGAGTTGATAAATCAAATTCCTCTCCTATGCGTCACTGCTGGGAATCGCTTCCCGGATTATATTCAAATACTGAAACTGATCTGTCGACCTGAATCTCCCTCAAAATACCAAGAAAAATAATAACAACGGTGTTATATGCCTTAATAAACTGACTACTCCTAAATAGATGCCTTAATACACTGACTACTCCTAAATAGATGCCTTTATATGTACACTGGCTACTCCTAAATAGGTGCCTTTTTTTTTTTTTTTTTTTAATAATAATAATAATAATTTTATTCATTAAAAATATACAACAAATAATAATTTTACAAAAAATACTACAAAAATGTACACCAAAGCACATCTTAACATTATATTACATTACATTTGTACACATTTAACTTAACAAGAAAATAATATCTACATGTGCCTGAACTAGGAAACTCCTGTGTCTCAGGCGTGGAGAAATTCTACACAATATTATGTACCTAAACAATTATTTCTACATGTATTCATATTTTTATACTATTATCTTAAATCCTGATTCTAATACGAATAGACTTAGTTACTCAAAAAAAAATTAAAAACAAAAAAAATTAAAAACAAATTAAAGCAAAATAAACAAAAGTAAAATAGAAATATAACTTTATACACTGACTGCTCCTAAATAGATGCCTTTATACACTGACTGCTCCTAAATAGAGGCATTAATACAATGACTACTCCTAAATTGATGCCTTAATACACTGACTGCTCCTAAATAGAGGCATTAATACAATGACTACTCCTAAATAGATGCCTTTATACACTGACTGCTCCTAAATAGAGGCATTAATACAATGACTTCTCCTAAATTGATGCCTTAATACACTGACTGCTCCTAAATTGATGCCTTAATACGCTAACTACTCCTAAATAGATGATTTAATTAATACACTGACTGCTGACTACACATTCTGCATGTGTGCATACAAATAAACAAAACATCATGTGAACATAACCCTGGTAACTCCTGCCGCCTTTCTCTGAAACCGGGGTGGCATTGTCATAAGTGAATCAATGTTTACAGCACGGGGACTCAGCGGCATACCAACCTATCAGTCAAGGAGCAGTAACTATTGCTTCTGCAATAAACCTAACCACATAAAATGGAATGCATTTATGTATGCATGTGGTATGGTATACCACCCATGCTGAAGAAAATGGTTCACTTTGCCAATATCACCCCTGTTTCAGGGAAGGTCAGCTAGAGTAGCAGGGTGTATGTTGATTTGAGTTTTGGGTTTTGTATTAAAAGTCCACATGCGGCATGTTCATTGTTCAAGCGCAAACTTATACGTGTCTTCTTGTGAAAATGCATATAATGTGAACCTACAATGTAACATATCTTTGCAACTTGAAATATGTAGAAAGTTTTGATTAGAATAAAGAAGCAGCTCCCTGTCCCCGATTTCCCAGCAACGCGGTCAGTAACTATAAACCCACCAACAGAAGGAGACCATGGAGGCAGCAAATATCAAGCAGTACTATGCATGAAATCCTTAAAGGTTATTTGATGACTTCTAACCATCCCTTCAACGCAATATTATATTATTTCATAACGTTGTATTTGATTAACGCTAATATCGTTAACGTGCGCGTTAATCTTTCGATTAATGGAATTAACGTATAATGAAGGGATAGAGAATCCTTACGCTATATTTTGTATCAGATCCCAAAACTAATTTAGCTCAGAGTGTAATATTATACTACAACTTGTATTTCCCTAAATATGAGCTTATAATTACTTGTGGAATAAGGTGGGAATTTGCTCGCGTCGCGAAAATTATAACTTTAAATTAAAAAATTATGTAACCTAACGGAGTCCGTACATTTAAGTATAATATTAGACCAAACCTCACATGAACATAAACCATGTAACTCGACGTTGGCAAAATTGACAGAGTGAACTGTAAATGTCATCTAATGATGATGATGATGAGTTGGTGATTTCTTTATGTACAGCATATATTGTACATATATGCATAGATTAAAAAAATGTACGCAATATTCTCTCTTATTTACTCACTTCATCCGGCTTAAAAGCCTTGAAGGCTCAGGGCCTCCCGCACCACAATCCTCCAGGACTCTCTGTCTTGTGCTGCTTCCCTGGACTTCCTGATTGCTCACCGTATCCTGGGACTTGCGAGTGCTCTGATTCTCCTTGAGTTCTCTGCACGGAGGAGTACGTCTTACATAGGAAGCCACGTTATATGTGCTTAGAAAAACAAAAACAAAATATTAATAAATCAATAAAACAAACAGTTTAAGATAATGTTACGAACTTGGAGTACGTGCGACTGTACATGCAAACATAGAACAGTCTGGCACTAGTATTATCCAAGATGGTATTAGTGCATACGTGATCCTTATCGGGATGGTGGAACGCTCTGGTGTTGGAAGAACAGTCGAGAACCGTCCGTATTTCCGTATGTCCGTATGTCCGTATGAACGAGTATAAATGTAAGCCGAAATCGTGTACAGGTAGAGTGTCGATAAAACATTCAGCCGTGAAGTTCGAAAACCAAAGCTAGAAGTCAATTGTTAGAAATTGTGAACCAAATATTGTTACATAATTTGTGTTACAATAAATAATTGCAGATTAATTAAATGTGAACCCAGTAAAAAGATTACAATAATATTAAATGAAAGTTTGTGTGAATAAATAGTATCTACCAGGGTCTGCTTGTATGTGATCTCTATTAGCCAGGGGTCGCCTACCCTTGTCTATGTGACGTCACCACAAAATAAATAGCATTTATCTGTGAGGATTATTTGTATGAAAAGGAACGAGGTTAATTAAATGTACACAAATAGTTGTTCTCTTTAAATAATGAGTTGTTGGTGGAGCTCGCATTTAATTTGAGGCTAGTCGGGTATCGGCATTGTTAGGGAATAAATGCTTTACCGCTTTCTTTAATTATCGGGCGGAAGTGAACCGAATTCTGAGGCGGAAATACAAGCACAGATGCCTTGTGTGTACAATGGATCAGCTGCTGCCAACCTTTGGCATTAAATAAATGTTTGAATGATTTATTTACTACGAGCTTCGTGGTCCATTCCCAAGCAAATCCTAGAGGCTGTGGGACATCCTTACAGCAACTGGGTCTTGCTTGAGAATTATAATTTTTTATAGTGACGAAGAAGCTCACAGAAGGCTCTTGAGGTGTGATATACCTTAAAACAACGCTCATCAATTAAATCTTTCTAGCATTTACTTTGTTTTATGTTCCAACTGTGGTTTTTTAAAGTACATAATTGTGTAAACCATTGTGACCGGTATTACAACAGAGTAGTTTGAGACATCATTTACTCTGTCTGATATTTGCAAGAATTCATTGAAATTATTGTCGACATCGTGACTAAGCTGTATAGTGTAACTTGTTGCCGCGTCCTCCTGGGAGGGTTTGCATGTGGCGAGTGAAACCTTTTTCTTTGTACAAGTTAGGGGGCCGGCCTTACTCCAACCACTTTAGTTGAAGTGATGGGTTCTTCCGAGGGGGCTGGTACTCATTTCTTGTAAAGGCTGAGGAAACGAAAAAAAAATTCTGACACCCTCAGTGGGATTCGGCATGGATTGCAAACACTATCAACTGAGCTATCGACCGGCGATGATGTTTTATCTATTTATTTTATTTTGATGAAGGATTGTCGATCACTGCTTTTCCTATCGCTTAGAGAAGCCCGGCATAGTCTATGGGCTTGCTGAAGAAATGAGAAATGTAGAGAGCAGGGGGGGGAGGGGGGGGAGACAGACAAAATACATTCCTGAATACATATTACATAGCGAGATGTACATAATATTATATAATAGACGGGCCCCAATATAATGTACATAAGCGGAGGAATGGCAGATCTATGATCGCGGCCATTGTAGATAGAATGCGCCGATGCGTCATCAGATAGGCAGTATTATTCAATACAGTTCCATGATAGAGCGACGCAGTGACAAAACGACACATGACAGAACATCACATGACAAAACATCACCATTACGAAATATCAGAGAAAAGTACATCACAATGATAAACATCACAAGACAAATCATCACATGACAAACATCACAAGACAAATCATCACATGACAAACATCACATGACAAACATCACATACCTAAAATAGAACATACCATAAACGGCACATGAAAAGCCATTGTCATTGTATTTTCTGATTGTATTTATTGTAGCTGCGTAGAGGCATTCACTTTGTAATCGTTCATTTTAATAGAGAAAATAAAAACAATTTTGCATTCGATTACGGCGAGTATACTATAATTCCACAATCAGTTCGCATCGTCAGGTGGCTAAATAAGTTGTTTTGTCGTAGTGATGTTTTGTCCTGTGTCGTTCTTTCATGTGTTGTTCTGTCATGTGTCGTTCTGTCATGTGTCGTTCTGTCATGTGTCGTTCTGTCATGTGTCGTTCTGTCATGTGTCGTTCTGTCATGTGTCGTTTTGTCACTGTGGGGTTCTATCCTGTCACCATTGAATATGGTTGAGCGTGGATAAACCACGTAAGCAGCGCAGGCGCACTGAACATCAGGGAGGTTGATTTCATTAACACACATTAACCAATGTCACTACTGTTCCAGGAAAGGGTTTCAATTTTAGCATCAGTAGGTGCACATGCAGCATTTGTAAGCGCAAACTTACACGTGTCTGCTTGTGGGAAAACGCTCAAATATCTTTGCAACTTAAATTGTAGATTATGCAGGTAAGCTTAGTTTGTACGTCGATAAGTCCCTTAAAAAAAACACTGTTAAAAAATGATAAAACACGACGAGCTGACGCACGGTACACGGCAGTTTGTACCAAAATGCGCGGCGGAGATGAGCACGTCGTGTGAGCTGCGGGAACAAGTTAATCCTTTGGTTTTCTACAAAAAAAATATAAATATGCAATATTATTTTCTCAAAAATGTTTTCCTTTTTTTTTCAGTGTGACCACTTTGGAAGTTAGTGCTTTTGTTTAAATCCAGTTACTCTTTCTGTCCGTAGATTTTTTTGCTTCCTATTTATAAAGATTTACAAAGAATACATAACAATATTTCTTTTTAATCTCAATCCTCGTTCAGTGCGCGAAAATAAATAAACTTGAAATTCATAAAAATGGAAAAAGAGTGAAAAACGAAAATACAACAAAAATGAAACAATCTGTCATAGAGGATCAAAGTCATTTTTAAAAGCTCGAGCCATGTAAAAATGTTGTATTTAATCTTCTTTTTTTCTAAGTACATTTTAATATTCAATCATTTAAGAAGATGTTCTGGAAAATACATAATCTAAAAATATTTTTAAAAAGAAAAAATCCGAGAAATGTTCTCTAAGAGATCAGTCTTCCCGTCGTTCTTTTTTTTTAATCATTATTAATTTTCAGTCACGAACTTTCATCTCGTTTCCAGGAGTTGACTGGATATTGAATAGAGTATCGAGAAAGACTCGCTTTCTACCTTTCATCGTTTCGGACAACCCTCCTCCCTTGTTTCTTTGATATACCGAACTTTGCGAGGTAAAAATTGGTGACGTCTCCTAATACGAACGCTCCGTCATACGAACAACTACTGCTTCGTTTTCATGAGTAAACTTTGTCCATACTCATTTTTAATAAACGTTTAATCTCGGTGAAGTTATTGGTTGCACCTATTCCAATGACAGTCCTTTTCCAAGGATAAGACGTTTGTACTTGTATCCAGCCGCATTCCGCTAGAGGTGGTCAGTACCTCCGCAGATGCGCCTCCATTTGTTTCGTCCTGGCACACTTTGTTCATTTCTAATAAACGTATCACTCTCTTCCTGTATGCACTTCTCTTTTCCTGCAATTTACAATAACGCTTATTTGATCGATCCATTATTTCCTTGGTCTTCTTCTTCCAAGTTTACTTTTGGCTTTTTGTACTCCTTAACATAACCTTAAAAAGAAATCAATGCAAAAAACCAATAGGTATACAAAAAATATAACATTACATTATAAATGAGTAAACCGCCATTTATTTCTGTCCTTACATACAGCTTTTTTTGTGTGTATTTTTTTTTTAATTTTATACTTTCTCACAAATCGTCATTATTTACGTAAAGTTAGAAAGAGAATAAAAATGCAGCAAAAAAATTGTACCGGACGGATTTGTATATGGAGGTGACGATGTACTGAAACTTCAAAGGCCTCTTTTATGCGTAAATTTTTCAGGAAAAAATATTACAAAAAGTTTTCCCTCGCAAATCAATCGTTAATTAAGGAGGCAGGGTGGATATACTTCCATACTACTGAAATCAGCTTCACTTGCTGCTATATCTCCTGCATATAATTAAATGAATTTTCTGAACTAAACCTGAAAGTTTTAACTGCGTTTCATAATATTTTTTTATACAAAATCATAAAAAAGTATATTAGGATCTTACAACGTCAAACTCAAATCCATATCTTTACGCTTAGGAAGAAGAGTTTTAACCACTGAGCTATTCCCCTTGTGCTTCTACACGTATCCATTTTGCAGGGAGTGGCCAATACTTCTGCAGAGGTACAGTCTTCTATATTCCTGCTTCTCCAAGGAGATTCATTCAATCAATTCCTCACTGTCTTCAATCATACTCTTCTCATTTCTCACTCTGCGCATTCCATTCATTTGCATCTCGCTTATTTCATCAATTCATTCTTTCCTTGCTCTTTCTTTTTCCACGCTTACCTTTGACATTTATCTTCTAAACTCCCTTTGCGAGATTTCGCCCATTCTTTCTAGATGCGTTAATTGTATTTGTAGTCTCGCCCTCTCGTAGCTAGCACACTCTCTCCCGCCCAGTGACTATGACTGCCTGAACAGTGAATATGTATTGTGTTCATTGACTTATGATATCTGTGGACTAGAAATTATGTTAACGAAACAGACATTATAATTATATAGAATGAAAAAAACCGGATATTACTGACCGTGCAAAAGAGAAGAACGATTTTCTCTACGTTTCGTCGGAGTCATATCCGACGTCCGACGAAGATTTTATCTAAAGAAAGATTTCTCATCCCCCGACTTGTGAAGGAAGCATTCGAAATACACAGGCACCCCAACTTCAACAGAGATGACAGCTACAAACTTTCCAGTGTATGGAGGCCAGTACTTACTTCTATGATCCACCCTTTCATTAATCGGACGATTTCACAAGAAGACATAATATTGTCCTTCTGTACAACTGGAGCAATTGCGACATCTATGGATGCATCACCGAAGGTGAATAAAAGTACCTACAACCTTCGGCCTCGATCAAACAACAATGAAGCTGCTAAGATTCTCATTGCGTCCTTTGTTGTGTCGAGACTGGATTATTGCAATGGTCTGTTCTGGGGAAAGACGGACTGCAGTCTAGACTGCAGTCCGTCTTTAATGCTGCAGCCAAATTACTTTTAGGAGGACGAAAAACTGACCATGTCTCTCCTCTGTTGCGGCGCCTTCATTTGCTGCGGGTCCCAGAGAGGATGAGTACAAACTATGTGTTTCTGTTTTTAATGCCCTCAGAGGAGTTGCTCCATCGTACTTGTGTGAATTGTGCAGAGTCGACCAGATAGGTGGAAAACGATGCACTATTCGTTCTGCACAGAGTGACGCCGTAAACAGGCTTCAACTGCCTCTTCGACGGAACAGAACCGGTTTCGGAGACAGGGCTTTTAGTTCGGCTGGTCCATCCTGCTGGAATAGTCTACCTCAGGAGTTGAGAACAGAGACCAGTGTTGGCAGTTTCAGGAAGTTGCTTAAGACACATTTGTTTAACAGAAGCTTCAACACATAAAAGCGCCCTTGTGGTGGCTATTGCCACTAAACGGCGCTGTATACAAATTGTCCAATTATTATTATTATTAATAATTCAAGAGCTCGTGGTTCTTCTTTGTAGAAGACACACGTCTCCTGAGGACGTCGGATATGACTCCGACGAAACGTAGAGAAAATCGTTCTTCTCTTTTGCACGGTCAGTAAAATCCGTTTTTTTCATTCTTTAAAATGTCTAACGACCGTAATCATAATTATAATTATATCTGTTTCAACTTACTTACGAAAATGGTCCTTAGTAAGAAGGAGAATAAAGAATTTCAAATGTTTGCAAAAAAAACAATGAACTTCATGTAAAAATGATTCTAAAAAAGGTGGTAACACTGCCGCGTGCGTACTATGCCCGCATAGCACACGCGCGTTATACATCTTGTGATCGATAAAATTGACGAATTTGATAGGAAAAACGCATTATTTGAAGACATTATGACATGTGCTATAATTGAGTGTCAAACACACAATATGGGGAAAGCAGGAAAACATAGAATTTGACAAGTAAAAACATGTGTCGTTTGACTACACCACTGCAAAGTTTGACAGGACTGAGGCAAAAGTTGCAGATGGTATGAATCACTACGCTAAGTTAGTTTCTGCTCCTCTATGTACTCAATGGTTGTGCCTGTTCACTCCAAATAGTGAAGTATTTGTATGAGTTTGATTATTTTTTGCGCTGGACAAAGTTTTGTTATCTTTGTCAGCAGCTGTATCATTTATAATATTTGCATGAGAAAGCAATTACAGGCTTTACATTTATTTGATATTGTTGCTGATAGTTTTGTTCCTCGTGAGCGCAGCCTGTAAGCCGCTCTAGAGGCTTATGTAGGATTATCACAGGCATAGAAAACAGTGGCGTAGCATTATTACCTATAGATATCAGTTTTTATTGCGTTAAAAAAAAAATGGTGTTCAAACAATAAAACCATTATATTTTGTATGGTTTGTATATTAACACTTTGAAAATTCATATTGATTGAATTCTGTTAAGCTTCATAGAACTTTGAAAATTCTAATAAAACACTGTTTTATTCTCACAATTATATTAATTTTCTTGCGATTATTACTTACAAAATAAAATTCATGTAATTTTGAAAATAAAACAGTGTTTTACTAGAAATTCTATAAAGTTTAATAGAATTCAATTATTAAAACCATCATTGTCAATGTAGAGCTACATCCATTTCAATGTTTTTTTTTGTTTACAAATAATTTGCGCCTATATTATTTCTTACCGCGCTGTCCCTGAAAGAGTCACGTGTGGTGGGTATAATCTATTTATTTTCACAGGCTAACAGATTGAAGGCGTCAACTATTTCACTTGAAGTGGGAGTTTTGCCACATGCGACCGCTTTGGGATCAACGCGGTAAGAAGTTACACTGTATGTGTTACTTAAAATATATTTCAGTTCGTTTTTCATACATTAGAAAATAAACACACATCAGGAAAAGTGCCTGCTATAATTATAAAAAATAGTCTGTATTTTCACCACTAATGGTTTTTATTTCACGAGAGTAATTCCCCCCGCCCCTAGCGGGCTGTGTGAGGGGGAAGGGGGGAGGGGGCTCCTGGGTGTTGATTGAAAACGTCCATAACTTGTCCAGGAATTAGTCAATTTGACCGAACACAGCAGGCGGGGAACATATTGTGTCGGATATTAATCCCCTCGCGGTAACGTGCGCACTTTTTGCCAGTAAGGAAGAGATCCCGCACCTCTAGTATAAAGCAACGCGTAACTCTAACATGGCGTTGTAGTAAAAATGTAAATTAACAAATCGCTCTTTTAAAAAGTCAATGCGTTGTTTTCGCTTCTGTACATTTTATTTATTATTTCTATCATTATTTTGTACCTTTACTTTCACATCCCTTTTCAGCTTATGTTTCCCTTTTACCTGTACATTCTTAACTCTATATCTTCGATGCTATTCTTAGACATGTTGGTCGTCCGTTGAGCCCACGCTTTGACAAATTAATGATGCCTGGGCTGGGAAGTTTCATCCCCACGGTCATTCTTACCTATCTAATTTTGGTAATATTTGTACGAAGACTAATCAGCTATTCACTTCCTGCCATCTTGAATTGACAGGTCTTCATACAAATGCATCATTAGTTTGTCAAAGCGTGTGCTCAACCGACGGCTAAAATAGCACCAAGTTTTCCTGCCATACTCCTCATGTGCTTCATTCCACCGTCTATGCCTCACTCTACGAGTGTTATGACTGAACTCAATGGCTGAGTTTGCACGTTGAGTATGGAAAAGTAAGTACAACATGCTGGACTGAACTGAAACGTGATCGTGATGAATTGTTGCGAAACATTTGGTTATTTGTGTTGTATTGCTATTGGAGCTAAAGGCGTAACTGAATTCGAGACTGAAAGATTTTTTTCTACTACCATTAATTGGTAATTTACTAATTACAAAACGGCTAACGCAATCACACTGACATACATTTCTACACCCGTTGCGTAATGTTACATTACGCAACGGGTAACCGTGTTGAATTGAAAATGTGCGCATGCGCATTGTCAGAAATGGAACTATTTTTTTATTTCGAATATCAACTTTGTATGGGGCTATCCTTCTAAAGGCTTGTTCGCACAAGGCCACTGTTTTAGTCCAGTACCGAGTAATTTAGTGGTGGGCGGGGCCACAGAGTATGTAGGTTTATAGAGAGCGGTCTTAGAACAAAAAAAATGTGACCAAGAAGTATTATTTTTATATGAAACGATGGATAGCGCCAGTTATGATAGTTTAGTATTGTCTAGACTCGTAGGGTAGTTACTGGCGCTATCCATCGTTTCATATAAAAATAATACTTCTTGCTTACATTTTTTGTTGTTCTAAGACCGCTCTCTATAAACCTACATACTCTGTGGCCCCGCCCACCACTAAATTACTCGGTACTGGACTAAAACAGTGGCCTTGTGCGAACAAGCCTTAAGCGACCGGTAACAAACTATTATTTGCCGTTTCCATAGCAACCACGTTCAAACGTCAGTCATAGTACATGAATACTTTCATCTTATTGATAGTTCCTCCCCACTACGTTCAATCCTTTTTCAAATGAAAATAAATATACTTTATGTTAATAGTCAAATAAAAGTTCATAATAGTGTAAAAATTCATCTTTTTTTTTAATCACAATATGTACTTCAAATTGTAGCCTTTCTTTTTTCGAAAGAAAGTAGAAGGCTTGAAAGAAAAATAATGCAAGATGTTTTTACCGCAAAAAAAAACAAAGTAAAAAAGTTACTTGGCTAATAGGTCGGTATCAAGTTGACCACCTATGCTGTAAAAACTTGGCTCACTTTGCCAATGACACCCCTGCTTCAGTAGTTGCAGGGCTTATGTTTATTTGAGTTTTGGGTTTGAATGTTTAACCTTATATGCGGCATGTATAAGCGTGACCTTATATGTGTCTGCTTGTGGGCATAAATTTAAAATGAATCCTAAATGTAATACCTTTGCAACTTAGATTAGATTAGATAATCGAAGGGAATGATAAATTACACGGTTTGACAAAGGTAAGGTTTTAATTACTTCAAATGGACGAGTACATTATAATGACTATTATTTACCCATTTTGTTTTTTATTTAATGGTCGTAGAAAAAGTATTGTATGCCACTCCACGTAATTAGTCTTTGTAACACTCTTGCTGTCTATTGTGCCATTCGGCTGCGCCTCATGGCACAAACCAGCACTCGTGTTACAAAGACTATCATTACTTGGCAGTGGCATAAATTACTATTTTGGAAAACAAGCGGTAAAGTAATGTGAGGAACATTACATTTTTTCCGTTAACTTTTAGGTTGGTATGAAGCTGACACTCTCTCCCTGTACAAATTGGTTCCTTTTTTCCAATGTTCTCATGCGGCATTTGCAAGCGTGAACTTACACGTGTATGTTTGTGAGAATTTATGTAATGTGAATCACCAATGTTACATATCTTTGCAACTTAGATTAGATTAGATTAGATTAAGTATGTTGATCCCGGGATTTGACCTCTAAATTGCCGGTGCCTTCCATTACCGCTGCTTATAGTCCTGCTGGTGTACCGGGGCCGCTGCCACGATGTATTAGGTTAGGAAAGTCAATTAGAGAGGATGTACAAACATAATTACACAGACTACCAGGGCTGTGATAGCGATAATTATTGCCCAGTTTGTCTGTAACGCCCAGGGCGCACAGCACTGGGATTCAAGGAAAAATGGATACCGGCAATTTAAGACTAAAATTCAACAAATCTTTGAGAAAACCTGTTCAATCTTCTTCGTTTTACATAACTCTGGTAAGCTGGTAAGAAAAGACCTATGTTAATTTTACATGAATATATCAATCGTAAATAGGTATTTTATTTATAAATCAAAAAGAACTCCATGTCAAAAACAACATTTACATATATAGGATGCAGCGTGAGTCATGACCCTTCACTAGGTCCGATAGGTCGCATTATGACCTGCCAAATTAAGTTTTTTTTTTTCAAATAAAAGTTTTCTGAGAATTCGTAATATCAGTTTGAAAAAATGCTCATGTGCGCCCAGTGCTTCACACGCTATTTCTACAAATAAGTTTAAAAATAAAGTGATCTTGAGCACATAAATTGTGAATCCCTCACCACACACAAGAGCTTTGACTCTTTTTGGTGAGGTACAGCATATAAAACAATTGAATATAATGTAGTAGAAATAAGTTTTAAAAAAAAATGTAATGTATGTACTAAAAATGTCTTATATTAAAATAAAAAAATAAAATAAAAATAAGTAAAAACTGTTATAGCTTTACAAAAAAATATTAATTACTGGACTTGACCTCTTGCAGTGTAAATGTAGTAGAGAGGATGATGCGTAGAGTAAGTAACAAGCTGCCTCATTAAATATCAATTGAAAATAGTACACATGTTTCTGCTTTCCTTTTTGAAATAGCTGCCATTATGTTCTAAATCAGTGATTCCCAAAGTGGTCGATATCGACCTCTGGGGGTCTATGGGATGCTCGATGTGGGTCTACATTGACCTAGCATAAAAATAGGTGTCTACAAGTCGTAAGTGGGGGTCAACGAAGAATTATACAAACTCGTGGCCACCCATTTATCAAATTGCGTGCCAACCCCCCCCCCCCCCCTCCAGTCGGCGATATTGTAGACAAAAAGGCGCAACAATTTTTAGGGGGTCTACTGGAACCCCAAAATGTTCAAGTCTATGAGAAATAAAAGTTTGAGAACCTCTGCTATAAATGAAGCAGGATGCTTTTACGTCCTTACTAATATTAATAAAACAAATGTCAAATGGTATCTCGTTCCCTTAGTGCCTGTGTGTCTTATACCCGGCAGAGGTAATTCCACATGAGCGAAGTTTGAATGTGTACCATTGTGTCTTATGAAAGCTGGAACTTGGTTTTTTAAATATTAAAATCACCTCTCACATTATCGTGTTTAACATTTTTTCTTAGCTCAGATTATGTAGGATGTGATTCTCAAGGCAATTTTTTTTTAAAGGGTCATATTCAAATCAAATGGCAGAAAAGCCAAACAAGCACTGGGGGACGATCTGTCTGCATTTAAAGCATACTTGTTACGCCGATTCATCATTTAGAACAAGTTAACAAAAATACTTAGAAAAGAGGGATATGGCGTTTATACAGTTAATGAATAAAGCTGGTAGGTATAGTTGCTGCAGCCTTGCTCCGGTATTGGGGGAGTCCCTCGCAGCAGTTTGCGCCCTAATGAGGGGTCCGTGTACGATTATTATTGAATTTGGTTATGCAATTAGGGGTAACATCCAGCAATTACTGCCCGGCCAAGACAAAGCCGGGAAGAGCGGCAGCCCAGCCCGGGCTCGATACCAGGCCTAGAGCACGGATACTATACATCACTATTGCGGTATATACCAAGGTTAAGGCATTTTCACACGGTACTGCCGTCGATTTCTTTTTAAGGTTTTGCTGTTTTTTATAAAGTGCGGGCCCACAAACAGATGCGTGTAAGTTCTATAAATCTATAATCTATAATCTAAGTTGCAAGGATATATTCATTCAAAGCTCTCAGATGTATGCCCACAAACAAACACGTGTAGTTCGCGCTTACAAATGCTGATTGTGTACTTACAAATAAAATCCAAACCTCAAATGAACATAAGCCCTGCAACTCTTGCCGGCATTCCCTGAAACAGGGGTGACATTGGCAAAGTGAACCATTTTTTACAGTATGGGTGGTCAGCCTCATACCAACCTATAAGTCAAGGAATACGAGTAATAAATAACATTTAAGTATAAAAAAAACAACAAAATCTTAAAAATAAATCTATACAAAAAAGTCAAAAATTTCTTATGCTTATAAGAAATTATATTTATAAGTTCGCGTTTACAAATGCTACATGTGTATTGTTACATTAAAATCCATACCTCAAATTAGCATAAGCCCTGCAGCTTTTGCAGACCTACCCTGAAATAGAGGTTTTATTGGCAAAGTGAACCATTTTTTTACAGTATGGGTGGTAAGCCTCATACCAACCAACAAGTCAAGAAATTAAATAAGTGAAGGAATAGCAATACAGGTTATTTCAATGGAATCAGCAGAAAAATAAAAATAAACTATTTTTCTCAGCGGGTGTACGTCACACTTCTATGTAAAAAGAGTCCTTAGCAACCGATAAGAAAATATTTCTTTGTCTTTCCCCTAGAAACCTGGTCGTGTGACGTCATACTTTAGTGGTCTTTGGAATTGGTGCCGAGCCCATTGTGACAAAGGCCAACCCCATTTTTGTGCTGGCCCTATTTAAAGTTCCCCGCACTAGCTTACACCCTGCTCCCCCTGCTAGTTAGTCCGGCCTTAGACCGCAGGATTAGTGTGAGGTCGCTCAGCAGCGCATCAGGTCGTGACAGCGTCTGGTCCCGATAGATAGCGGCAACTGTACAAGGCAGTGGTGCCGAAACCCTGGGCCGCGGTCACTGGGGGGCCGAGAGAGCCTTGGAGGGGGTCTACGGAGAGGTTCTGCAGGATACACTAAAGAGCCATTATCAACAGTTCGTCAGTAAATCCAGTAAATCATCTACGTAAACGAGCTCCCAAGGATATGTTTTTTTTAAATATCCGGGCAACGCAACTAAGCTACACATAAAGTGTACCTTTTTGCCTGCGTTAACCACGAAGGGTCACATGTGACAATTTTGGACCTACTCTCAAGCAATACCCAGTTGCTGTAATGCTGGATGGACTTTTGGTGACCGTTCTTTGGTAAAGGTTTTATGAATTTTTCAACCCGGCGAAGAGCATATTTGAAAATATTACTGGCACATTTTTTGTGCTACGCTGGGATTCGAACCCACAGTATTCCATTTACGAGGCCAAAGTGCTACCACTGGACTACGGACCGGTCTGCGATGATGAGAATTGAATGTTATACATGATGGAATTTGAAATAGTATTCTGATAGCACGCAACATGGGTCTGCTTGTGTAAATGCATTATAAAATCAATGTTCATACATTATTTTCACAGCTTAGACAAAAAGATAGATAACCCAACTTTTAAATAAAGTTTAAACAGAAGAATCAGAGTCTCTAATGAAGGATGTTCAGATAAAATCAAAGTAAAAATTCTTGAGCCTTGTGGTCCGTGATGATAACGAACCGTTGAGTTTCTATCCCTGGTCGAAATAAAACAACCAAAGTAGCCCTTGGTCAAAAAAGGTTGCGAGCCACTGCTCTCGGGGAAGCCGTGCATGTGTGGATGTATGAGCCATGGTCCTGCCCGTCACGTGGAGCTATTATAAGACTGTTGAGCGGCTGTTTATGCTCATAGCAACAAAAAATATTGCGTGACGTCATCACATGTATATCCATGCGCATGCAACAGTCAAGAATGATTGCATCTATCTATAATCTATAATCTAAGCTGCAAGGATATGTTAACATTTAAGGCTCATATGAAATGCATGCCTACTTGGACCGGTCCGTAGTCCGTAGTGGCAACACTTCGGACTCATAAATGTAAGGTTTTGGATTCGGATCCCGGCGGAGCACAAAATATACCATTTATATTTCGAATGTGCTCTTCGCTGGGTTGAAAAATTCATAAAATCTTTACCAATGACCGGTCACCAAAGGTCCATCCAGCCTTACAGCAACTGGGTCTTGCTTGAGTATTGGCGCTTTGTAGCGACGACCAAGCTCGTACACCTCTGCGGCACTACAACAAGTGTCATAGACCCCTAGAGTCTTTAGAATCTAGGGAGACTCCCGCACAGGATTTCTTAAAAAAAAAAAAAAAGACAGGCACATGTAGGTTCGCGCCTACACATTCTGCATGTGTGCATACAAATAAAGAAAACCTCACATGGACATAAACCTTGCAACTCCTGCCGCCGTTCCCTGAACCGAGGTGGCATTGGCAAAAGTGAACCGATTTTTACAGCACGGGTGGTCAGCCTCGTACCAACCTATCAGTCAAGGAGCATGATGGAGGAATACTAAGAACATGCAAAAATGACATTCTTTTTCCTATGTTGCAACTTGAAATAAAGTTCGTCCATCTATTCATGCATAATCTACGTTGCAAAGATGGAATCAACCCTTTAAGGTTCATATTAAATGCATGTCCACAAGCAGACTCCTGTCAGTTTATTACACATTCTGCATTTGCACTCAAGAAATAAAAATACAAAACTCGAATGAACATAAGCCCTGTAGCATTTGTCACCTTCTTCAGAAACAGGGGTGACAATGGCAATCTCCACCATTTTTTATATCTTTAATACTTGTTTTTTTATAATAATAATAATTATCGGCTGATTTATTCGATGAGCGCTGTTTTTGTGTGAATTTCACTTGAAGAGCTTGGTCGTTGCTGTAGAGAGAGCCAATTTGCAAACAAGACCCAGTAAGTGTAAGTCTGGATTATGGTGACCGGCCTTTGGTAAAGGCAGATTAATGTTTCGACCCGGCGAAGAGCAAAACGCAGCGCAACTAAGCTGCACACGTAGTGTAACTTCTTGCCTGCGTTATCTCCGAAGGGGTCGCATGTGGCGATTCGGGTCCTATTTATTTTTACGGGTAAAGGGGCCAGCCTCACACCAACCCCTTTCAGTTAAAGTGGGGGTTTCCCAGCTCCCGGGGGGGCTGGTTCTCATTTTTTGTGAAGGCTGAGTAAGCCTTGAGATCGAACCCTTGCTCTCGGCATGGAATGCAAGCATTCTACCAGTTGAGCTATCGACCTTTTTACGAGCTTGATTGTCGTCGCTACAAAGCGCCAATTCTCAAGCAAGATCCAGTTGCTGTAAGGCTGGATGTACCTTTTGATGATCGGTCTTTGGTAAAGGTTTCATGAATTTTTCAACCCAGCCAAGAGCAAATTTGAAAATATAAATGTTTTTTTTTTGTGCTCCGCCGGGATTCAAACCCACAACCTTCCATTCACGAGTCCGAAGCGTCAACCACTAGACTACGGCGGGGTTTTTACATCTACAATTTCACTAATCTGATCAAGCTTCATTTTGTCATCTTCTCATTCCTCTCTTTCTCCTCCAGCGTTTAACAGTTGATATGATTAGTGTGGAAGTTTGAGAGGTTTATCTTCTGGTGCTGCTAATTGGAATGTCGTAAATGTGTGATTGTATGAAGCAGATTATCGTCCTAGCAATGGAAATATAAAAGTCACAACTCACGTCTAGATGTTCATTCAGATGTCAGCTTATTTCCGCGGCAGGGCTTAGCAGCAATACCCATCCACTTGTGGGATGTGATGACGGACAAATAGAGAAGAAGTTGTCCATATAGTGCAACTTCGTACCACGTTGTCCTCGAGGGGATCACGATTGGCGAATTGAGCCTTTTTATCTTTTTACTTAAGTGAGCCGGCCTTACGCCAACTTCCCTGCTCCCGAGGAAGCAGATTCTCATTGATTATGAAAGCTGATTAAACCTTGCCGGTACTATGATTTAGGCCCGGTATATTCAAGTTAAGTAATATTTTAGTTAACTATTACATGAACTATTATTCAAAATACTCAAGTTCGAGTTGACTACAACCGAAAATTACCGTAGTGACAAGCCCCGCCCCCAAATCTTGGAAATAATCCTTGGAAATAGGTCCAGTTTGCAACAATTTTGATAAATCCTTACATTAAAAAAAAACAGCTGCTGTCAGTGAAGACGACGCCATCTTGAAAATTGTTAGCTAAAACTCAATATTTACTAGCGACATTCGGTGAGTGGAATATTATGATAATTTAACTAAAATTGCATTTAAGTAAACTTTACTATACTTGAATTGCCTTAGGGGTGAAATAAACACCGAAAAGGAAAATCATTTAAGCGTTGGTATCGAACTCTAGCCTTCTGGCTGTAAACGCAAGCGTTCTACCAACTGAGCTTTCAACCAGTTACAGAAATGCTTTAAGCGTTTAAGGCGCATTTCTACCTCAAAGGTCGCATCGATTGCTCACTTGGTAAAACGATTGCGTTCAATTCAGAAGCCTGGGGCTCGATTCCTTCCAAAGATGTCAGAAATGATGCAAGAAGTTGCCTCCTATGTGAGCTGATTATTTAGCTTATTTAAAGACTTGGTTTATTTTTACTTCTCCAGCCTCTTACAGCTTGGAGCATCATTTTTTAAATAAATGAGAGTGCCACGCAAAAATGTTGAATGTTAAGTGTTCGCGTGTAAAGGGCGCGATGAATATCTTGGAAAAATTGCTAAGGACAAAAAATAATTTAAAATACTAATTGAAGAGCTACTTACAGGATTTAGAAAGTAATGATTTAAACAACAAGGTAAGCGCGAACCTGCGCCAATGTCAACTTCTTCACAGATTTCATTTCATCATAAGTCCGGTCGATAGCTCTGTTGGTAGAGTGCTCGTATTACATGCGCAGGCTCGGGTTCGAATCCCACCGAGGGTGTCAGAAATGATTTCCCGTTTCAGTGTTTACATATTTCAAAACCCAAAAAAAATACTGGCAAGGTTTATACAGCCTTCACAAGATATGAGTACCAGCCCCCTAAGGAAACTTCCACTTTAACTGAAGTGGTTGGCGTAAAGCCGGCCCCCTTACCTGTAAAAATAAATAGGTTCCATTTGTCATATGCGAAACCCTTCAGGCATAAGTCGGCAAGAAGTTGCGATTCATGGGTAGCTTAGATGCGTTGCGTTTTTAGAGCCTCTTCCGCTTTGTCGTTGGTAGTCAGCATGATTTTTTCTAGCAATACCCAGTTGCTGTAAGGCTGGATGAACATGCGTGACCGCCACCAATTAACCAAATGTATCTAAACCTTAGAAGAGGGCGTTTTCTAAGAAAATGTGACGTTTTATTGGTCTCTCCTTCTGGGAATCCAGCTCAGAATATGATATGAAATCCCCTAGGTCTGCAACATATTCCACTGTTATGTTTAAAATATCAACAGTAGCTCAACAAAAACAATCCATACACGGAGAGGTACAACGACGTTACCATGTTGAAAGCACCGGTTCCCATAGATCACCGAAGTTAAGCAACACTGGGCGCGGACAGTATTTGGATGGGTAACCGCTCAGGTAGTTCGTAGTGGCAACACTTCGGACTCGTAAATGGAAGGTTCTGGATTTGGATCCCGGTGGAGCACAAAATATACCTTTTTTATTTTGAATGACATTGGCAAAGTGAATCATTTTTCACAGTATGGGTGGTCAGCCTCGTACCAACTTAGTAATTCAGGATTTTATTGTTTGTGAGTACTTTTCCACTAATTTTATTTTTCTTCTTTACAGATCAACATAAAGCACCGTGCAATATCCAACGCGTGAGAGAGATGCTTCAGTCATTTAGATTTTGAAAAAGATAGGTGAATAAATCCATGTGAAGAGTGACAACACAATGGAGTCTCGAAAACAGCTGATTTGTAATGCAGTCGTCATCTTGATTTTGGTTTCAACAGTAAATGCCGGTAAGCCATATTTATATGTTTACATTTGTGTGGACGTGTGGTTACTTGTTTCCTGGAGATTACATTTTAATCTTTCTCTGAAATTTAAGATGCAAAGATATGTTTTAACATGGAAGATTCATATTAGCATGCCTATAAGCAAACACAGGTAAGTTCGCATTTACACATACTGCATGCGTACTAACAAAAGAAAGCCTTAAACTTATAAAATACGTCACAAGCCTAAAATGACGGTGAACCCTGCATTTCTGCCGACTTTCTTTAAAACTGGGGTGACATTATCAAAAGTTAAACATTTTTTGAGGACCTATCAGCTTCATACTTATTAATCAAGGAACAACGGTCAACAACGTTACCATGTTGAAAGCACCGGTTCCCATAGATCACCTTAAGCAACATTGGGCGCGGACAGTACTTGGATGGGTAACCGCTCAGGTACACCGCGTGTCGTTGGCATCTTGGACCGGTCCGAGTCCGTAGTGGCAACACTTCGAACTCGTAAATGGAAGGTTGTGGATTCGGATCCCGGCGGAGCACAAAAATATACCATTTATATTTCGACTGTGCTCTTCGCTGGGTTGAAAAATTCATAAACCTTTACCAAAGACCGGTCACTGAAAGGTCCATCCAACCTTACAACAACTGGGTATTGCTTGAGAATTGGCGCTTTCTACAGCAACGACCAAGCTCGCAGAGGGCTCTTGAGGTGTGATACACACAAAAACAGCGCTCACCAAATAAATCATCCTAATATTATTATTATTATTATTAACAAAAAAAAAATATCTATATATATAATGCCCTTCGCCGTCGTCATTCGCTTACAATTTCAATTTTCAAAATTAATGCCATCACAGAAGATGAAAAACATTCCTGATCAATGGCAAATTAATTTTTGTATATATGCTGCAATGCTGCGAGCTTACGCGTTTGTGTTTAAAAATGTATGAAAACTTGTTTCAATTAACCTGTTTCTTCATACTGAAAATGTATGGAAATAAATTGACATCTAGCGGCAAAACGTGAAAGTTTTTTTTATATTTTCTTTTATTTCATGCAAATTAAAAAAAAATACACAAAATAAAAATGGATTTAAATCTGTAATCTAAGTTGCAAAGATATAAAACATTTGAGATTCATATTACATGCATTCTTACAAGCAGACATGTATAAGTTCGCGCTTACATAATATGCTGCATGTGTATTTACAACACGACTTTTCCTCAAACAGAGATAAAATTTGCATACCTTGACTGATAGGTTGGTATGCGACTGACCACCCATACTGTAAAAAATGGTTCACTTTGCCAATGTCACCCCTGCTTCAGGGAAGGTCGGCAAGAGTTGCAGGGCTTATAATAATTTTAGATTGGGTTTTTTATATTGTAGGTCCACATGCGGCATGTGTGAGCACGAAATTATGCATGTCTGCTTATGGGAATGCATTTAATATGAATCTCAAATGATACATATCTTTGCAGCTTAGATTTACATTTAGAATTAGATTTAGATGGTGAACCATTACTTACAGTATGGGTGGTCAGCCACATACTAACCTTTTAGTCAAGGAAATTATTTTGTTTAGTTCTATAATCTAAGTTGCAAAGATACAAGCACACACTTATAAGTTCGCGCTTACACATGCTGCATGTGTCCTTACAACATAAAAACACAATCTCTAATAAACATAAGCTCTGCAACTCTTGCCCATCTTCCCTCAAACAGGGGTGACGTTAGAAAAGTGAACCATTTTTACAGTATGGGTGGACAGCCTCATACCAACCTATAAGATAAGGAAATTATTTTGATTTCTATTCTTTATAATCTGTAATCTAAGTTGCAAGGCAAACAGTGACAAAACGATACATGACCAAACAACAAAGTAACAAAACAGCACAGTGACAAAAAAGCACGGGGACAAAACAAACAGTGAAAAAACAGGAAGGTGACAAAAGAGCACAGTGACATAACAGCACAGTGACAAAAACAGCACGGTTATAAAACAGCACAGTGATATAACAGCACAGTGACAAAACGTCATATTGACAAAAAAGCACGGTGAGAAAACAGCACAGTGACATAACAGCACAGTGACAAAATAGCACGGTGACAAAACAGCACAGTGACATAACAGCACAGTGACAAAACAGCACAGTGACAAAAAATGACGGTGACAAAACAACACAGTGACAAATCACCACAGTGACCAAACTACACGGTGACAAAACACCACAGTAACAAAACAGCACAGTGACAAAGCAGCACGTTGACAAAACAGCATAGTGACAAAACAACACAGAGACAAAAAAGCACAGTGAAAGAACAGCACAGTGACACAACAACACGGTGACAAAACAACACGGTAACAAAACAGCACAGTGACAAAACAGCACAGTGACAAAACAGCACAGTGAAAAATCAGCACAGTGTCAAAACAGCACAGTGACAGAACAGCACTTTAACCAAAAATCACAGTGACATAACACAAGTACACTAGCAGACTCATAAAAGTTCACGCTTACACATGCTGCATGTGGACTTACAACATAAACACCCAACTCAAATGACCATAAGTGCAACTCTTTTTGCACTTATGTTCATTTGAGTCAAAAATTTTAATATTTGCATACACTATCGATGTATTTATTATATTAAGGTATAACCGTTTACAGTGCGGGATATTCCCAGTATTTTTTTGTAATGGCGGATTTTCATAAATTTATTTTATCAAAGCCTAACAAATCTAAGTAAATGTTCTTTTACAAAAACTGCGTGTTTTTATTTTACATGTTTTATAATACTACGAAGTTTAACGCGAGGAAACTATGTGCAATATACACATTTCACAAATGTTAAGGGGTTGGGCTGCGTAGCAGCCAGGGGCAACGCCCCTAGTTAACTATATTAATAATAATAATAATAATCTAAGTTGCAAGGATATATTCATTTAAAGCTCTCAGATGTAAGCCCACAAACCAACAAGTGTAGTTCGCGCTTACAAATGCTGAATGTGTACTTACAAATAAAATCCAAACCTCAAATGAACATAAGCCCCACAACTTTTGCCGACCTTCCCTGAAACAGGGGTAACATTGGCAAAGTGAACCATTTTCTCTATATTAACCATGGAAAAATAAACAAATTTAACAAAATCCATGGAGTCTCATATGAAATCCAATATAACTAAAAGTAAATATGAAAAATTAAAAAAAAAAATTAAAAACATTAGCCGCCAACATTGCAGATCAGTCATTTTTCGATAGTTGCATTCGTCTTTCATTTCACCCAGAGTCAAAATCTTTTTCATTCATTAACACTCGTTCTAAATATGAAAATATTTTTATTAACTTGAATTAGAATCATAATATTATAGAAGTTTATGTTAATATCAAAGTCAGAATATCTCTGAAATGAGTTCGTAGTTTTCGCTTGAGTAAAGCCGAGCAGGCAGACAAGCTTGTTATTGTTATTGCTTGTTACTTGTGACTTATTAATAAAATATGCAAAATCCTAAACTTAGTAAGACTTTACAATAATAAAGTTTTTTTGATAAAGCATCGCTTCTGAACTAATTTGTTACAGAAAATTTCAAATTAAATATTTATATAAATGTATTTTAAAGTGATTATATACAAATATGTGGCTTTATATTTTCAAATATTTATAATTGACTAAAAACAAGGGATGGGACGAACTTCGTTTTACATTCGGTTTAACCGAATTTCGGCAGCTTGAACCGAACTTCGGAATTCGGCCGAAAATTGGTTGAAATGCAAAACATTTGGTGTAAGAAATATTAAAACCAAATACCTACTTGCACCATTTGTTATAATTGGATGTCATAGTATATTTTATAACCATTGTAAAAATAAATAAAAAAATAAAAAAAATAAAAAAATTAGACCTTTATATGGTCACTCATGGTCATTTATTTTAGTAGGAACAAGTGAACCTTAATTTACTATTAAATCTTATTCTACTCCGTTACAAATTTGCTTGTCTTCAGTGCATTCCGGAACTTTCCATGGTCCTCTAGCTCTCTCACATGATGTGGCAGGTAGTTCCAGGCCAGGCCAGCAACTGCAAATGCAATACAAGTCCGAAACGTAAACCTTTAGACTACGGCCCTGTCTTATTCTATTGAACAATATATCGGTGTTATGGCCGCGGGGATCAAGACAGGTTATTTGGAACCGGATAACGCTGGTTCGGATCCCGCGACGATAACTTCGACCCTGGTTTAACAGATGCCGTTGCATGCACACAAGCATCTGCTTTTGCATAAAGACAACTGGCCAGGCAAAATAGGTTGGTGGATTGCATTCCTTTCCACAAATCTATTTAAAAAAAAAAAATAATAATAATAATCTCTATGAACTTACGAAATCTGAGGCGCTATTTCTCTAACTGAGCCATAAATCGCGTTCCTTTCACGAAACATCAAATAAAAGTTAAGTTCACATTAAGGGATCCTCACCCGGCGCCGCCACCTTACAAAATAAAGTTGCGGAAGTGTTCCCGGCAACTTTTACAATTGCCTACATTAATGCCAGCGCCCGGTACGCTCCATACATCTTATTTTATTAACGCTACGCAACTAAGCTACACATATAGGGAAACTTCTTGCTACATTATTCCTGAAGGGGTTTCAAATGCTGCATGATTACTTACAAATTTAAATCTAAGCCTCAAATGAGCATAAACCCTGCAACTTTTGCCAACCTCCCGTGAAACAGAGGGACATTGGCAAAGTGAACCATTTTGTACAGATTTACAGCCTCATACCAACCTATAATATAATAATAATATTAGGATGATTTATTTGGTGAGCGCTATTTTTGTGTGTATCACACCTCAAGAGCCCTCTGCGAGCTTGGTGGTCGCTGTAAAAAGCGCCAATTCCCAAGCAAGACCCAGTTGTTGTAAGGTTGGATGGACCTTTCAGTGGCCGGTCTTTGGTAAAGGTTTATGAATTTTTCAACCCAGCGAAGAGCACATTTGAAAATATGAATGGTATATTTTTTGTGCTCCGCCGGGATTCGAATCAACAACCTTCCATTAACGAGTCCGAAGTGTTGCCACTGGACTACGGACCGGTCCAAGATAATATAAGTCACTATGGCGGTAATAGGGAACTCAGTTATTGAATACGGCGCATTTTCTGTGTGTGACTAACAAAAAACGTAAATAATCTACACATGTAGTGTAACTTCTAACCGCGTTCTCCGCATAGGGATCGCATGTGGCGAGTAAAACCTGTTTATTTTTACAGGTTAGGGAGTGGGTGTTACATAAAACACTTCAGTTGAAGTGGTGGCTGGTACCCATTTCTTGTGAAGGCTGAGTAAGCTTGCGGATTTGATCATTTGAGGTTTTGATTGCTCCGCGACTCTTTTAAGATTGAGTGCGCTACATTATACGAGTAGTTTGAGGTTAGGGGTCGAGCGGAGGGTGGAGAGGCCATTTGAATACGTCCTGGGGATCCTAAAGTCGTGAATGCCCCCAGCCCGAGGGTCCTTTATCAAGCCACACCGCGGCGAGTTGGACAAGTTCCGAGAGCGCCCGAAGTGCCGCGGACCCTCCCGGGGCTGAAACTTTAATCCAACTAAATATTGCTCTCTACTCCCCGCTCCCAGGGAGACAAGTACATGCATCATCAGCATCACTGGCGCGACAACACAGCCTTCATCCCCCACAGCCCGAGGTCCTGCTCCTCCAGTTGACAACTCCTTACCCAGGATCCATCAGACACCTTGATCTGAGTCTTCCCCCTGCTCTGTGTCTGCTTTTTTAAAAGGTCCTGTGCGAGAGACTCTCTAGATTTCAGAGACTCTAGGGGTCTATTTCACTAATTGTAGTGCCACAGAGGTGTTGTTTACGAGCTTGGTTGTTTACAAAGCGCCAATACTCAAGCAAGACCCAGTTGCTCTAAGGCTGGATGGACCTTTAGTGACCGGTCTTTGGTAAAGTTCTTATGAATTTTTCAACCAACTACGTGATAAATGATGTTCTGAAGGAACATAGCTTAGGTTACTCTGAGTGATCAGAAAAACGCAAACGTAAGTATGCTGGACATATAGTGCAGCTCCTTGCCTCATCGCCTCGAATTTATCGCCTGTAGCGTGCAGAACCTATTTATATTCACAGGTAAGGGAGCGCGCCTTACGCTCCCGTGAGGGCTTGTTCTAATTTCTTGTGAAGGTTGAGTAAACATTGCCAGTGCCTATTCTTTTTTTGGTTGAAATGACTGAAACAGGTAATCATTTCTGACACCCTTGGTGGGGATCAAACTTCAGCCCTCTAGCACGGAACGCAAGTGTTCTACCTGCCTGTAACTGTAGCCTAAATGAAATTATCGTAGATGGAATTATTATATTAACCTCATTTAAGATTTATGTTTCCTGTAAATACTTCTTATACGGCTCACCTAAACTTTAAAGCACAGGTTATTAGTTGCTTGCTGACATCTTCTCTGTAATGGAGTTACTGTGTACACACAGCATGAGCGCTGAGGACTAAGTTAGTCCGCGTATTAGTCGACAAGCATTAGATTACTTTAAGCCTCGGCTCAGACAGCTCTCGTCACGGGAATCAATACAGACCGAGCCTTCAGCTAATTATTATTTTACTGTGTTCCAAAAACTATACAATCGGGAGTAGTGTCTACTAAAGCAGCTATCGGTGCCATTCACACACAACAAATCTACGGCTCATCCTCCACTTATCCTAATTTTCCATACAAAAAAAATATGATACATGAATTAGCTATGAATGGAATGTTGTTTGAATAGCATTTTAAGAGTTTTAAAATGAACAAAATACTTTTTTATAACTTTTCACTTTCCGCACGTACAGATCTACATGGTGTACACTGTATACTGAACGTGGTGACTGTTAAGAGAAGGAACTGTACTGCCTGTTGATGATGATGATGATGAGTTGATGATTTCTTTATAGCGCCGTTTCGTGATGTAATCACTCCAAGGGCGCTTGTGGAAACGATGCCAGAGATTTGCTTATCTTCAGTGCATTCCGGAACTTTCCATGGTCCTCTAGCTCTCTCACATGATGTGGCAGGTGGTTCCAGGCCAGAGGACCAGCAACTGCAAATGCACGCTCTCCAAACATTGTGTTAACTCTTCTTATAGGTTTTTCAATCCTTGATTTGGCTCCAGTTTCAGCCGAGCGCAGTGTTAGGCTTTTTTTGCCGAGGGTGACTGGTTTGATCAAATCAGCGAGATATTTGGGTGTCTTTTCAAATAAAGCTTTGTGGACACATTGTTTTTCATTGTTTTACATACTGTTTTTAACCAGTTTATAACATATAATAAGATTTTTTAAGGTCTAACAACCATTTTTTGAGTTATTTTCCTTAGCTTATACTTCGTGTAGAATTGAATTTATGGGAGAAAGTGGCATATTTAAAACAACAATTCGAATGCCAGAGTTTTAAACCTTCCACTATTTTAATGCACAGCTTTCTAGGAATTCTAAAAAGTAAACAAGACACAGAACCCAAAGATAACTCAACTTATATTTATTAATCTCAATATTCGCATCCTTGCAGATGTTTACATGCACTCGGTATACGCGAATTGTTTGCGCATCATTATTGATGGGATTCCAGTCTAGGGATGAGACATGTTGACAAGAGCTGAGTGTGAACGCGCATACACACACGCGGGGCGAGCATCAGTGTGTGGAACGCAAAACCACTTTCCTAACGAATATGGAATTAATGTAATTAATCTCGTCTCCTGCGGTTTCCCCGCTCAAGGATCCTCTCGGTTAAGATCTTCAAATCCCAAACATGGTATAATACTGATATCTTTAGTTAAAATAAGTGTTTAGCATAAACCATGTTGGAGGCTTCATTTGACTGAAGTGTAGAAGCTAGGGTGGACATAAGAAGAACCAAAGGACTATAATATAATCTAAGTTGCAAGGATATATTCATTCAAAGTTCTCAGATGTATGCCCACAAACAAACACGTGTAGTTCGCGCTTACAAATGCTGACTGTGTACTTCAAATAAAATTCAAACCTCAAATGATTATAAGCCCTGCAACTCTTGCCGACATTCCCTGAAACAGGGGTGACATTGGCAAAGTGAACCATTTTTTACAGTATGGGTGGTCAGCCTCATACCAACCTATAAGTCAAGGAATACGAGCAATAAATAACATTTAGGTATAAAAAAAAAAAAAAAAAACTAATATAATCTAATCTAATCTAAGCTGCAAGGATATATACCATTTAAGATTTATATTAAATGCATTCCCACAAGCAGACATGTATAATTTCGCGCTAACACATGCCGCATGTGGACCTACATAGGACCTACAAAGACCTCTGCAAATTCGGGGGGAAAATTGCTAAGAAGTAGCATTGTACTTGCATTTTTTTTTACCTAATTAGTACCGTTTTTATTATAATCTAAAACTAAATCAAAGATGAAAATCAATTGAGATTCATATTAAATGCATTCTCGCAAGCAGAGACGTATAAGTTTGCGCTTACACATGCCACATGTGGACCTACAATATAAGAACCCATCTCAAATGAACATAAGCCCTGCAACTCTTGCCGTCCTTCCCTGAGACAGGGGTGACATTGGCAAAGTGAACCATTTTTCACAGTATGGGTGGTCAGCCGCATACCAACCTATAAGTCAATAAAAACTGTAATAATCTATAATCTGCGTTGTAACTAGCCTCGCATCTTGTCACACAGTCCGCTTTGTTGATCGCGAAATTAAAGGACAACTTGTGTGAAAATTGACTTTGACCGGTCCTCTAGTGGTTAACACTTCTGACTCGAAAATGGAAGGTTGTGAGTTCGAATCTCGGCGGAGCACAAAAAATATACCATTTATATTTTCAAAATTTGCTCTTTGCTGGGGGAAAAATTCATAAACCTTTACCAAAGACCGGTCACTAAAGACCATCCAGCCTTAAAGCAACTGAGTCTTGCTGAGAATTGGCGCTTTCTACAGCGATGACAAAACTCGCAGAGGGCTCTTGAGGTGTCATACACACAAAAACAGCGATCAACAAATAAATCATCCTAATATTATTCTCACACAGTCCGCTTTGCTGATCGCGAAATGAATGGTATCCCGGACAACCCGTGTGAAAACTGACTTGCTATCCGGCATCGAACTTTGTCGTGGGAAAAAGGCTTTACCTACTAATTACTCTGTGGGCGTTACAGATGCAAGGTCTCTGGAAGTTTACAATCATTTCAAGCGTATTTTCACAATACCATTGGACCGGTCCGTAGTTCAGGGGTAACACTTCGGGCTCTGAATGGAAGGTTGTGGGTTCGAATCCCGGCGGAGCACAAAAAATATACCTTTTATATTATATTTTCAACTATGCACTTCGCTGGGTTGAAAAATTCAAATACTCGTACATACCTTTACCAAAGACCGGTCACCAAAGGTCCATCCAGTCTTACAGCAACTGGGTCTTGCTTGAGAATTGGCGCTTTGTAGCGACTACGACCAAGCTCGAAAAAAGGTCGGTAGCTCGATTGATAGAATGCTTGCATTCCATGCCGAGAGGAAGGGTTCGATCTCAAAGTTTACTCAGCCTTCACAAGAAATGAGAACCAGCCCCCCCGGGAGCTGGGAAACCCCCACTTCAGCTGAAAGTGGTTGTTGTGAGGCCGGCCCTCTTACCCGTAAAAATAAATAGGTCCCGAATCGCAAAAAGTTACATTACATGTGTAGCTTAGTTGCGTTTGCGTTTATCTAGAATGAGACTTATATTTTCTTATATAGAGATGTTGCCACTGGGTAATTGGTTATTAAAAACAAAATAATAAATTACACATTCCTTTTTCTAAAGGTATCTTTTTTCTGACAATATTATTTTATTTGTGGGAAAGAGAATGTAATCAGAAAATTAAAATACTGATTCTATTGTAAGACAAACAGAGCTTTATTAAATTAAAATATGGGACACACACACACACACACAAGGAGCAAACAAACATGGCGTCCATGGAGACGATCAAAAGGTTTATTGAAAAATAAATGCGAAGCCAGCCGAGGAGAAGACGGCGTCTCTCTGTGCAAATACTCAGATATGGCGCGCCCCACCATGCGGATGATTTCCAATACGTTCCCTTTTTATTTTCCCTTACTTTTGGTTTGGTTAAGGCTGGCCACCCATGCTGTTAACGAAATGTTCATTTAGTTAATGGTTGCAGGGTTTTTATTCATCTGATCTTATTTTGTAAGTGCACAGACAGCATGCTGCATGTGTTCATCTGATCTTATTTTGTAAGTGCACAGACAGCATGCTGCATGTGTTCATCTGATCTTATTTTGTAAGTGCACAGACAGCATGCTGCATGTGTTCATCTGATCTTATTTTGTAAGTGCACAGACAGCATGCTGCATGTGTTCATCTGATCTTATTTTGTAAGTGCACAGACAGCATGCTGCATATGTTCATCTGATCTTAATTTGTTAATTGCACAGACAGCATGCTGCATGTGTTCATCTGATCTTATTTTGTTAATTGCACAAACAGCATGCTGCATGTGTTCATCTGATCTTATAATGTTAATTGCACAGACAGCATGCTGCATGTGTTTATCTGATCTTATTTTGTAAGTGCACAGACAGCATGCTGCATGTGTTCATCTGATCTTATTTTGTAAGTGCACAGACAGCATGCTGCATGTGTTCATCTGATCTTATTTTGTAAGTGCACAGACAGCATGCTGCATGTGTTCATCTGATCTTATTTTGTAAGTGCACAGACAGCATGCTGCATGTGTTCATCTGATCTTATTTTGTAAGTGCACAGACAGCATGCTGCATGTGTTCATCTGATCTTATTTTGTAAGTGCACAGACAGCATGCTGCAATTCGCTCTTCGCTCGGTTGAAAAATTCAGTTGCCGTTACTAATGACCGGTCACTAAAGGTGCATCTGTTTGAGCAACTGGGTCATACTTAAGGATTGACGCTTTCCATTTCGACAACCAAGCTGGCAATCGTCTTTTGAGGCGTGATTTCCACAAAAACAGCGCCAACCAAATAAACGATCCTATGATCGTTATTTGGTTCGATCCTATGATTGTTATTATTCTATAATTTATTTTTCAAAATGCTTATACGAATATCTCAGTTGACGCACAACGGAGTGCGAATATTGAGGTTTGTCTTAAAAAACAATCGGAAGGGAAAAAAATGTTCCATTCGTCAATCATGGGCGTACCCACTCAATTAATTTAAAGTGTTTTTCTCTTCTCTTTATTTTTTCCTTTTTTAGATTGAAATTCGATAATTTGATCCACCTCGACTTTTCCTTTCACTTCTAAGACAAGCTCTGCCCCCCAGAGCACGTCCCAGCGGAATTTTTAATTTTTATTTATTTCGACTTTTGGTATTTTCTATTTTTATCGTTTTTTTGTACTTCGACATTTTTTTTGCGAATTGAAAAAAAAATTCAGACGCCGTTAGCCCAGGTTAGGCCTGTAAAGGTTTAAAGAGCAAAAATGCAAACTGAATCCTCGCCAAGGTCCGGTACTTTCAACGCTTTCATAGCGACTTTACACTGAATACAAAGGGTGCACTTATATCAATCATGTGGGTAATATTTTTATCAGTAAAAAGTCACATAAGCTACCGGGCCTTAAGTCTACAGCTTGGATCTATCTATAATATTCGCAATGTAATATTTACGATTCACATTAAATGCCCCTCCACAAACAGGCACGTGTGTATTCGCAGTTGAGGCTGGCCAGCCGTACTGTAATTTTTTTTCATTTTTACCAATGTCATCCCTGCTTTAGAGGAATTTGGCAAGAGTTTAATGGTTTCTATTCACTTGTGATTTTTTTCAAGACTCCTATTCTGCAAGTACACATGCAGCAGGAGTTCGCTTGTGATAATAAACTTAAAACTTAATATATCTTTGCAACTTGGTTTGTTTAGCTAAACTGATGGATACTACAGCAGTTTCTGCCGCCTTTCCTTGGCTGCCTAGGCGCGCCGTACAACAATGGGAGCTTATCCCTGAAGCATGTTGTGTAGCTGACAATCCTCTCCTGTAGGCATTATTATAAACACTGGCAGCGGCACATCGCTCCACTGCGCTGCTGGATGTATCCCTTACAATACTGGCGTCTTACACTGGAGTGATCTGAGATAACTAAAGTCTTTTATTTTATTTTTAAAAGGTATGCAATTCGTCAACCTATTTATAGCTACCCAGAAACAGTAGTTGACAGCATCAATAAATAATAAAGTATTATTTATTTTCATGACTTATGACATCTATTGAACCAGGGTCAAAGTAATCGTAAAGGGGCACGACAGGAATGAAACCAGCGTTGTTTTTTTATTCTTTCAAACACTTTCATCTGTAATCTAAGTTGCAATGATAAATAAACAATTAAAATTCATGCCCACAAACAGATACGTGTAAATTCGCGCCTGCAAATGCTGAATGTGTTCTTACAATTGATTAAAATTCAAACGTCAAGTGAGCATAAACCCTGCAACTTTGACGATCTTCTCTGAAACAGGGGTGTCATGTGTAAAGTGAACCATTTATTACAATATGGGGGGCAGTCTCGACCCAACCTGTTCATTTAAAGCACGGTAGTCAAAATTACCATCTTGACCTCTTTTTTTTAAGAAATCCTGTGCGTGAAACTCTCTAGATTTCAGAGACTCTAGGGGCTAATGACACTTGTTTTAGTGCCGCAGATATGTTTACGAGCTTGGTCGTCACTACAAAGTACCAATACTCAAGCAAGACCCAGTTGCTGTAAGGCTGGATGGACTTTTAGTGACCGGTCTTTGGTAAAGGTTTTTGTGAATTTTTTAACCCAGCGAAAAGCGTATTTGAAAATATAAATGGTATTTGTTTTACACCGGAATTCGAACCCACAACCTTCCGTTTACGAGTCCGAAGTGTTGCCACTGGACTACAGATTGGAAGTTATTATTTTGTAAATATGTTGAACGACCGTAATTCCAACATAAATCTAACAGAAAGAAGATCACTCCAGCCTACCATCTTTCTCAGTATAAACACAGCCAAGTCTTTTGTAATTCTTTGAAGAAATATGCTCTCATTTATTCCAACTCTCTTATACTTCCATGTTCTCCCTCCTTCCCCCTTAGTATAAAGGGTCGCGTGAACTCTCCACCATGAATGTATGGAGAATCCCCAGCACGCCTCGTGAGTGATTCAGTATCCATGCATTTCCCTGTTTACGCGATGGGGGGAGCGTAGCCATGCTGAGTACTTCTCCGTCGTCAGTTAATCGCCAATCCTCAGATTAAACAGCCTTTATATTAAAAATATAAAGCCCTTTTGTCTGCTACGAAATCAAAGTAAAAAAACTCGATTATCTGAAATAATGGGCAAGCTTTAAAAATATTTAAAAAGAACCGGAAATTATGAAAGCATGTTGATCCTGAGACGGCTTTGCAGCGAGCTGATGTCTTGCTAGCGTTGTTTTATTTGTTTGCATTTTGTACTAATTGAGGAAGTGAGTGTTCTAAACAAGGATTTTTAGAAAATCGAATTGTTCAGGTAATCGAATTGATTGTAAAAATGTATTTGTTTGTGTTTTTTTTATTTTTTTTTTATTAATATTCCTCTTCATAAATACAGATAATTATACACATTTTCAAAAAAACTTAAAAGAGAAACCCACATACGCATAGCCTGTGCGTGGGTATACAAATATGATAAAAGTAAAAGTAAAAGTTGAAAATTTAAATTACTGTCTATACAGAAAAAGGAAAAATAAAAATTTAAAGAAAAGAGATAGAGTTGAAATTTTTGGTGAAAGAAAGAAAAAACAAAAACAGTAATAAAATGAAACAAAAAGATAGAAAAGAAAAATCAGTATGTTCCTTAACTTATAGGTTGGTCTGCAGCTGACCACCCATGCTGTAGAAAATTGTTCACTTTGCCAATATCCCCCTGTTTCAGGGAAGGTCGGCAAGAGTTGCATGGTGTATGTTCATTTGAGATTTGGGTTTTTATGTTGTAAGTTCACATGCGACATGTGCAAGCCCGAACTTTTACGTGTCAAGTTTTGCCAAGCTGCATCCGCAGCGGATTCACAGTAATCCTGTCCTTAGATTTAAATTATTATTATTTCGTATTATGTGTATCATTATTCACGCTACTCGTGATCTAGCAACAATCCCACAAGGAGTGCCACCCGAGGTATGCTATTAGCTTCAGTAACATCGAACCATTTACTTTAAGAGTCATGGGCACGCCTCTGACCTAGAGGTTCTTGTTTTGTCGTGCCGTTGCTTTCACTTCACGGGAAGGCCTTTCGCCACTTGAGAAAATATATAACTTTGTCACCCCTGTCTCAGGGAAGGACGGCAAGAGTTGCAGGGTGTATGTCCATTTGAGATTTGGTTTTTATGTTGTAGGTTCACATGAGGCATGTGCAAGCGCGAACTTGTACGTGTCTGGTTGTGAGAATGCATGTAATGTGAATCTCCAATGTAACATATCTTTGCAACTTAGATTAGATTAGAGATAGATTAGCATGAGCGTCTATGTGCTGTGGGTCCTTCTGACACATACATACAGGACGGGTACGAGGAGGGTTTGAGCATACTATGTCTGCTTGTGAGAATGCATATAATGTGAATGCCCAATGTTATATATCTTTGCAACTTAGATTAGATCGAACTGTTAACATATTTTTATAAGTAAAAAATATATTTTGTACATATTATGTATGAACAGATTGTCTTCAGCCTGCCAACATTGGCTCGCAGCGGAGAGGCAGCCGCGTCGAGCGAACAAGGACCACTCAGCTGTTCGGTAAATCATCGTTGGGTTGATCCACTTTCAGATAATCGTCGCTGACGCAAGGTCACCCCCCTTACCTGTAAAAATAATAAAGATAAAGAAGCTTCGCTGTTTAATAATAATATTAGGATGATTTATTTGGTGAGCGCTGTTTTTGTAAGTATCACACCTCAAGAGCCCTCTAAATGTATACGTGTAGCTTGTAGTGTTTAGCGACGCTATGGTGTATGGAGATGATTAATTTGTGTGAATCGTACATCAAGGACCCTCTGCGAGCTTGAACGTCTCTATAAGTCTCAAGCAAGATCCAGTTGCTGTAAGGATGGATGAATATTGAGAGACAGGTCGTGATGCAGGCATAGAAATATCTAAGTTGACATTTTTTGAAAAGCATGTGATCTTTTTTGGTGTATCGAACCTACGACTTTTCGTTTACGCGTCCGAAGGGTTAGTCTGTAGGCTAAAGCTCAGTTGGTAGAGTGCTTGCATTCCATGCCTTGAGCTCGGGTTCGAATCCCACCGAGCGCGAGGGTGTCAGAAATGATTTCCCGTTTCGGTGTTTATTTCAAACCCCAAAATAATAATGCCGGCAAGGTTTACTCAGCCTTCACAAGAAATGAGTACCAGCTCTCTCGGGAGCTGGGAAAACACCACTTCAATTGAAGTGGTTGGCGTAAGGCCGGCCCCCTTACCTGTAAAAATAAATAGGTTCAACTCGCCACATGCGACCCCTTCGGGGATAACGCGGCAAGAAGTGACACTATATGTGTAGCTTAGTTGCGTTGCATAAGTCAGTGAAGCAACAAAAAAATTTCAGTGAGTTCCATATGCATCGTCATCTATACAACCTTCCATGTACAGCGCCCTTGGGGTGGCTAGTGCCACTAAACGGCGCTGTATACAAATTGTCCAATTATTATTATTATTATTACAGACGTGCATATTTACATAGAGGATTGTGGATCTGCGAGACATCCAGGATTATAAATGTAGGGAGCCCACGGGTCCTCAAAGCTCTTCCATGTTCTCGTCTTGCACTTCCTCTTTTTTTAAATAGATTTGTGAAGAAGAATGCAATTCACACAACCTATTTTGCCTAACCAGTTGACTTCATGCGAAAGCTGAAGCTTGTGTGCATGCAATGGCATCTGTTGAACCAGAGTCGAAGTTATGGTCAAAGGGCCCGACGTGGTTCGAACCAGCGTTATTCTTTTCCAAATACGCTAGTCAATAACAGCGATTTGGCCCCCTCGGCCATAGCGCCGACCTTTCACACTGCCTCTGTATGAACACTTTGCCAGTCTTTTATCTTCCATTCTTCCCACATGCTTCCACCATGTCATCACATTCTCATGCACACTTACTTACATAGTCTCTTACAACCTGCACATCTATTTCACCCTTTTATTGTTAATCTAAATCTAAATCTAAGCTGATATGTATCATTTGAGATTCATATTAAATGCATTCCCACAAGCAGACACGCATAATTTCGCGCTCACACATGCCGCATGTGGACCTACAGTATAAAAAAAAATCTCAAATTTTATTTTTATTTTTATTTTATTTTTATTTTTTATTTTATTTTTTCATAGGACAACAAACAGCGTTACATAAGAAATATAATAGTAGCAATTACAAAAAAACATGGCCAATTATATGTTGCCACGGATATAAAATTTAGCTAAAAAAATTTTAATAATTAACATAAGTCCTGCAACTCTTGCCGACCTTCCCTGAAACAGGGGTGACATTGGCAAAGTGAATAAACACTTTCATTATTCATTTCATTATTAAATCTTACATGTTTCATTTCCAATGTTAATTATTTTGTTGAAACGCGTAGTCCATGCCTCACTTCGATACATAAATGTCGGGAAGGATATGTGATTGGATACCGGCATTCTCACATCCGTTGTCAGCCGTTAGTTTATATCTATTCCTTGTATTGCAGCTGCATCACTTGCTTGTTTCCTTACGCAACCTTTTCTTAGTTTATCATCTTCTCATTCTTCTCAACATCTTACACCTATAATCTAAGTTGCAAATATATATTAGGGCGAGGTAATTGTTTTCTAGTAGTATTGTTAATTCTATTTTGAAAAAGGTTGCATCATTAAAACATGAATTGAAATAAACAAAAAATTTAGTTTATATAAAAAAAATTGATTGAATTAAAATTACTTATTAATATCTATATATATAGTTTTTTTTACGAAATTAAAGTTTTCATTTTTTTAGGTTTAATAACATAATATTTCATAATATGGGAAATTTAAATGGGAAAGATGAAAATGGCCAAAACCTGCACATTGACAGTAAATAGCATTTCCACAAACAACTTTTCCATTGGTTGGACCTACAACTGGACTTGGTCTTTACCAAAGGGAACTACTCTTTACAGTGTGGGTGTTTAGCCTCAAATCATGTTACTTAATATTTCAATTTACCCAAATTTGTACCATTTTAAGTTCCATGTTCCACGCTAAGCTTGTAGGCTGCATATTTGAGAACCTGTGGTAGGATAGAGAGCACATGCGAGAGTATTTTTTGCTTTTCCATCTAAGAGCTTCTCCTCTCATGCACTGTGCACAGTAACTAGAGCTCAATAGTTACTGCATGCACGTGTGTGTGCAGGTCATACAGGAACATGTGTATGTATGTATGAGGCAGATGTCATACAGACTAATGGATTATTATTTGTTGCAAGGATGAACTGTCAATAAGGAACTCTACTGTGGAGTTGTGCGCTGTCTAAGGAACGACTAGCACTCCTGGAGTGGGTCCGAGAATTCTAGTTTTTTCTTTTCTCGATGAGCAGAAGTCATCTTTGTATGTGAATACATCCTAATAATACACCTCAAGAGCCCTCTTCTTCAATGTCTGGAGTCTGAGTATGGCATCTGTGGTACTGTCATCGAATGGCTGCGCTCGTACCTGTATAATAGAAGGTGGTCCATTAGGCTTAAGTCTGACTCAACCGAAGAAGATCTTGTTTCTCAAGGAGTACCCCAAGGATCAGTCCTTGGTCCAATCCTCTTTATCTTGTACATTGGCTGTATTGATAATATTTTGGAGGAGTGTGGCATGCGAAGCTATGCATATGCTGACGATCGCGTCCTCGTTGGTTTTTGCAGTCCCGACAAAAAAGATGATCTTTTGGCCAGGACCACTCATTGCTTGGAAAGACTCACAAACGTTATGGCCTATAGACGTCTCAAACTGAATCCAACCAAGACTGAGTTCATGTGGGTCGCCTCTCCGGGTCGGCAGCACCTCTTGGGTACTCAGCCAATCTTTTTCTCTGGTGCAAGCATAATACCATCCTCCACCATATCCGTCCTTGGTGTCTTACTAGACGGAGCACTATCGATGGAGGCACAAGTGTCCAGGACAGTGAGCACAGCTTTCTTCTATATCCGCCAATTGAGCCTCATCTCAAGATGTTTGCCTGCGGATGCTGTCAAAAGCCTCGTAGCTGCTTTCGTCGTCTCCCGATTAGACTACTGCAACATTATATATGCTGGACTACCGCAGAAACTATTTGATCGGCTGCAAATGGCTTTCAATGCTGCTGCCAGGGCAATTTTTCGACAGGGAAAGAGCTGTCACATTTCACCACTGCTGAAAGAACTGCACTGGCTTAGGGTCCGAGAGAGGGTGGAATTTAAGTTGTGTCTCACTGTTCATAGGGCCCTGAACGGCACGGCACCCCCATGTCTCGCTGAGCTATGCTCTGTCGATGGGACTTCAAGAAGACCACTACGCTCTGCCCTTACTGCTGTCAACAAAGTTATAGTGCCCAATAGAGCGAACACATCAAATTTTGCAGACAGAAGCTTTGCGGTGGCCGGGCCGGTTGCCTGGAACAATTTGCCCATTGGTGTTCGCGTGAACCAGCCTACCACCACCTTCAGAAAGGAACTGAAGACACTACTTTTCTCCAAAAGCCATGGCGCCCTTGAGATGGTCCTGGACCATTAAATGGCGCCACAGGAAAGAAATCATCCATCATCATCATCATCAGCAAAATTATACTAAACAGTCAAGAGTTATACTAAACGCAGTACGCTGAGCTATGCTGTCTTGTAAACTGGCGTCATAATACGAGTATTGTATGGAAGTTATGACTCTCCGTCGTGTGTAAAGACAGGATCGCATAACATCACATTTTGAATGATTTTTATTGCATCCTTTTTCTTCCTCAGCCTTTCTCAGTACACTCCTGGAAATAGGCCTCCTTCATCCTCGCCATGCTTGTCTATCGGCTGCTGTGTTCAGCCATCCTCTGCCTGCAGTTCCTTTCATGTCGTCCATCTACCTCAGTTGGAGTCTCCCCGCTCCCCGCTTGGACATCCTAGGCCGCCAATGGACAATCCTTTTCGGCCACCTGTCATGGTCTTGCTTTGCGACGTGACCGGCCCAGCGCCACTTTAAGCAGGCCACTTGCCTAGTGACACCAGTGCGTCTACGCAACTCCTCATTTGGAACCCTGTCTCTGAGGCTGATTCCCAGCATCCTCCTTTCAATAGCTCTTTGGCACGTCCTAAGTCTGTTATTACTAAGTATAATATTGTATTGGGTATACCTAGTGGGTTATAAAATAATATTTTCCATATCCTAGTCTATGGTTAGATAGATTTGCCAGTTGCCCTCTGTACTGTGTGTAGGAAGTCAGTGGGTAATACGCTCTCCCTCAAGTAACATGCAATCTCTGTTCTGCACGAATATGTATTCGAGAGGAAATGTTATTTCTGTATTTCTGTCGAACACATCTCATCTCGGTGTCCCATTGTCAGTGTTATGGCTGAGGGTCTCAAGTCGCTATTCTTGACTAGCGTATTTGGGTCAGAATAACGCTAGTTCGAATCACGTCTGGCCCTTTGACCATAGCTTCAACCCTGGTTCATGAGATGCCATTGCATCCACTGTGAGTAAGATGTTGTGTTGTGTTGCAGAGGCCAGTCCCCTGCAGCTGGGGGCCCTGCAGGCGCAGGCGGTGCACGCTCCTGCACTCCTGCACTGTGAATAAGATGGTGTGTTGTGTTGCAGAGGCCAGTCCCCTGCAGCTGGGGGCCACGCAGGCCCTGCGGTGCACGCTCCTGCACTCCTGCACTGTGAATAAGATGGTGTGTTGTGTTGCAGAGGCCAGTCCCCTGCAGCTGGGGGCCATGCAGGCCCTGCGGTGCACGCTCCTGCACTCCTGCACTGTGAATAAGATGGTGTGTTGTGTTGCAGAGGCCAGTCCCCTGCAGCTGGGGGCCCTGCAGGCGCAGGCAGTGTACGCTCCCGCCCTCCTGCAGGGAGCCCGCGCGGCTTCTAGGAGCGCCGCCTCTTGCCTGGTGACGGCAGTCCAGTACACGCACGGCCAGCAGGTGAGTCACATGCCTTCTATCCAGCAGTACTCCGCTCTATACGGAATTGAAAAAAGCAATATTCCCAGCGTGTGTTTGAATAAAAACTGTGCTGGGTCGAGTTCCAATTGACCATTTAGCTATTATGAACCACTTTAGAGTTATCTTTAGAGTAGTTTAGACAGTTAATTAATAAACAACTTTATGTTAATGTTCTTTTATTGAAGTACCTGATACATTGGCAGATGCCCCAGCATTCAGGCCCTTCGGGTTCCCCCTCGCTTGCTTACCGGGGGAAGGCGCTACGCGGCGCTCAGCGTGCGAGATGCGTTAACGACTTGCAATGACTGATTGCTTATGCGCTGCAGTTGATGTGTGTGCACTGCGGTGGATGCTGCCGCAACCAGTTGGACGATGATACAGATGTTGAGTTATTGTATGACGTGTTCCGTCATGTTGGCACCTCCTTTTACTTGCTACTAGCGTGCTTGACCTCAGCATTTCGGGCTGTACAAGTATTTTATGTTTTACTGGTAAGTCTTACATAACAATAGAGCTGACTTTTTTATTTGTGATCTGATTGACATCAAAGCTTACGCGATGCACTGTAATCTACACAAGTACTGAAATTTTGACAAAATCAATGAATGGTTTAACGGCTTATTTTTTCCTAAAAAAATCATTAAAATCAGTTGATATGTTTAGGAGTCCAAAAGAACATACATTTATGTTGTGCTGATTTGTATATTTTGGATTTGTTTGTATTTGTGATGAGTATTATTGTGTTGTTGTAACCCGACATGGTTTGGGAAAGAAATATTGTATAAACTACTTTTTTTTTTTTTTTTTTATTTAGGATAAAAAAAAAAAAAAAAAAAAAAAGTAGTTTATACAATAATATAGTTTATACATGCAATCTCTATTGCATGTATATAATATAGTTTATTATATAATAATAATAGTTTATAAAATACTTTTTATGTAAAAGACTTTCAAGCCGTTGAATATATTAATAAATAAATAATAAATAAATAAAATAAATAAAATGTACACACTATGTACAATGCATTTTATAATATTAGGTAAGCCTCCCTCCCTTCAACTGAAGTGGTTGGCGTGAGGTCAACTCCCTTAACCGTAAAAATAAATAAAACCCGAATCACCACATGCGACCACTTCTGGCATAACACAGGCAAAAAGTTACACTTGTCTAGCTCAATTGCGTTAGGCCGTATTTTATGGTGTTAAACTATTTTTTTTAATTTTCTTAGGGCCTTGGTTGGGCGAATGCGGAATGGACTGTATTTATCGATTTCTTCCTTAGGGAGTTCAACTTCACGATTTGTAGATTCCCAATGACGCGAGAGCATCGGGCCGAGACGAAACTTTCAGCACATGGAATAGTAAAAGTTGACTCACCAATATGCTGATTTGGATTGTTCCCGGCTGTGGTCCTGATGGATGGGGATGATGTTGATGGAGATGCACTTTTGATTTCTCTGCTGGCGCTTGCGGCAGGTACCAGGTTGATATTTGGATGTGGAGGGTGTTGCGGGTTTCGCGTCGTAATTCGTCCTGTTTTGCGTGCTCGCGTGCGTGTTCGCTATGAATACCTACGCGCCGAATGCTGGTAGGTATATTGCCAGAGCGCAATGGATTGCCCAAAATTCACCAAACCAAATACCTAATCATTTCGTCCCTACCAGGCCTGTTGCATCATCCTCCAATCAGTATTTGAATGACACATCAAATTTGATTGCTTAAATCTGGAAAAAAAAATGTAATTTGAACACGAAATATGATGTAAATAAGCTGATTTACGTATACGCAACCAAATTTTTGATTTGATGGGAGAAATCATACCCAATTTTGATTTTTGTCTGATTGGAGCTTGGTGCAACAGGCCATTATTGGAAGAAAAATACGATAACCCAAATAATCTGCTGCTTAGTTTTCTCTGAGAACTTATCGTTGGCATGTAAAGCTGAGTGAATGTATGTGAATGCCAAAACTTCCGCGGAACGTTTTGTTCATTTTAAAGTTATCTCACTAGAAAACGACGATACCATGTTGAAAGCACCGGTTCTCATCAGATCACCGAAGTTAAGCAACATTGGCCGCGGATGCTACTTGGATGGGTGACCGCTATGTACACCGCGTGTTGTTGGCATTTCTTGGACCGGTCCGTAGTCCAGTGGCAACACTTCGGACTCGTAAATGGAAGGTTGTGGATTCGAATCCCGGCGGAGCACAACAAATATACCATTTATATTTCCAAATGTGCTCGTCGCTGGGTTGAAAAATTCATACACCTTTACCAAAGACCAGTCACTGAAATGTCCATCCAACCTTACAACAACTGGGTCTTGCTTGAGAATTGGCGCTTTCTACGGCTCTTGAGGTGTGATACACACAAAAACAGCGCTCACCAAATAAATCATCCCAATATTATTATTTGCTTCTGTGGAGTGCTCACCCCTGCACATAGTAAGACCCGCAGCAGGGAATGGAGGAGTACGATGTTCGTGTTCCGAAATCTATCCATCATGTTTATCTGGAACGCATGGCTCTCTGACGTCACGCACGCAAAGAGAACCCGCGCAGAAAATCACTTCCAATATGACCATACGAGGACGATGTGATGGTTCCATCTCCCCAGGCTGGTGCCACGGGGTCAGGAGGTGAGTGCTTTAGGACAGTGGTGTAGTAGAGAGACGTGGGAAAGTATGGGCTGGAGGAGGGTCACGTGATTTTGACTTGTCTACTAATTTGAGCGTAATACAACTTACAGTTGAAATCGTATTCAATCGAAATAAATTCATTATAGTATTGAGTGTTTTTTTACCCAGAAATTATACCTGGTTGTTAATTTTACCTAGAAATGCGAATTGAACAAGTATGATAAAGTAAAGATGCAAAATTATGAGGTGAGATGGTTTGGACATGAAGGCAAAATGGGTGATGGAAAAGTGACGAAATGTATAGACAGGATGATATGTGACAGAAAATAGAGAAAAAACCCAACCGCGAAAAGTATGGTCGGATAGATTTGTGGTATTTTGAAAGAATGGGATATAAAAGAGTGAATGTATAAGAACGGCGATGAATATGAATGAATTAAAAACGGTATTCAAGGATAACAAAAAATAAAAGCAACTATTCAAAGGATTTGGCCACATCTAGCGAAATGGCGACCAAGTAACAGTTGCAGCGCAATTCTATGACTATCCCCTGTACATATTATTCAGGCTCTCAGTTCTTTAGTGGATTAGGCGCAATAATGTTCTCAGCTCAGTCACAAAATTCCTATTAAGTTACACATTCACTATGCTACTATCCTGCTTACTGGCAACATCTGAACAGCCTTTAACACGCTTCCACCTTATTTTCCTTTACGCGCCAAATTGATATTTGATGGCGTCGGCCGCCATTTATATTATCGTATTTACAGCGCGCTGGCAACCCCGCGCACAGATGACGTCGTAGCGCGCGGACAACTGTTGCTGGCGCGCTAAAGGGTAACCAGAGTTGCCATAAAACCTAACCAAGATGGCGGAGGGACGCCCGCCCACTTCAAAGCTACGCATTATTGCATTGTGAGGGTTTTATGATCAAAAGCTGTAAAAGAAAAACAAAATAAAACCTTGATTTTAGTGTTTTTGTTACATGGATATCGTTAAGTTAGGTGTAAGGGTTGGAACAGACAAACGCAATGAAAGGAGGACACGCAAGGTGGATGTAAAAAGGTGTGCACACTATATAGACAGCTTTAGTTGATTAAACCTAACTAGACAGCTTTAGTTGATTAAACCTAACTAGACAGCTTTAGTTGATTAAACCTAACTACATAGACAGCTTTAGTTGATTAAACCTAACTAGAGAGCTTTAGTTGATTAAACCTAACTAGACAGCTTTAGTTGATTAAACCTAACTAGACAGCTTTAGTTGATTAAACCTAACTAGACAGCTTTAGTTGATTAAACCTAACTAGACAGCTTTAGTTGATTAAACCTAACTAGACAGCTTTAGTTGATTAAACCTAACTAGACAGCTTTAGTTGATTAAACCTAACTAGACAGCTTTAGTTGATTAAACCTAACTAGACAGCTTTAGTTGATTAAACCTAACTAGACAGCTTTAGTTGATTAAACCTAACTAGACAGCTTTAGTTGATTAAACCTAACTAGACAGCTTTAGTTGATTAAACCTAACTAGACAGCTTTAGTTGATTAAACCTAACTAGACAGCTTTAGTTGATTAAACCTAACTAGACAGCTTTAGTTGATTAAACCTAACTAGACAGCTTTAGTTGATTAAACCTAACTAGACAGCTTTAGTTGATTGCCATTACGTCCTCGTTTAAAAGGCGCAAGGTTGCTGACAGATGGAGAGATTGAGTGGGGAGGGTTGCGGCTCAGCTTCTAGAAGTTGCAGTCTGGAGAGCCGTGTCGGAGGACAGGTGAAGTTGGAGACAGAAGTTGGAGGAAACCAAGGCTCGCATTATAGAAAAAATGTTGGCAAAATAATCAAGCTACTGTTACAAACGTATGAGTTCGAGTGGACATGAGCCTAGGCACGCTGATGGGTGTGTATGATGTGTCTGGTGTAGTGTCTAAAACTCTGGTATAGTGTCGAACAATCCTACACATAAGCGTAACTCCTTGCCACGTTATCCCCGAAAGGGTCGCATGTGGCGAATGGAACCTATTTATTGTCACATGTAAGGTGGCCAGCCTTACGCCAACCACTTCAATTGAAGGTTCAAGGTAGATCAGTTTTCTCTTTCTGTTTGTTTTTTTAAATAGATTTGTGAAGAGGAATGCAATTTACCAACCTATTCTGCCTGGCCAGAAACAGGTTTTCATATCATAAATTAATTATTCATTATTGTTTATTTTAATGAATTATTAAATAATAATTACCCAATAACATCTGTTGAACCAGGGTCAAAGTTACGGTCAAATGACCCAAGCAGGGATCGAACCAACGTTGTTTTATTCCAAATACGCAATAAAGATCAGCCCACTTGGCCCCCTCGGCCATAACACCGACTTTCACCGATTCACAGAAGTGGTTTCCCGCGTCCTGAGATAGCAGGTGTGTCTGTATAGACTTTATAATAATAACAACATCCAAAGGGTCTCGGCTTCGTTTATTTTTCTGCTTTTAATTAATTTATGAATGGACATAAAATGGAGAAAATTCAAATTTCCTTGGCTATCAAAATTAACATTTTACGTGGGCTATAAAACGATTCCAATTATAGGTATTTTTGGTTCCGAAACCTTTCATCTCCACTGAGAGAGGTCTGTTCCCCTTTTGCCATAAAACTCTTGCTAATTATTACGGCTACGTTACAATAATCGAGCATTTCGCTAATAATCTTTGCGTTTGGGAATTACTTCTCTCTTTACGGTCCGCCATCATGGCGGCTTCCCGCCAACTCGGTTTGACATTTCCATTTGAAAATGGAACGCGGCAATAAATTACGTTCCGCGCTTAATTTTCAAATACAGAACGATCCCATTTTATACCTACCACGCCTGAATGTACACGCTCATTGCAATGTTGATTACACTCAATTCCTAACAATTTTATGGTGCCGTGTTTATTATTTTATTTCAATGCTAAATACTTACAATTGCCATCTGCTTGTACCTTCGTTATGATAATTATCAATGATTTATTATTCATTATTAATTATTATCGAGTATGGCAGCCATCTCTGGTGTGGTATGTCCAAGAAGTTGAGTGACCAACATGATTCTGTGCAAAGGAGGGCAGTGAGGTTGATCAATGATCCTTCTCTGACATCCGATCTGCAGCCGCTCCAGCACAGAAGAAAAGTTGGAATGCTCAGTCTTTTTTATCGATATTACCACGCAGCTTGTTCTAATGAGCTCCATTCATTAATCCCTCCCCCTCGCATTTCAGAAAGGGAAACTCGTAGTACGACTCTCATTCATCCCTTTGCAGTCGATCTCAAAACTATGAGAACTTGGCGTTTTCATGACTCATTCCTTTGCCAAAAACTGCCCGTTTATGGAATGGTCTACCAGTATCTGTGTTCCCTTCCCAATTTAATCCGGTTTTATTCAAAACCAACATCAATCAAAAAAAAAAAAAAAGGTTAGTGGGACATTACTATTTGGTTTATCCCCTTTTTTTTTTTTTTTTTTTTTTTTTTATTTTTTTTTTTTTTTTTTTAAGGAATCCTGTGCGGGAGGCTCCCCAGGAAGTGGTGATTGATGTTGGTTTTGAATAAAACCGGATTAAATTGGGAAGGGAACACAGATACTGGTAGACCATTCCATAAGCGGGCAGTTTGGCAAAGGAATGAGTCATGAAAACGCCAAGTTCTCATAGTTTTGAGATCGACTGCAAAGGGATGAATGAGAGTCGTACTACGAGTTTCCCTTTCTGAAATGAGAGGGGGAGGGATTAATGAATGGAGCTCATTAGAACAAGCTCCGTGGTAATATCGATAAAAAAGACTGAGCATTCCAACCTTTCTTCTGTGCTGGAGCGGCTGCAGATCGGATGTCAGAGAAGGATCATTGATCAACCTCACTGCCCTCCTTTGCACAGAATCAAGTTGGTCACTCAACTTCTTGGACATACCATACCAGAGATGGCTGCCATATTCGATAATGGGGCGGATTTGGGATTTATACAGAGTCAATAATTGGGCTGAAGTAAAAAACCTACGAGCTCTGTATAATATGCCGAGTCGCCGGAAAGCGGAAGTTGTGCGAGACTCAATAGCATCTTGGTATTTTAACTCTGATGACAGAGAAACACCAAGAAGATGTAAGTGTTCATGGTTAGAGAGGGAGACATTGTCGAAAGTTGGGAGATAGTTGTTTGGAATCCTCTTTAAGGATATCAGACATGCTTGAGTCTTTTTGATGTTGAACTCTACAAGGTTGTCAGTGCCCCAACGGCTGACAGCCCTGAGATCTGTATTGATCTTTGAAGCTAATGATTCACGAGCAATAGATATCGCTGAACTATTTGGTGGCTTTGTAAAAGAGAAACCGTCATGAATTGTACTGTCATCGGCATAGCAGTGGATAGGAGCCCTTCCACGCTTTCATCTATAATTAAAATTGCAAAGATATATTAACCATTAAAATTTCTTTTAAATGCATGCCCACAAACAGACACATGTAGGTAAGTACACAGTCACAATGCTGCATGTGTACTTACAAATTAAAATCCAAACCTAAAATGAACATAAACCCTGCAACTTTTGCTGACCTGAACATAAGTGACATATGCATAGTGAACCATTTAATAATATTAGCTTACAGTTATTGTTATGCAGCTCTAGCTGTGGCTGTTTTGATTCCATTTAACACCTTGACCTTCTCAACAGATTCTCCTTCTCTCTCTGGACCGGGTCCGGGGATTCAGATTTATTCTAGCAATGTTATATTGAAGATGAACATTAGAGACCCGCGCATGTAAATGTTGTCTAACGTTGAAACAACACACCTTTAGAAGTAATGCAGTTCGAATATTTAAATTAATTGATCAATGGAAATGTCCGAATACATTAATGAGTACAGATATTAGAATATTCGAGATACCTACGTTGTGAGTATCAAATTTTTCTAAAAGTTTTCACAATCTTTGCTTTCAGATACAAAGCTCTAGTACCTATTGATCTTTTCAGCGAACTTTGATTTATAATTTATATTGCAAGGATATAATAACATTTAAAATTAAAAAGTTGTGTCGCCTTCTAGCTTCGAACGCAAATAAAAATAAAAAATAGAACAAAAAAACGAAACAAAAAATTTTTGTTTAAGTAAGGTGCAAAAAAATCCATGCCAAGATAATAATGAAGTATTTTCTATTTAGAAAATTATGTAGATAGATATCATGATATCATGTAGGAAAAAATAAAAGTGCTAAAAAATAGCATAATATATTTTCCAAATACGGTGTTTTATGAAAAACAAAAATTGAAAAAAAGTTGCTGCATCTCGAAATTCATTTTTTCATCAAAAAAAATATCCCCATCATCATGCTACGTACATTGTTTTATACCTATCGCACATTTAGTTTTCTGCCAGGAGACGGAGCGCCGCGCCAGTATTATTTTTTTTTGCATTTCTGTTTTGTTTTTGTATGGGCGACGTCGCATTCAAACATTACCAACAACGCTCCGAGTGTGAAAGTGTACGCTGAAACTCAACCATGGCGATCATCGAAAATGTATGTAAAGTAACATTGCGTTTCTAGTGAGCGATTAAGTTTTGATGCATCTTTAGGAAAACGCTGTAAATGAGTGAGGTGAGTGCAATTCTTTGTACTCGTGTAGGCCGCGCTAAATGTGATGCTGGATGTTTTTAAAATTGCAGAATTTTCCATAAAAGTGAATATTAATTCTAAGAAACTGCGTAAAGGTTTTTAAAGAAATAACTATCTGATACATTGCAGCGTTCTTACAATTTGGTTTTTTGGTCCCGACTTCTTAAAGCGGCCGAAAATATTTAATTTATAATTTAAATGGAAAAGATATACTGCTGTTGCGAATGTGTGATTGTATGTATGTGTGTTTTCATGTGTTTTTTTAAAGTAATTGTGTGAGTGTGTCTGTCGCTTTAAGAATTTGGATGGTTGTACTAGTGTCCGCTCGAAGCTTCTAGGGAAGAATATTCTAGCTGGTCCTGCGTATGCCAGAGTAACCCTTATGCACCTATAAATAGAGAACTCGATGCTTTGAATGCAGACTCGTATAAGAGACGCGGAGTTGACTAGTATAAATATTAACTGTGAACCAAAAGTGAGTGAACCCAAAAAAAATCATGAAAAATAAATTACTCGAAGTTGTTTACTGAACCTAAATTAATCGTACAGCACCATATTTTTCTATGATATAAATCATGTGTAAGTTAGTGCATACACATTATGCATGTGCCTTTACAAAATAAAAACCCAAATCTCAAATAAACATAAGCTCTGAAACTTCTACCGCCTTACCCTGAAACAGGAGGTGACATTGGCAAAGCGAATCATTTTTTTCAGCACGGGTGAGCCACTCCTTAAGTGCAGAAAATAAACGCCTGTAAAATGCGATCAAGGTGTCGTTAAATGATAATTAATGACCCAAGGTTTCCCACCACCCTGAATAAGGAGACCTTGAAGTTTTACCATCTCTCCCCGTTTCTTTCTCCCCCGCTAGCAGTGGTTGCCAACATTTAAACAAATTAATGCTTACAATTAGTCAGCATGGCTATGTGAGGCCGCGAACAGCGAGGAATGCGATAAATTAGTTTGCCAGCCCTGAGAGCACATTCTTCATGTGAGCCTCCATTCTACGCAGCGCCGTGTCGTGAACAGCTGTCCTTGTGCCTCATTCATACTGTAGTGTTTTTCGGGTTCTAATGTTTAAAAATTTAAAATGATGGTCTTCTTAATTGAAACAGCCGAAGATTTATTGTAAATTTATTTATTTTAGTTCACAATTTATTTAACACTCGTTCACTTGTATGGTTGACTTTCACTGTCTGTCCTGTAATGGCTAAGAGTATCTTGAGACTGCACTACTTGCAGGCAATTCTCGCCTTATATAGCTACTACAATCAAAGTATTCTGAGCTTAGATTCGTCTGGAAACATCTATCATATTCCACAAGGTTCCAATACTTTTTTTTTTTTTTAAGAAATCCTATGCGGGAGACTCCCTAGATTCTAAAGACTCTAGGGGTCTATGACACTTGTTGTAGTGCCGCAGAGGTGTACGAGCTTGGTCGTCGCTACAAAGCGCCAATACTCAAGCAAGACCCAGTTGCTGTAAGGCTGGATGGACCTTTGGTGACCGGTCATTGGTAAAGGCTTATGAATTTTTCAACCCAGCGAAGAGCACATTCGAAATATAAATGGTATATTTTTGTGCTCCGCCGGGATCCGAATCCACAACCTTCCATTAACGAGTCCGAAGTGTTGCCACTACGGACTACGGACCGGTCCAAGTTGTACTACTTATATAATATTTCCTTACTCTAGGTACTTAATAATAATTCATCTTACAGCTGGAGTCTATATACACCTACCCTATTTATTTTGTGTATAACTAAGTACTATTTACATAACAATACAATATTACTCCTCGCAACTAAGCTATACATATAGTCTAACTACTTGCCTGCGTTATGCCCGAAGGGGTCGCATGTGGTGATTTGGGACCTATTTATTATTAAGGTAAGACGGCCGGCCTCACACCAACCACTTTCAGTTAAAGTGGGGGTTTTCCAGCTCCCGGGGGGGCTGGTTCTCATTTCTTGTGAAGGCTCAGAACACCTTGGGATCGAACCCTTGCTCTCGGCATGGAATGCTATCATTCTGCCAACTGAGCTTTCGATCGGACGGCAAGGCCCATTTGCTGTAAGGCTGGATGGAACTTTTGATGACCGGCTCATGGCGCTGTAACAAAAATGTAGGTAGGTACTCTTGTGCGTAAGGCTGCTCCCGTTACCTGTGAAAATAAATTGATTCCACGTGTCCTGATGACAAAGTAAAACACACCAGATACATGCTGGAGAGATGTTTTCCGGGATCTGTTGCTGTGGTCTGTGGGAGCAGGAGCTCCGGATATTTCGCTCACATCTACGATGGGCTTCTTCAGCGTAAAAGTGAAATGATGAAGATGATCTTGAGCAAACCTAGGATGAAAGTGTGGGTACACTCGGGATTTAAATATGAATATTGATGACACTCTACGTATATGTTGTGTTGTGGAGCAGTGACATCTGTTTACTATGTATGTGAAACTGTGCAGGGGTATTTCACCATATTGCTATATTGCTTCTACATGTATGTGCTTGTCATTTAAAAAGCGTCATCTATGGATTTCTGTAGAAGCAAGATAAACATGTAGAAGTAAGATGGTTCGGTGAAAGTATAAACTTTATATTTAAGTTATTTTTCAATAAAAAAGCGAAACCCTACCTTTCAGATATCAAATAAACTTTACATCTCTGAGATCGCTTGATCGGATTCTATTTTCGAAGCGATTCTATGGAAGTTCCGGCCGACATACGTCACATAAATATAAGTGTACACGATAGCAAGAAACCCCGAGCAACTTTCTTACCGCGAGTTTTTCTTTCCCAGCACTCTTAGCAAGTTCCCTCTAGCGTACCTACCTCTCTCTCTGCGACGGTGGCTACAATCACAACCTCCACACTCGTCAATCACATGGCGCTCTTTTATAGTCTCGCTCTCCTATTCTCAAACCTCAATTTTAAGTTTGTGTCTATAATTAATAATAATTAATTAATGATTCATCAAAAATAAATGATGAATTAATGATTTGTATATTTGTTTCTGGCATTTATTACTCTATGGTTTCTGGCCAGACAAAAAAATTTCATTCCATAATCTATAATCTAAGTTGCAAAGATATATTACATTTGAACTTCATATTAAATACATTCTCACAACCAGACACGTATAAGTTCGCGCTTAGTCATGCCGCATGTGGACTTACAATATAAAACCCAATCTCAAATGAGCATAAGCCCTGCTACTCTTGCCGACCTTCCCTAAAACAGGGGCATTCCTATTCACAACTTAAAAAAAAACATTTAGTGTGAAAAGAAACAATATTCATCAATTCATTAAAAAAACCTGCCTCCACCCCACTTCTAGAAGAAACAGTTGCTTCCCTGTTCGAATGATCCAGCTTCCGAATGACGGAATATTTCGTCGAGCCCTGAGGTTAGCTGGGAACCAGGCAGGCGTTGGCACTGCTGATGCTGGTTTGGCGGTAAAAAATAAAGTTATCTTTGCTTTGTGCGCGCCAAGTTTTGATTGGGACTTTATCCCCACAAAGCGATCCGCCAGGAGGAGTAACCTGGATGCGGCTCTCCCGAGTACAGCTGAAACGTGGACGCTGTGTGAGCGGCGGAACATGCTGCAAGGGGTGGTGTTGGTGCAGCAGAGAATAAATACATCACTTATAGTACGGAACTTGGCACTTTCAGGCTGATTATTCAAGCTATAAAAAAAACGCAACTAAGCTACACATATGGTGTAACTTCTTGTCTACGTTACCCCCGAAGAGTTCGCATGTGGGGATTCGGGGCCTATTTATTTTTACAGGTGAGGGGGCCGGCCTCACACCAACCACTTTCAGTTGAAATGGGGGTTTCCCAGCTCCCGGGGGGGCTGGTTCTCATTTCTCGTGAAGGCTGAGTAAACCTTAAGATCAAACCCTTGCTCTCGGCATGGAATGCAAGCATTCAACCAATTGAGCTATCAACCTTTTTACGAGCTTGGTCGTCGTCGCTGCAAAGCGTTAATTCTTAAGCAAGACCCAGTTGCTGTAAGGCTGGATAGATCTTTGGTGACCGGTCATTGGTAAAGGTTTATGAATTTTTCCACCCAGAGAAGAGAAAATTTGAAAATAGAAATGGTATTTTTTGTGCTCCGCTGGGATTCGAACCCACAACCTTCCATTCAGAGTCCGAAGTGTTACCACTGAACTACGGACCGGTCAAACTGTTATGTTTAGATTGAGAGATACCTCCAGGATGTACCTAGGACACTTACTCCCGGCTTACTCATCATCATCATACTTAGGGCGTGGGGATTCTTTCTAGTGGTATTGCTTATTCTATCCTGGGGAATTGAAATGGGAAAGAAGAAAATGGCCAGACCTGCACTTTGTCACTAAAAACACTTTCACAAATAACTGTTTCGTTGATTGGAGTCTCACCAGCACCATGATGACGAGACGAGCCTACACAAAGCTCGTGAGACAATGATCATGGCTCGGAGCTCCGGCCACGAAAGTGGCAGTCCACGAGGCTAACGCTCCAAGACACAAGTAGAGCCCCAGGGTGGAAGCTCCTCTAAATATTGTTATGTAAATATTAGAATAAGTATAGGTATTAGCTATAACTATGCAATAAGAATCCTCATAAGTATGTGTGGGTAGGAATAATTGAATAAAGCACTCGAAGTGTCTAGAAATAGTGATTACTACGTACCTACTTGAATCTGGAACTGTCTAGCGAATATAGTTCTAGATAGTACTGTTTTGAAGAGTATAAAAAGGGTGCAAGTCACTTGCAGAGTCAGTCTCCTGCCAGCTTTACAAATACATTGAACCAACTTGACCAGTGAACAGAAACCAAGTGAAATGGAATAATCGAGACTATCTTTGTGAAAATAAATTTTAAAAGTGTAAATAAATAACTGTAAAAGAAGACCAGTGTTATTAATTGAAAGACTTTTGAGCCCTAAAATCGTAACAATATTATATCTGCCTATATGAATACCTCCAGTACCGAATACTTGTTCAAGCACATTTTTTAACATTTTAAATTATGATTACGGTCGTTAGACATTGTAAGGAATGAAAAAAAAAAAAAACGGATTTTACTGACCGTGTAAAAGAGAAGAACGATTTTCTCTACGTTTCGTCGGAGTCATATCCACGTCTCCTGAAGACGTCGGATATGACTCCCACGAAACGTAGAGAAAATCGTTCTTCTCTTTTACACGGTCAGTAAAATCCGTTTTTTTTTTTTTTCATTCCTTTTTTAACATTTATTGATGCCTAACCTTAATTGATTGATGACACTTCAAACTATGTGAACAGTCACATGTATTAGTTATTCAAGAACAAAAATCACAATGGAAGGACAAACTTTCTTAATGGGCGCCAAAAAGTTTAATTTATTTCAGAGGAGGGCCAGAATTATAGGAAAATGAATTTTGTTTTGAAACTTACACACTTAACAAATCGCATGCTTAAACATAAAGAGCAATAACTCGAAAAATAAGAACGTCGGGAAATCACGTTTGAAGTTCAGACAACCAGTACAAATTGTATGGGATGAAAAAGGCGGCCGATGCTTTTTCTCGGTCATATTCGTCCAAATTGAACGGCTATCGCATTCTACCTATTCTTCTCGTATTGTTTTTGTGTTTTATTACAAAATCTTGATTTTCCCAATTTTTGAGTTATTTCTCTTTATGATTAAACGTGCAAAATGTTAAAAATTACAATTGAACTTTTATTCGAAGGCCCTGCCATAATAGGCGTGTTAGACATAATAAATTGTTTTTGATTTGCCATAATATTTTCGAATGCAGGTTCGAGCTGTGACGAAGTAACTTTTTCAGATCAAATCATGAACTACGCGGCTAGTCTAGTTAGCTCCTTTACCTATGGGGCAAATATTCTACTGAGTACATAGAATCTACTTTATACTTCGGGACCGTGAAAATATAATTATCGCAGGTCATAAACTATTCATGTCAAAGCACCAGGCTCCTGTTCACAAGGCGGCTGCGTTTGATGCCAGGATATCCTCGGAGAAGGGGTGGAAGCTCCATGGCTATTCCGCCTTCCTGGCGCCAGCACGTGCCACGCTGACAGTGCCACCATCCAGCCATGCTGCAACCCGCAGCGCTGTGTCGCACGCCCACCTTTGTCCACATCTCGCTCAATAGACTGGTGTCCGAACTCAGACTTCGGGTTATGCCGAAAGAACACGACTCCTTCCGCAGTCCTTCGGCTCGCCGCTCGGCTAGACCACACTATCACGCACTGATGTCACAGCAATATACTTTAATTATTAAAGCTATTATTTTACAATAACATTTGTCGGTGTTATGGCCGAGGGGGCCAAGTGGGCTGATCTTTCTAACGTGTTTGCAATAGAACAACGTTGGTTCGATCCACACTTGGGTCATTTGACCATAACTTTGACCCTGGTTCAACAGATGTTATTGGGTAATTATTAATTAATAATTCATTACAATAAACAATCATTTATTTATTTGAGAAAAACTACAGCTTTATAAATGTAATTACAATGGTGATGATGATGATGGATGATTGCTTTCCTGTGGCGCCATTTAATGGTCCAGGACCATCTCAAGGGCGTTGTTCTTAAAATTAATATAAGCCAAAATCGTTTCTTCTATTTAAAATTATAGAGATAGAATAATACTTTGATCAGTATGCTGAGCTAGTATTGATATATAATACAAAACAGAAAAGACAAGAAAATAAAAAAGAAAAAAAGAGCAAAACAAAAAGGCACAAGTTGTCAAAAAAAAAAGAATCAAGGTGTAAGAAAAGAAAATTAAAAGTAAAAGTAAAGTGGAAAGGAATGAGGAAAAGGAGGGATTATTACGTAAGTGAAGGAGCTTGATTGAGGGAGTTAGGGGACAGAGTGGAAAAAATATCTCAATTTATTGCGAAAGGTTGTTAATCATGGAAATGGAAATCATGGAGTCATGGAAAATATCTAAATTTTTGAAATTTTGGTTATAGTCAGGCTGTATTCTGAAGAAAGTTGAGTGGTGTCGGTAATATTAGTATGACAGATGGGTAGGTGAAATAAATTTTGCGAGCGGGTATGTCTGTTTGGTATAAGAAATGATATGTTACATATGTAATAAATCAGGGGAGTCTATTGTATTATTGCATATTTTGTACAAAAGTAATGGATCAAAGTAAGTCCTTCTATAATAATAATAATAATAATCTAAGTTGCAAAGATATATTCATTTAAAGCTCTCAGATGTATGCCCACAAACCAACAAGTGTAGTTCGCGCTTACAAATGCTGAATGTGTACTTACAAATAAAATCCAAACCTCAAATGAACATAAGCCCCACAACTTTTGCCGACCTTCCCTGAAACAGGGGTGACATTGGCAAAGTGAACCATTTTTTACAGTATGGGTGGTCAGCCTCATACCAACCTATAAGTCAAGGAATATGAATAATAAATTACATTTAAATATAAAAAAGAACAAAACCTTACAAAGAAATCTATACAAAAAAAGTCAAAAATTTCCTATGCAAAAAATGTAGCAAATGAATACACCAACATTAGAAATCAACATTGCAGATTAGCCGCCACTTCTTCCTGTCCTTGCATACTTCTTTCATTTCATCCAGAGTCATAACCTTTTTCATACAAGTCCTCCTTTTATTATGACTCTGGATATCCCATTCATTCGCTATTTCAGAGATTTGATCCTTCCATACTTTTCTCGGTCTTCCTCTACCACGACATCCATCTATTCTAGCAACATATACTTTCTTCGTCAATCTTTCATCACTCATTCTCTCCAAGTGCCCGAACCATCTTAACATACTTCTTTTAATCTTCACTTTCACACTTTCCCTTACACCACATTCTTCTCTTACAAAATCATTCCTCACCCTGTCACTTCGTTTTTTCCCAATCATACTTCTTAGATAGTCCATTTCTACTGTATGCACTTTACTAATTTCCCTTTCACTCACCGTCCAGGCTTCACTTCCATACATCAAGGTTGGCACTAGTATACCACCGTGCACCGCCAATCTAACATTTTTTGAGAGATTTTGGTTCCTGGCGATGCAAGCGGTCGCACCCAGTACACACCTGCCTTTCATTATTCTTCTTTCAAATTCACCGGCCATTCTTCCATCTTTTTCAAACTTACATCCCAAATATACAAACTCATTTACAACATCAACATTCATTCCATTAATTTTAAATTCATAATTCATATTTTCATCATCTCTTTCAAAAATCAAAACTTTCGTCTTTCTTGCATTCAACTTCAAATTATTACCTTTCAAAGCTTCGTTCAATCTAGAGAGCATCATTTGCAATTCCACTGCTGAATCAGATACAAGGACTGCATCATCCGCATACAGTAGAACGCTTACTTTGCTCTCTCCTATCATCAATCCACAATCATCAAGTCTAGCATCTCGAACACACTTGTCCATGACTATGTTAAATAGCCATGGGCTCATCACACATCCTTGCCTTACACCCTTAAAAACTTCAAACCATTCACTATACTCACCATCAATACGAATGCAGGCCATACTATTCTCATAGTTCGCATGCACCGCATTGAGTAGAGCTCCATTCACTCCGTATGCTTTCAAAACATCCCACAACATACCTCTGTCCACTGAGTCAAAAGCCTTTTCCAGATCCACAAAGGCCGTGAATAGTTTCCCCCTCACCGACAATTGTTTTTCAACAAGTTGTCGTAGAGTGAAAATCTGATCAACACAGCCTCTACCGGCCATAAAGCCGGACTGTATATCGGAAACCCTTTTGCTAGTAGTCAGAATCACATTTTTTATAATCACCTTACAGAAGACTTTTCCTGGTATACTGAGTAGACTGATTGGTCTGAAGTTCTGACAGTCTTTTTTGTCCCCTTTACCTTTGTAAATGGGAACAATGACTGCCTTCCTCCAATCCATCGGTACCACTCCTGCATTCACACAAAGCTTACATAATTCAAACATCCAATCTATCACACATTCACCTCCTGCTTTCAACATTTCACCATTTATACCATCAAACCCAGCAGACTTCCCATTCTTCAGACGTGAAATAGACACTTTCATTTCTTCTTTCAAAATCTTCAATTCATTCTCTACATCTGTCTGTTCATAAATTCTTCTTTCACCCTGGCCAAAAATTTCTTGAAAACAGTTTTTCCATCTCTTGCATACTTCTTCATTCTCCCATACCATCTCACCGGCAGCACTTTTGACTCCCGGAGTGGTCAATGCAGAAGATTTATTTCTATCCGCATTGATCCACCTCCAAAATTCCTTCTTACTGTCGGTGAAACTTTTGTTAATCCTTTCATCAATCTTTCTTTGTTCATTCATCTTGCTTTCATAAATTATAGTCTTCGCCATTCTCTTAGCTATCTTATATTCGTCTTCTAGCTTTCTATCATTTCTATCATTCAGCCAATTTTCATAACACTTTTTCTTAACTTTCACAGCTTCTTGTAATGATAATCTTGTAATGAATTATTAATTGATGATATAAATACCTGTTTCTGGCCAGGTAGAATAGGTTGGTGAATTGCATTCCTTTTCACAAATCTATTTAAAAAAAAAATATAATAAAATATAAAATAATAAAAAATAAAAAATAACAACAGCACTTTACGAATAAGGTTAGGTATAAGTTAGATATATTAAGCTACGAGTACCATTAAGGTATAAGTTAGATATATTAAGCTACGAGTACCATTAAGGTATAAGTTAGATATATTAAGCTACGAGTACCATTAAGGTATAAGTTAGATATAAGGTATAAGTTATGCGGTGCATATAAAACGTATCGAGAGAGTACAAAAAAGATTTATAAAACACATAAATTATAAGTTTAACTTATCTTTTCCTGATTACAAGTCAGCCCTTGACTATCATAAGCTGGACTCTCTAGAGGATAGGCGTGTTGTTTGCGACATGATGTTAATCCACGGCATTTTGCACAACAAAATTGATAACCCTGATATCTTGTGTATGTTATCCCTCAACATTCCAACTCGCAGAACCAGGCACACGGTAGACCAACTCTTTCATCTCCCTGTGTGTCGCACTAACTATGCTCAGAGCGCGCCAATTTACCGGGTCTGTGAAACTTATAACAAGTGTTTCAGTAGCATTGATATTTTTCATTTAGAGACGGCGCACTTTCGCAAAGCGGTGGGTGCTTCACTCAGGGAGAACTGATTTTCTTTATTTTTAAATTTACATTTTTTTTCACATCATATTCTGTTTTGAGAGCAGTATTTTTTTTTTTTTTTCTTGTAATTAGTTACTTGTAATTAACATCTTGTAATTATTTCCAACTTCCTAAATTTTATATCCGTGGCAACATATAATTGGCCATGTTTTTTTGTAATTGCTACTATTATATTTCTTATGTAACGCTGTTTGTTGTCCTATGAAAATAAAATAAAAATAAAATATATTAAGCTACGAGTACCATTAAGGTATAAGTTAGATATATTAAGCTACGAGTACCATTAAGGTATAAGTTAGATATATTAAGCTACGAGTACCATTAAGGTATAAGTTAGATATATTAAGCTACGAGTACCATTAAGGTATAAGTTAGATATATTAAGCTACGAGTACCATTAAGGTATAAGTTAGATATATTAAGCTACGAGTACCATTAAGGTATAAGTTAGATATATTAAGCTACGAGTACCATTAAGTCGTACGTCAGTCCGGGGTCCAAGCCACTGGTACAGATGTGCACGGCTTAAATTGAATTTAAATGACAGCAACATCAGGGCGCTATTGCGATTTTCAAGCCTTCAAACTGCTATAATCAATGTTTACAACTTTTATTTCTTGAACAAAATTTTAGCAATTCAGCTATATTCACCTTGAACTGTCAAAAGTAACGTCATACAAGATGTCGGCAATAGTTCCAATTCATGCTACGTTTATTTTAAGCCGTGCAGGTCTGTACAATATGTACCTATGTACTAACTAACGCAACGCAAACGCAACTAAGCTACACATATAGTGTAACTTCTTGCCACGTTATCCCCGAAGGGGTTGCATGTGGCGAGTTGAACCTATTTATTTTACAGTTAAGGGGGCCGGCCTTACGCTAACCACTTCAGTTGAACTTGATTGATTATCCGGTTGATAAGATCCTGGGATATGCTGGTGACCTTGATATTGTGGCCAAATCACAGCAGGAACTACAAGAGGCATTGTTCTGGTCAGCAGCCAAGAATATGGGGCTCATCATCAGGTCCGTGGGATCCTCGGACAATAGAACACTACTCCAGTCAGAAGACTTCAAGGGAAATGCTTTGAACAGCTTTGTCTTTCTAGTTCTTACTTACTTACTTTTGTATATTCTAGTTCTGATTTGGCAATAAAGATTAGTCGACTGAAGTCTTCAAACGGAGAATATTGTCAGCCCTTTTCAGTTCAGCCCAGAATTCACCACGAGAGTATGTGTTTCCTAATTCCTCATGTATTCTAGGCCAGTTGTTTTCCTCATTTTTGAAAGGCCGGAGATCGCAGACGAAGATTATTTCCTAACTACACACATACCAACATGGCGGGCTCAGTAGATTGTTTCCTAACGTGTATTTTATTTTCGCTAGCAACACAGCTTACGTGTTTGCTTTCACGATTTACGATCACGCGATTCTGGCCACCCCTAGCTGCAAAAATATTTATTATTTAATAAGAACAAAGAAAAGCGGAGCAAAAAAAGCTTACCTGAGAATTCGACAAAAAGGTGCGGAGCGATAAATATATACATAGCTGATATGCGTGCTTGATTTATTAGGCTTAATGAACTAGTTCTGTTTGTGTATGAATCACACTTCAAGCGCCCTCTGCAAGCTCAGCCGCGTTTTTTCCTTTTGAATCTCTTTCACCAAGTCCGGTTGATAGTTCAGTTGGTAGAGTACTTGCATTCCATGCTCGGGTTCGAATCCCCCTTCATTTTGTTTTGAAAATCGACGACTAGCCAAAACACATCCAAGCAAAACAGCTGTCAAAAATTAACTAACCATTCAAAATAGCTGACCTTGTCAGCGTCAGTAAGAGGCATGAGTACCAATATAATGCAGTAAAAAAAACAATCAAATTTACGCTAAATCTAAATCTAAGTTGCAAAGATATGTATCGTTTGAGGTTTATACCAAATGCATTTCCACAAGCAGACACGCATAATTTCGCGCTCACACATGGCGCATGTGGACCTACAATATAAAAAAACCCAATCTCAAATGAACATAAGCCCGGCAACTCTTGCCGACCTTCTCTGATACAGGGGTGACATTGGCAAAGTGAACCATTTTTTACAGTATGGGTGGTGAGCCTCATACCAACCTATGTATAAGTCAAGGAAACGCAGACCGCGGAAATTCAAAATTCACGATACTTTTTGAACAGACCACGTATATAAGTGCTTGAAGGTTTATCCTATATTGTTTTAATTATCACAAAAGGTACTTACTTATTCCTGTCTCAAATATGTGTACCCTCGTACATTGAATAGAGAGTACGAAAGTCCATACAAATTATTTCCCTAAAATGGGAATTCCCAAATATGTAGTGTGTACAACGAACTAGGTTCTGGGACGGAGCGGTCACAAGCGATGGTTCTGAGGTTTGTTTAAAATAAAATAGCGCGGGTGCAATTTCTGCTTGGCACACTAGGCGATGGCTTTAACCCGGAGTTTATAATTCATAAAAAATAAAGTAATATGTGCGTCTGGGAGGAAACAAATGAGTGAATTATATTCCTTTTCATGGATTAATTAATTTAATAAAATACAGCATCAATAGATTACTTCGTGATTGTTTTAAAGAGTTAATTCTAATTGATTATTTTTACTCCTTGACTAATACATAGGTTGGTATGAGGATTACCACTCATACTGTAAAAAAATCGTTAACTTTGCCAATACAACCCCTGATTTAGGGATAGTCGTCAAGAGTTGCAGGGCTTATGTTCATTTAAGATTCAGTTTTCATGTTGTATGTCCACATGCGCCATGTGTAAGCGTGACATCCTGGGTCGCCACTGGACGATCCTTTTCGGCCACCTGTCATGGTGCTGCCTTACGACGTGACCAGCCCAGCGCCATTTTAAGCAGGCCACTCGCTATATGACACAGTGACACCAGTTCGTCTACGGATCTCTTGGTTTGGAACCCTGTCTCTGAGACTGATTCCCAGCGTCCTCCTTTCTATAGCTCTTTGGCACGTCCTCAGTCTGTTGCCTGAGCCCTTTTGTTTCCGAGCCATCGGTGGATACTGGAAGCACGCATGACTCCAAGTCCCTGCGTTTCAGGCTAACAGGTATTTTCGTGTTGTGTCGTGTCTTCGAATAGAAACAGTAATAACTACCGATGCGACGTTCGTTGAGTTTGCAGGTCTTGTACAAGAATTCGAGGATGTCAAGATTTATTGTCACAGTGGTTTCAGTGACCAAATTAAAGTGCATAATATTCCCAGATCATCGCCCATCCCTACTCGTCTCTCTGCGCTCTATACGTTATTAAGACATTGCCTGGCGCTGAGTAAACTTGCCGCTCTCTAGTGTTGGGACGCAGAGCGGAAGTGACGCCGCGAGTTCGTTTGTTTTCCGGATATTTGCGTTTTACGAATTTCAGCGAAACAACGAACTCCCGCCATGTGTACTTGAGCGCTCAAATAAACCTAAACAGGAAAACTCATTTCACAGGAGGAGAATCCTTACATTTATCTAGAAACTTACAATCGACGATTGTCTTGACAATAATGCGTAAAAAATACTGCTATACCATGTAGGTACAAATTGTTTTTGATTTTTATTTTTCATATTTTATACTGAAACTTATCAATTTACTTCATTCTTGAAAACAGTTTTTTTCATACTCGTATTATCTCGAAAACTGTCCACATTACCTTAACTAATTTTCATACGTTTTTTAAAAATTGTGTCATTGGATGTCTCCTGAAGACGTTGGCTACGTTGCTAACGAAACGTTGAGAATAATGTAAGTTGTATTATAACAGTTCGCTAATATCCGAATGAAAAGAATAATAGTGTAGTTATTAGAATTGTAAATACGTCAAACGACCGTAATTCCAACTTAGACCTAACAATTTATTTTCTTCTTTCACAGTACTCTGTACATTCCAAACATTCTAAATTTTACAAATTTGATCAAGCTATTTCTTTCTCGGTCTACTCTTTCACCTCTTACATTTTCTCTGTATTATTACTTTCTTGATGGCTAAAGTCCAAAAAACAAAGTCTTGTTTATTTTGAATTTTGAATAGTATGACTTCATTCAAAGCCCATATAATTTACTTCAGCAACCCTTATTGCGAAATATACTAAGCTTGCGCGCTACATTCACCAACTAGTACTGCGGTGACAACTTCCATAGTTAGCAGGATAAGTTGCTTCTCGCTCAATAGTTTGTTTTGAAGTGAAAGCCTGCGCTTGACGTTTGACTGACGTAACATTGTCACGACGTCCTAAAAGCCGACCGCGAGGTGTGACTCCCTTGGAATGTCACCCAGAACTCTAATTATAACTAATCGTCTGTTTCATGGAAGGGCGGCAAGAGTTGCAGGGTCAATGTACATTTTAGATGTAGGTTTTATTTTGTAACTACACACGTTACATATGTATATGTGAGTCTGTTGTGGGTACGCATTTAATATGAATATTAAGTGTTAATTTATCTTTTAAACATAAATAAGAGATCACAACAATAATAGAAACAAAACATCATTTTTCGCGGGCTGGGTTGGGACCTCTCAACTCTCAGTAAATAAAATAATTAGTTTTTTGTAACAGAAGCATTGATAAGTATCAAATATTTTCATGCTCGCGACAACACAAAGTTGTATTTGTCATATTTTGTTAGTTGCTATGGTAATGTCAACTATGTACATAGATCAACGGTTTCCAAACTTTATGCTAGGTCACACCTCCCTAAAAAATTTTTTTCGCGCCTCCCTCCCTAAGTTTTTTTTTGTGAAAATTGAAGATCATTACCAAAATATAGCGTCGACGTGGTAGGTATGCAATTTTCAAAAATTCATTGTTCATTCATTCATCATCAAAGTTACCTCCCTAAAAATTTGTTTTTCGCGCCTTATAAACACATTTTTGGCCTCCCCTGGCCATAACTCGCGCCCCCCAGTTTGAAAACCGCTGACATAGATAGAAGACGGAGTAGAGAGACGCGTCACGTGATAGACAAAGACGAAAACATTTCGTCTGTCGTGCAAACGAGACAACACTATCAACAATGTCACGTAAGATAAAAAGCCCAATGCCTGGTGCTTCATGTCGTTAAGAACTAAATCAAATTCAGGGCCGCTCCATGATAACACCATCATTACTTAATGTACTCGTACGTCCATCCTGACTTCCTTGTTTTTGTGTCGTTATGATTTTACTTGGGGTTCGTAATTTAATTTAAAAATAAAAGTACAATTTCAAATTATTTCACAATAATTATTTTTCTCAATAAAGGTTAAAATGTGCTGTTCACTCTTTACTCTCTGCTGACAGTGGTGTTCGCGTAACAATGATCAAAGCGACTCTCTCCCCCCGCAGAATTTTTGCTCGTATTTATATGTGTTGCATAGACGATTATTGCATGTTTGAGATACTTCCATAATGGATGGTACTAGAGCACTGTTCCACACACATTAGCAAGCTACGTATTCAGGCTCACGTCTCCACGAACTCATACGCTCGTAGCACTATCAATGAGCGTGTATGTTAAGGAAGTGGTTGCTTGTTGCAGATCTGGCGCGCCGACCCCTGTGAGTTCTGCCTCTGCCTGGACGGAGAGATGTTCTGCTGGTGGCAGGAGTGTCCTCCAGAAGCCAGGAGGCCGTGCCCCAGCTCGCAGCCATACGCGCTGTGTGGTAAGCCGAGACATCTTCATTTCCACAAGCAATGCCTATCCTCTAATTCAGAGGTTCCATAGTATTATGCTGGAGAGATGTTTTCTGGGATCTGTTGCCGTGGTGTATGGGAGATGTAGCTTACGAAGGTTTCGACCATGTCTACAATGAGCTCATTTAGCGTAAAAATGCAGAAGCTCATCGTAGACATGGGCGAAACGGTCGGGAGCTCTAGCTCCCATAGACCACGGCAACAGATCCCTGAAAACATCTCTCCAACATCATTAGCCGGCCGTGTGAGCCTGAAACGCTTTTCCGTAGTTTTAATTATTTGAGAAAGTTCCAATGTATTATTATTAAATTGAGCTTGAAAATATGTGATAGCAATATTGATTTTTATAAAAACTTTCGAAATTTGTGGTCCAGCATTTTTTTAAATACGAATATGTATCTAGTTTTCCAATCCAGTCAGCCGTAAAATGTTTTACTAGGAATTTAATATTTTCTTAATAAGCGTGCGCTTTCTACTCTTTCACTTTCAGGGAATTCCTCTTCAATGGACAAGCCGCCATCGCCGATTTACAGAAAACAGAAAAAAGCTTATCACAAGACGACGCAGAGTGAATCTACCACGCGTAAAGCAAACACCAGTCCCTCTGCTAGCGTGTACAAGCCCAGAATAACTTCAGCGGGGAATGATAAGAAAACAATCGACGAGAGAAAGCGTGAGCAAGTCGACAAAAAAGGAGAAAAGGAACAAAACGCGACAAACGCGACGCCATCTTTGAGCGTGAAATCTGACAGTTCCAAGTGGCGGAAGTACCCGAACAAAAAGTACAACAAAAAGAAAGACGAAAGTAAAGACGCGGGGACAAGTAATGATAATTTGAGTTCTTCTTATTTTTATGACGGAGGAAATAATGATGATGAAATGAGGAATAAGTCTAGTTCCGACATTTTGACGAAGAACAAAAAAGTTGTTCAGCCGACTGCTGAGCCTCCCAGAGATGGGTGTATCGTCATGGGTAAGTTAGCAATTCTGTTTTTTTTTTTAAATTAGAACCTGTCATGTCATAAGAGCAACAATTAAAATATGAATAACGATAGACTCGGCACAAACTTTATGGGTAATCAAATTGTCTTGTCACACGACCGAGTTTCTAAGTAAAAGGCAAACAAATATTGTGTTTTTTGATAAGGACCCGAGTCACAGAAACGTGTAACGTTTACCTTTCAAAAAAAAAAGAGACTTTTCTTTGTACTGTAGATATTTTTTACTTTAGAGATAGAGTGTAAAATAACAAACGTCACACGTGTAAAATGACAAGGTTCCCTAAAGATAAGATTTGTTTTTTTCCTAGTAGCCCAGCCGCGTGACTTCACATTTTTGGTGTAAGGTATTTGCGCCGATTGCATTGTGACGCGTCATTGTAATACGCGTGCAACACTTTAATACAATATGTTCCGTGTGACGGGTAACCACCGCGCTGTTGGTGATCCATACTGCGCCGCTGAATAATGCAATAACCCGTCAAGCAAGTAATAAAAATATAATATAACATCACGTCAATGTTGTTCACTAGAGACACCAGTAGGTACTAGTCATGGCGGGCAGACGCGTCTCTTGCAATGATTCTAACCAGTGACGTGATGTGGTGATGAAAATGTTCTGTTACAGCAGTTACACTCATTAACAGCTCCATCAATATCACATCACATCATCATCACGCTGAAGAAGCCCGTCGCCAATATGAGCGAAACGTCCGGGAGCTCCAGCTCCAGATGGATAGACCACATTTTAAGACTACAGGGGAAAAACAAGGAATGTCAGCAAAAATAGAGAATAATTTACTAATGCCATCTAAAGGCATCTGTGTGTATCTACAGCTCTGCAAAATCTGTAATGCAACAACAGTCGCTATCACAGCTTATGGTGGTATTTCCGGTTCTTTGTAACAGGCAATAACATGAGAACAGACTTTCAAATTTATAATTTTGGTTTACTTAAAATGTTCATTAACTGACATTCCTTTTTTCCCCCTAAAACCTTCATTTGATATTTGGTAGCACTATTTACTAGCTATTTGTGCTGTTTTATAGAATTCGTTTTTCATCAGGAGTATAAAATGCCTAGCTAAAAGAGGTGCGGTAACAAAATTGGAATTGAACGCAATTTTGTGGCTTTTTTAGAAATGCCGAATCATGGCGTGTTAGACAATAAGTCAGACATATTTGGCAAGTCTAAATCTAATCTAAATCTAAGCTGCAAAGATATGTATCATTTGAGATTCATATTAAATGCATTCCCAAAAGCAGACATGCATAATTTCGCGCTTACACATGCCGCATGTGGACCTACAATATAAAAAACCCAATCTCAAATGAACATAAGCCGTGCAACTCTTGCCGACCTTCCCTGAAACAGGGGTGATATTGGCAAAGTGAACCATTTTTTACAGTATGGGTGGTCAGTCGCATACCAACCTATCAGTCCAGGAAATCAGCAAGTAGTTAGGCGATAGTGTATTTGACAGTTTTGCACAAAATTTCCGACGTATTGCATGTAGTCAAATATTCATAAAGCATTTTGTGGGAGGAGCAGCTACACTATAATATAATCTACCTAAAATCTGATCGTGCTCCATTTTCAAAGAGCTGTCAAAAGTGGAATGCTTTTAAAAATTTGAATGCAGCCAACCGATAAATATTAAATATTCGTTTGTTGCGGATTTGATTGGCAACCCAAAATGCCTTTTTTTAATGACAAAAAACTAAATTATAAAATATTTGATTATTTAAATTTCCAAAAATTCAGTCGTGCGTATAATGGAAAAAACTTAGTTGTGTAAATAAAATAATTAATGAATTGAAATGGAAATAAATGCATTAGATTTTAAAGTGAGCAAAATGTATTTTACATTATGGACGCATTTATTTAAAATGTATTTATTTTTGACAACTTTCGAAATATTCATAAATTTAAAGCTTTTAAATATATCTACATCAATTTTCAACAATAACATTATTCTCATTGATTCTAATATAATTTTATTTTTTCGGTTTTCACAGGCAAAGAATATACAATCGGACAGACTCTGCCTTCAACTGGGACTTGCTTAGTTTGCAGATGCGTCGCAGGTTTTGAGCACACAACTGAAAAATCAAGAGATTTTGACGTTTTCAGTCCTGACTACGATGTTACAAGCGAACGCAACCATTATACAGAACAAGCGAGCGAACGCAGCCGAAGCTACGATCAAGCGAGCGGAAATAGCCGAAGCTCAGAAAAAGCAACCGGACGCAACCACAGCTATGATCCAGTGAGCGAGCGCACCCGAAGCACAGACTCGGTAAGCGATCGCAGCCGAAGTTTTGACGTTTCTAGGGAACGCAGCCAAAATTTAAATCCCGAAAGAACGCGAGGTCCTGCGCGGATCTCGTGCGCACCGAAGGGATGCGGACCTCCTGATACAAATGCAATGGCGGACGATCCTGGAGTTTTCTAAAATAAATAGAGAGTCAGAAAATACACATGATTTGCACAATATTTCTTACATTTAAGAATCTTTAACGTAGTTTTGTACAAAAAAATGTAACTTGTCTTTACCATTTATAAAGGGGCAGTGCTATAAACATTCTCAAGCGGAAAAAAAGGATTTTCAATTCGATTTCAAAATCCTCTTTTTGTGGTATTGATTTTCGTTTGACACTTAGATTTTTTTATAATACTGATATATAATGTATTCTCTAAATACCCATATTCCCATGACGTGTAACCTAGGTCTTTTTATAAATACCAATATATCAAGTATACCTACTTCTAAAGCAACGAATACAAAAGAAAATATAATTTTCTCTCGTTTTGTAATTTTATAGGGAATATACTTAAAAAAGTGTGGTTAGGTTTTCCTATTTTTTTAACAAGTTTTTTTTTGGTTTTAAAAATAAAACCAGATTCCTGTTTTCATTGATAAAATAAATCTTTCTTTCATTTACAATTTTCGCATCTACATATTTGAAATTAAATTTGCAAATTTTTACCTCTTCAAATGCTAAAAGTGCTCCCTGGTAATTTCCAAAAAAATCCCCTCGGTTTCTTTTTCGGCGTAATGCGAATTTAAATAAAGCTGGAGCGGGAATGTTCTCCTCACATGCTAAGTGGTTCATAACTCATACTGGGAGCGTTTAAAAATAATTGCAAGCATAATTTTGCTCAATTTGACTTTTGTGATTTTGCTTCTGTTTTTATTCACCCGCTGACCTGGCGTGGTTGTTAACCTTGTATATAAATGACAAATCTGGTGGTTCTGTTTTTTACTTTGAATTTTTTGTTTCCTCTAGCAAAATAAAATAAAATCTTCTTCTATAAGAAAAGATACGTCTTATATCCCTATTTAAAAGTAACACCTAATCTAATTGATGGAGTCCGCACATTTATCACAAGGCCACAAATGTGCGTCAGCAGCTGTGCCAATTTTTGACACAGGAGTGAGAATGGCAAAGTGAGCCATTTTTGTCTTCTGTAAAAATATTTCACAATGAGCTAGAATTGATCATCGGGATCATTATCCCGTAATGCATTTTGTTCACATGTGCTATAACCCGTGTAACGCCATCCAGAAAATGAATATTCTGAATGTGCGTACTCCATTAAATGAATATATTTAAGAATCTGAAATATCGTAGGACTTTTAAATTTTTGTTATTTTTAGAGAAACCAAACAAACATAGTCCTTGAATAAGTACATTTACACATTTGACCAATTAGTTTTTTGAAGTAGATGTATGTATATGTATATGTTAATGTATGTATATCTTCCTAAATTTATATCCAAAATAATTAAAATATCATAAAAAAAGCATCTCTTACAATAAAAAAAAATAGTTTAGTCTTAGACAAAAATAAAAATATATAAAAGAAAATGTATAAATAAAAAAGGTTTTATTCATTTTAAAAATTATTGTGTCTAGATAATAAAAAAATGCTTTAATGTCGTTTTGAGTATGTTAAACTATTTTGTAAATAAAAATTAGAACAGAATAAGATTATTTTATTTCTTAGAATAGTGTAGATTTTTTGTATGTAAACCTAAGTAAAATGTTATTATTGTTATGTGCGGAAATGATAACTCCTAACTAACATAGAAATGTCATTGCGAGGTTGCCCGTGCGTCACACACGTGTCCGTCTCTTGACAGTTGTATTGGAGAATTTTCAATCTGCAACGAAATAAATGAAATTTCTGCACATTAGTCCTCACTATAACTTCATTTAATTTACGTAAATCCAACTATACTTTTTATTACTTTTTAATTTTGTTTTCATTTCACAAAACAAACAAAAAACTACTTTCGACATGTGGCACTCTTTTGGGTTTAATATTCTGTAATCTAATGTGCATGAACATTTAAGGTTCATGTTGAATTCACGCCTACAGGCATACAAGTAAAAATCCGTACTTACACGTCATACTGCATGCGTACTTTCAATAGAAAACCCAAACGTCATACAAATGAAAAGCATTCAACACTCAGCGTTTTGTTTGGCGAAAACCAAGCGCGTATATAGGTTACAGGTAATACATTTTCAGAATAAATACTTTCTCCTATTCCTTTACAATAATTCATTTGAAATTGACTGAAGTGCTAACGATGGCTCCAATCGATCTTAAATTTTAAATCTGAACGCTTAATGGTTTCTTACTAATATATTGCCTACCTATTAGGCGTATGTGCCTGTATGGGATGCACGCCCCTGGTGAAAACCATACTCGCTCATGAGGTATGATTTACACAAAACTGCCCTCACCAAATAAACCATCCCCATATTATTATTTTTATTTAAGGCTTTCTTTAAAACAATGAATTAGTTTTTCAGCGACGCTAATCCGTCACCATAGTCCTGAAGTCCCTGAAGTCTCTCATACTTTTCCAACTCCAACTTCGCGCCTTCAATCTCCCGCCATCTTTTTTTTTTCATTCATTTCCCTCTCACGTACACATCGGCAAACAATGAATCCAGAAGTTTCCCACAAAAGCGATTCATTATTATCACCGACCTAGGAAAGATGAGTGAAAGCACACACCTGCTCCTCGAGTATACAAACCTCGGCCAGGCTTACAGAAAAGTGTATCAACACTTACACAGCGCCTCTAGTGAGCAAATTTCCTTTCAATATAATTTAAAGAAAAAAACATACATTTTGGGTACTGCCAACCCGAAGAATATAAAAATATCTGAACACAAATATCACACGCCCTAACATTTAATGAAAAATAAATTGCTCGTTCTTAGAAATCCACTCCCTTGTGGACAGAACAAAATACGACCAAAAAAAATATTTTTTCAATGGAAAAACGTAATCTGAAAAGTCGTGTTTTTGTGTATTTTGAGATAAATGTACCTTTGTATAAATTTTTGTTTGTGAAGCTGAGAGTTTTTCTCTGTTATATTTTATATTCTGGATTTAAAGGCATTGACAATTTTTTACGGGAAAAAATTAAACGATCGATGTTTGGAACTCTTCATGTTCTTCTTTGTCATTGAATTGCTGTTTTAAATAGTGCACTAAGAACCAAAATATACAATTTTAAATAAAATGAGCAGCTAATTTCCGAGTTCAAAAAATTAGCTAAATCCCTTTTTACCAGAAATATTTTATTTCTGTTTAAGCATTCTTTGAATTCAATATTTCAATTTTGTAAAATTAGTTATAATGTATGGAATTGTAAATCAAAGTATTATAAGAATATAACATAAAGAGATAGGTAATGTTAATCTATTCGTCCCCGCAGTGCTTCTTTGGCTTATCTACCATATGATTCAATGTTGACCTTTGAAATTGTCTTAAAAATCACACGTTCTACACAATCTAAGCTAAGAAAAAAACTTAAAAACGATAATGTGAGAATTGTTTTTAATATTTTTAAAATCAATTTCCAGTTATCATAAGACATATTGTTCTTATACACATGCAAACATTGCTCATGTGAAATTACCTCTGATGAAGATAAGACATGCAAGAACTAAGAAGACGATTTTATGACGTTTGCTGCAAACCAAGATGAAACCAATATGAACTCTATACAAATAATGTCTGTTCTGCTGCAGGGGCGAGTATCCCACACAGGCAACAGAACTGTGGTTACTTTAAAGATTACTAAAAAAAAATGTAACTAAGCTACACATATAGTGTAACTTCTTGCCGCGTTATTCCCGAAGGGGTCGCATGTGGCGAATTGAACGTTTTTATTTGTACAGGTAAGGGGGCCGGCCTTACTCAAGCCACTTCAGTTGAAGTGGGGTTTTCCCAGCTCCCGAGAGGGCTAGTACTCATTTCTTGTAAAGGCTTAGTAAACCTTGCCGGTATTTTATTTTGAGGTTTGAAATAAACACCGTAACGGGAAATCATTTCTGACACCCTAGATGGGATTCGAACCCGAGCTCAGGGCATGGAATGCAAGCACTCTACCAACTGAGCCATCGACCGGACGAGTCAGATAGTGTATAATTGCCTCTACCCAGTGCACGCCGCTGGGTGGGGATGCCATGGTTCCGTGTACTAGATTTTATCTAAACTTACCTATGTGTACAGAAGCTGCAGCTTTTCCAAGACAATATTCTCGACAGCTGCTGTTTTCAAAGTCATTCCTGCAAGCACTTCCTCAAGGGTGTGTCGTTTCAACCAAAGTAACGTCTTTTCAAACTGAATGAAAAGGACAAACTTATTTATTGTGCTGGTGTTTTTTTTGTTGTTGTTAGAAAAAGTTGAAACAACACTCCTCAAGTCTGTGCATTGTGGCGTGTTATAAAGCTAAATCTGCCGTTTTTGTTTCTTACACTTTATGGTATTAGCAAAATAGTTACAGTGATGAAAAAAATCAATAGTTTTTGAGTAAATATGCAAAAACTGTGTTCTTTCTTCTTCTTCTTCAGCTTGTTTTAGGACTAGGTCCTGTTTATTCTCGGGTTCACTCCTGGGACGCGGATGTCCAGCTGTCCTTCCACCTCTTTGGTGGTCGTCCAGGGGGTCTGCTGGTTGATGGTATCTCGTCTGCCGCTATTTTCACCATTCTCACCGGATCCATTCTTTCGACGTGATCTCTCCAGTAACGTCTTCTGTTTCTACCCCATCGCACGACATCCTCGACATCACAGATCCTCCGAATTTCGGAATTTCGTATTCTGTCTCGCATGGTCAATCCTGCGATAGGGCGGAGAGTTTTCATTTCGGTGGTTCGTAGGAGACTCTTCGTTCTCGTGGTGTCGGCTCTGGTTTCGATACCGTATGTCATTATCGGTCTAACGCAGGTCTTGTATATCTTCATTTTACTTTCTTTCAGCATGTGTTCGTTTCTCCATACAGCAGTACGCAAGCATCCAGCTACAACGGCAGCTTTATTTGCTTGTTCCGAGACTTCTTCGTAAAGGTCACTACTGCTTGATACTTCAACGCCTAGGTATTTGAATCGCATCACTTGTTCTATTGTCTTATTGTCTACTACAAGTTTGCATCATACTGGCTGTTTTGAAGTTACCATGATTTTTGTCTTTTCTATGGAAATTTTAATGTTGAATTGTTGCGCCGATATGTGGAATTTGTGTAGGAGTCTTTGGAGGTCATCTTCACAATCAGCTATGAGGACTGCGTCGTCTGCATAACATACAATATCGATTTTCTTTTTTCCGAGAGAGTAGCCCAATTCCAATGATTTTATATCTTCAATCATCTTGTCCATGATGATGTTGAACAAGAATGGACTTAAACTGTCTCCTTGTCGTATGCCGACTGCAGCTGGTATTTCTTTTGAGAGCTCATTGTCTACTTTTATCCTCATTTTATTGTGTGTGTTCAGTTTGTGGATGGATTCTATAATTGGTTTTGGTATACTCTTTTGAGTCATGATATCTATAACGTCTTCTAGGCGCACTCTATCGAAGGCTTTGGTTAAGTCTACAAAACACATAAAGGCAGGCTTATTGTATTCAATTGATTTTTCTTTTACTTGTTTGAGTACAAATATAGCGTCGGTTGTTGATCGATTTCTTCTGAATCCCTGCTGTTCATCTCTATTCTGTATGATTTCTTCCAATTTCGTCCTTAGGATACTTGTGAATAGTTTCTGAGTGGTGCATAGTAAGGATATTCCTCTGTAGTTTTCCGGGTTAGTTTTTGTTCCTTTCTTGAATATTGGTATGGTTACACTCAGTCTCCACTCGTTTGGTATCTCAGAACGTTCAAGTATTTTATTGAACAGTTTTGTAATTTCTGTGATCACATTAGCACCTCTATATTTAATTAGTTCGTTGGGGATTTCATCAATACCTGGGGATTTTCTGTTTTTTAGTCTTTTAATTGCGGCAGCTACTTCAGCAGTATTAAGAATCATCTCCGATTCTGCGTCATTGTTTGTTGTTATTGTTCTTGCCTGCGTTGTATTCCTAAATAGATTTTCAAAATAGTTTTCCCATTCAGTAATTGTAATTTTATTGGTTTGTGTATACTCACAGATTGGTTTTTTCTGTTTTCTGAGCATATTCCAAACTTTTCTTTGGGCCCCATATAGATCCCTCTCCATATCTTTAGTGAATTTCAGCCAATAGTCTCTCTTTATTTTATCTATGTCGCTGTTGACTTTGTTTCGTATTTCTTTATACCTTCTGTATTCTTCTGGTGTAGGGTTACTTCTGTATGTTAGATAGCTGTCTCGTTTTTCTTTCGCAAGGGTTCTCACCTCTTCTCCATACCATGGCTTCGAATTCTTTGTACTGTTTATGTTTATCTTATTTTGGCCCAGTGCTTCGTTTGCAGCATTTTTAATGTTATTTTTTATTTTTAACCATGCGTCTTCCACACTATCATCTTCTTCAATTTCGCATTGTGTTATTTTATTTGTGGCTCGGTCTATGTAAAGTCCTCTTGTGCTATCGTCTTCGATGGATTTTATATTTAGTTTTGTAATGTATTTGGGTTCTTTTTTATTTAATTTTGGTTGTTTCATAATTATCTTACACAGAACCAGATGATGATCAGAGCCAATGTTCGCCGAGGCCAAAACTCGGATGTCATTTATTATAGAAGGATGGATTTTTCTGTTTGTTATGATGAAATCAATCATAGACCTATCTCTTCGCGAATTTTCGAAGGTATACTTGGGCTGTAGTTTGTGTGGGAAATATGTGTTACCTATTCTCATCTCATTTCGAGCACATAGGTCTATTAGCATTTCGCCGTTTTGGTTTATGGTTGATTCATTGAATCGTTGTTTGGTGCCATCTAGAGGTGTGTCTCCAATGCGAGCGTTGAAGTCACCGAACATAATTAGTTTTTCTGTATGTGGTGTTTGAGATATTGCATCTTGAAGCTGAGTATAAAATTCTTCCGACTCTTCGATCGGTTTCGTTATGTCAGGTGCGTACACATTTATTAGGTTCAGGCGGCTATTATCCATTTTAAGTGATACTTTTAAGTTATTCTATGGTTGATATATTCAATGTTGTCGATAGAGTTCTCGTACTTCTCATGCAGCAGGATTCCGACACCTGAGCTGGCTCTTTGGTGTTTATCTTTCCCGCTATATATTAGAATATAGTTGGAGTGTTTTGATGTTCCTTTGCCCTTCTTTTTCGTTTCTGATAATCCACAGATGTCTATTTTATGATGTTCCAACTCTGCTATTACCTCCAGCTTTTTTCCATTCCATGACCTAACATTCCAGCATCCTATCCGCATTGTGTTTTGTTTCCGTAATCGTTTTATCCTTTTCCTTGCTTGGGTCAGTCTTGGGGATCTACCGTGTTCCGAGGCTTGGTTTTCCGGTCTGTGAGCTTAGCTTCTTTTTTACCTATGGCAGGTAGCTGGCCTAGCCATAGAACCCTCCTCCTTTTGCATCCGGGCTTGGGACCGGCAATGGCGGAGTTGTGTTCTTTGATTTAATTAAAATTTAATTCATTTAGTAGTTTCAGTTTTTCCATATTTACTCAAAAACTATTGACATTATAAAAAAAAAGTTGAGTACGGAACCTACATAATGTATAGTTCTGTAATTAAAAAGGAAAAAAAAAAATCCAAAATACAGCACACACGAAAAAAAAGCTAAAAATGTAAAAAAAACGCGTTTTTTAAAATATTTTTTTGTGGTGGCAATTCTTCAGTTATATATTTTGTTCAAGCTTTATAATTAAGATAAATAAATAATTAACATGTTTGATTTTTTTCATGACTGTAACTAATTTGCTAATCCCATAAAGTGTAAGAAACAAAAACGGCAGATTTAGCTTTATAACACGCCTTAACGGTGTTATTCACACGTGGCAAATCCACGGCTCAACCGCCTCTTAATGTGAATTTTTCATACAAAAAAAACTATAATCCATGGATCAGCTATGGTTTTAATGTGTTGTGAATAATCCTGTAAGGTACTTACTGTCAAATAATCAATTAATTTTTAGTATAAATATAATATGTAAATCCTAGGTAGATTTGAGGAAAAAAAAATCTTTTACATGTTTAAATTTTATTGATAGTTGTAAAATATAATAAGTATATAGGTTTCAGTTGTTTATGGTAGGTCCTGTATTCAGAAATCTATATTCTGTTATGACCCTAAATTTTTGTGGGAAATTTCCTTGTCAGACAGGAAGGTGTGTCTTGACTTTCTCTAGAATGAGAATATCAACTATTTGACATTGTACTAGTGTACCTACTGCCGAGCCTGCATCTTACCGTATCTATTGAAGATAGCAAGCAATAAACTTGGCGGTGCATGAACAGCTGATCACTGTACTATTTAGTTTATTGTGTAATGTACTGTACTATGTAATATGTATCTTGAAAGTGATATTAATAAATACAGCGTTATAAAAAAGATGTCTTTGTTTTTTAAAGCTTAAACGCTTTCTTATCCGCAACTACGCAACTCAGCTACACATATAGTGGAACTTCTTGCCGCGTTATTCCGGAAGGGTTTTGAATGTGGCGAGTGGAACCTACTTGTTTATATAGGCAAGGGAGCCGGCCTTACGCCAACCACTTCTCATTAGCTGGTACTCATTTATTGTGAACGCTGAGTAGGTACACCTTGCCGGTATTTGATTTTATCCGATCGCTAGAAAAGTCGAGACTTCTCACCTCAGCCCTCTGGCTTGGGAAGCGTTCAACATACTGAGCTATCGGCAAATCACAAAATTGAATGAACCCCTTTTTTGAGTAGAAAGAGACGCGGCAGGGTGCTTCCTCGACATGAACAAGCTAATGCGGGAACTTACACGTCCCAGCAGAGGATTGATTTGAAATTGAGCTCGCGGCTAATACTATTAAAATATTCGACCCGAATCGATAAATATGCAAATCAAAACTCGCTAAATCCATCTGGGGCGCCATTCAAATCCCGACTTAACTCTCCATACAAACCCACTTACCGTAAAGACTCAATTCGCGCGCACAATGTGTGAGCCGGATTACATACTTTACAGTCAACTCCAAACAGCGCTGACTCGATCAACAAGAGACGCACGTCATTTCAATGAATCTGACAAAAGTCATGAACGTAAAATGTATTAAATAGAAGCTCATGGAATAAGTTTTAGAAGTATTTCTTACTTTCATCCTAACCGCCTTGAATACATCGTCACCTTTGTGTTGCTTGTCTTATCTCCAACCGAGGTAATTTCACATGAGCAATATTTGTATGTTTACTGTACCAATGTGTACACACCCCAGGAATCAAAAGTGCTGTTGGTGAGATGGTATGGGAGAATGATGAAGTATGTAAGAGATGGAAAGAATATTTTGAAGGGATTTTTGGTCGGGGCGAAAGAAATTTGTTTAGAAAAATGACAGAAGAGAATGAATTTAGGATTTTGAAAGAGGAAATAAAAGTATCTATTGAATGTTTGAAGAATGGAAAGTCTGCTGGGTTTGATGGAATAAATGGTGAAATGTTGAAAGCAGGAGGTGAATGCGTGATAGATTGGATGTACGAATTATGTAAGCTTTGTGTGAATGCAGGAGTAGTACCGTTGGATTGGAGGAAGGCAGTCATTGTTCCCATTTACAAAGGTAAAGGGGACAAAAAAGACTGTCAGAACTTCAGATCAATCAGTCTACTCAGTATACCAGGAAAAGTCTTCTGTAAGGTGATTATAAAAAATGTGATTCTGACTACTAGTGAAAGGATTTCCGATATACAGTCCGGCTTTATGGCCGGTAGAGGCTGTGTTGATCAGATTTTTGCTCTACGACAACTTGTTGAAAAACAATTGTCGGTGAGGCGGAAGCTGTTCACGGCCTTTGTAGATCTGGAAAAGGCTTTTGACTCAGTAGACAGAGGTATGTTATGGGATGTTTTGAAAGCATACGGAGTGAATGGGGCTCTCCTAGGTGCGGTGCATGCAAACTATGAAAATAGTAAGGCATGTGTTCGTATTGATGGTGTATAGTGAATGGTTTGAAGTTTATAAGGGTGTGAGGCAAGGATGTGTGATGAGTCCATGGCTATTTAACATAGTCATGGACAAGTGTGTCAGAGATGCTCGACTTAATGATTGTGGATTGACGATAGGAGAGAGCAAAGTGAGTGTTTTACTGTATGCAGATGATGCAGTTCTTGTTTCTGATTCAGCAGTAGAATTGCAAACAATGCTCTCTAGATTGAATGAAGCTTTGTTAGGTAACCATCTGAAGTTGAATGCAAGTAAGACGAAAGTATTGATTTTTGAAAGAGATGATGAAAGTATGAATTATGAATTTAAAATTAATGGAATGAATGTTGATGTCGTAAATGAGTTTGTATACCTGGGAAGTATGTTTGAAAAAGATGGAAGAATGACCGGTGAATTTGAAAGAAGAGTAATGAAGGGCAGGTGTGTACTGGGTGCCACAGCTTGTATCGCCAAAAATCAAAACATATCTAAAAATGCTCGATTGGCGGTACGCAGTGGCATACTTTTACCCACCTTGATGTATGGAAGCGAGGCCTGGACGGTGAATGAAAGTGAAATTAGTAAAGTCCATACTGTTGAAATGGACTTTCTAAGAAGTATGATTGGGAAAAAACGGAGTGACAGGGTGAGGAATGATTTTGTAAGAGAAGAATGTGGTGCAAGAGAAAGTGTGAAAGTGAAGATTAAAAGAAGTTTGTTAAGATGGTTTGGGCATATGGAGAGAATGAATGAGGAAAGACTGACGAAGAAAGTATATGTTGGTAGAATAGATGGATGTCGTGGTAGAGGAAGACCGAGAAAGGTATGGATGGACCAAATATCCGAAATTGCGAATGAATGGAATATCCAGAGTCATAATAAAAGAAGGGCTTGTATGAAGAAGGTTATGACTCTGGAGGAAATGAAAGAAGTATGTAAGGATAGAAAGAAATGGCGGTTGATCTGTGATGTTGGCGGCTGGGGTTTGTTAAAGTAAAATTGGTTTTGTGATTTAGTTTTTTATGTCAATGTATATATTGTTATTTTATTGATTTAAAAAATGTAATTTGTCATGTATGTTCCTTGACTTATAGGTTGTTATGCGGCTGACCACCCATACTGTAAAAAAATTGGTTCACTTTGCCAATGTCACCCCTGTTTCAGGGAAGGACGGCAAGAGTTGCAAGGCTTATGTTCATTTGAGATTGGGTTTTTATATTGTAGGTCCACATGCGGCATGTGTTAGCGCGAAATTATACATATCTGCTTGTGGGAATGCATTTAATATAAATCTTAAATGATATATATCTTTGCAGCTTAGATTAGATTAGATTAGATTAGATGTGTCTTATTACAGCTGGACATTGATTGTAAAAATATTTAAAACACTCTCACACTATCGTGTTTTACGTTTTTTTCTTACCACAGATTGTGTACAATGTGATTCTTATGACAGTTTCAGTGAAAGGTCATCTTTAAATCAAATGGTAGATAAGCCAAACAAGCACTGGTAATACGACATGTCAATGCAGACTAAATTATTAATAAACAAAGAGTCGATGAAGCTACTCTCAGAAAGAAGAAGAAAGAAAAGCACCACGCTCAAGTTGCAGCTTCAAATGGTGGAGATGGGACAGGAGTGTGACTGTGGAGCAAGTAACCAGGCAACACAACACCTAGTGGAGGAGTGTCCAAGGGGAAGATACCAGGGAGACTGGATGGACATCCACAGGGCGACTCCGGAGTGTGACTGTGGAGCAAGTAACACCTAGTGGAGGAGTGTCCAGGGGGAAGATACCAGGGAGACTGGATGGACATCCACAGGGCGACTCCGGAGTGTGACTGTGGAGCAAGTAACACCTAGTGGAGGAGTGTCCAGGGGGAAGATACCAGGGAGACTGGATGGACATCCACCTTGAGACTCCGGAGTGTGACTGTGGAGCAAGTAACACCTAGTGGAGGAGTGTCCAGGGGGAAGATACCAGGGAGACTGGATGGACATCCACCTTGAGACTCCGGAGTGTGACTGTGGAGCAAGTAACACCTAGTGGAGGAGTGTCCAGGGGGAAGATACCAGGGAGACTGGATGGACATCCACCTTGAGACTCCGGAGTGTGACTGTGGAGCAAGTAACACCTAGTGGAGGAGTGTCCAGGGGGAAGATACCAGGGAGACTGGATGGACATCCACCTTGAGACTCCGGAGTGTGACTGTGGAGCAAGTAACACCTAGTGGAGGAGTGTCCAGGGGGAAGATACCAGGGAGACTGGATGGACATCCACCTTGAGACTCCGGAGTGTGACTGTGGAGCAAGTAACACCTAGTGGAGGAGTGTCCAGGGGGAAGATACCAGGGAGACTGGATGGACATCCACCTTGAGACTCCGGAGTGTGACTGTGGAGCAAGTAACACCTAGTGGAGGAGTGTCCAGGGGGAAGATACCAGGGAGACTGGATGGACATCCACCTTGAGACTCCGGAGTGTGACTGTGGAGCAAGTAACACCTAGTGGAGGAGTGTCCAGGAGGAAGATACCAGGGAGACTGGATCGACATCCACCTTGAGACTCCGGAGTGTGACTGTGGAGCAAGTAACACCTAGTGGAGGAGTGTCCAGGGGGAAGATACCAGGGAGACTGGATGGACATCCACAGGGCGACTCCGGAGTCGCTGCAGTAGTTGGCTGAGCGGAAGCCAACAATTTAAAGTTTGTCTTAGAGATGCAACCAGTGGTGCAGGGACATCAAATCGATGATCACCAAACAAAAAATAAGAGTAAGTAAGTATAATATTTAAAGCCATGAAAGCCTTACACTTACAAATGTATCATTTTTGTCGTTCATCTAGTTTTTACAACCCAATTTTATTTAAGGATTTTTGAGGAAACTCTCTCCTTGACTGGTTCACCGTGAAGTAGAATGAGTAACCCCTTTTCCCGGGTACTTTAGTAATACATAATATTAACTTTATATCCATGTTACATTTATTGAACATGTGGATTTAACTGGTTTCGTTACAAAACTTTTCTTATTTAAAAATGTACAACTTTTTTTTGGTTCTGTAAACAAGTTAATATAAGGTTTCCAACACAGCTATTTTTCAATACAATTCTATTTTGTTATTTGTAAGTCATGTAATTTTTGGAACCGTATATAACATCGGAGAACACACAGCAGAGTGAAGAGATGACCAGAAGCGCTATTCTGCTAAATTCCTTACACTTTCGAATGCAAAAAAAAAAAAAATGTTTTTAAGGAAGCAAACGTGATATATTTGGAGATAATCTACTCCTTATGGTTTACATAATAAGGGTAGTGGTGTTGAGGTGGCTTCATGGCGGTCAGGCCTGGCGCACATAAAGAACATTGTATGTAATCGCGGAAATCCATATTCATTAAAGCGGGGAAAGAACCCGGCCGGTCGGTGACCCTAGCGGCCATGTGAGGGTAGAGGCTTATAAAGGCTGGACTAGTAGAACACCAGCTGAGACGTAGTCTACTTCATCAGCCTTTCTAAGTACCTCCTGAAGCGCTATATTGCTAAATTCGTTACACTTTGGATATCAATCCTAGTCGAAGCTTGCTAGCGCTTGCGAAGGAGCTCCGTAGATGAAAATGAAAAATCACAGCACACCTTATTTTTGGACACGAATCGTTATCTTTAGTGGAATAGCGCTTCTGGAGGTCAGTCTTCTACAATCTCTGCCTTATAGTCGACTGCTGTTGCAGTTTGAGGGAGTCTCCAATACAAAGAAAATTGTTTAAATTTTCATTAAAAAGATAGGAATTTGCTTGAATAAAAAGATAATGGATAGCAATACTAAATAAGCTGACCAGAAACGTCAGGTTCAGGTCAGTTTAACGCATTGTCCCGTAAGTGCTTGTTTGTTTTATGTCCATCGACAGTCCATCAGATGTAATATCACATGAGTAGGGAATGCAATCTCGCGAGATTTTAGGCATAGCCGAGATCTCGCGAGACCGTAAAGCCAGTCTCGCGAGATTACGAGATTTCCGAGATCTCGCCCAATTGGGTATTTTTACTAAAAACATTCGCTAATACTATGAATTCCGTTTATTGATTTTCAATAAATAAGATTTTTCAACAAAAGAAATAGAAGATCAGTCTTCTGCAGTGTTATGAACAAAAAACTCAAAATAAAACAAAAAGAACACTTCGAAATAACAAAAATCATCCTTCTGCAGTATTATGAACAAAAAACTTAAAATAAAAATTAAAAAAACTTCTAAATATAATACTAAATCAGTCTTCTGCAGTATTATGAACAAAAAAACTTAAAATAAAAATAAAAAAAACTTCGAAATATAACACTAAATCAGCCTTCTGCAGTATTATGAACAAAAAACTCAAACCAAAACAAAAAAACACTTCGAAATAAGTCAAAATGTAACACTTATTTAGCTTTCTGCAGCATTTGTAATTGTTAAGGATATGTAAGTATTATTAAACAGTGTTATTTAAAGGATAAGTTATTTTTGAAAGTGGCTTCTCAAAAAACACGACTCCTGATTTTACAGGCCAAGTACCCCGCGGCCGAAAATGCTCTTTCTGCCTCTACACTAGTCAGAACCACAGTCGACAAACAGTTGTGTACAAACTGAAGGAGTTCACCTTTAACCCCTCCAGCTTCACAAATTCATCTCTTTTTTAATGAGTATCTCCAATGAATTTGCAGAATTTGTTGAACGATTGGGCTTTTTCAATGCTGTCAACACTGTCAATGATTCTTGTAGCCACGAGTAGTGCCTACAGCATGCGCAGAGCAGTTCGCGCGCAACCGCGCTACGATACACACACCGATTTTGCTGCGCCACTCAATCTCGCAATCTCGCGAGATCTCGTACAAAAATTGAACGAGACTCAGTCTCGCAAAATATGGACGAGATCTCGCGAGAACGAGATTGCATTCCCTACACATGAGCAATGTTTGCATATGTACTGGGCTAATGTGTCTAATGAAAACTGGAACTTGATTTTTAAAATGCTGAAAACAACTCTCACAGTATCGTGTTTTATGTTTTTTATTCAACTCAGATCGTGTAGAATGTGATTCTTAAGTCAATTTCATTAAAAAGTCATCTTTGAATCAAATGGCAGATAAGCCAAACAAGCACTGGGAGATGAGATCCTCTGACAGCAAGATGCGGAAATAAATAAAACGTCAATCTAGGGAGGTGCTACTTTTTAGTCAGAAAAAGGCTGCAAGAGTTGCAGGGTGTATGCTAATTTAAAAATAGGTCCGTTAGATTGTCGGTCGTTAAATATGTTGCATTTTGAACGGAAGGCTTGGGTTGTAAGATGAAAGTTTCATCAAATATTACATGCTTTGTTGATGATTAATTTGCAAAGTCCTACAACATGGAGATGTACGGTTCTTGTTTAATTTCCAAGTACTCCAGTAAGTCCGCATGTGTACCACTACCAGTGCACGTGTGTGTGGGACGGTCAGTAAAAAAGTGATCGATAGACGGAAAGTACTGAGTTCTTTTCCTTTCATAAAACATCCAAGAATGTTATAAGGTGCACATGTGTACAAGCAACTCTCTCACTGTGACTGTATCGCTGTTCCACTAAGGGGGGTGGTGGAAACAAAAATGTATGTTGGTCTGCAATCTTGGCGGCTAAGGTATGTAGTTCAAATGATTGTTTTAATTAATGTCCTGTTTTATTTACAGATTTTTTAAATGTCATGTTCTTTTTATACAATACATTGGCAAAGTGAACCATGTTTTACAAGATGGGTGGTCAGTCTCTACGTAAAGGTCAAGGAAAAAAATAAAAGTATACATTTAACTACACAAAAGAAACAATAAATTTAAACCCCTATAAGTAACAATCTTCCAATGAAAATGACCCCTGCAGTATTTTTTTCATTTCATCTGCATAGTTATGATAATTTAAATGAAAGCATATCGCCACCTTAAAGGTAAAACTGAATAAGTGCTAATTCACTGTAACTGTAACTGTAACTGTAACTCTGTCGCCATTCCGCTAGGGGTGGCCAGAGCCTCTGCAGAGTTGCCTCCATTTTTTCCTATCCTGATATACCTCTTTCAATTCCTTCATATCCATCACCTTTTTCATGCATTTTCTTCTTTTACACTCACTTTGTATATCCCATTTTTTCACAATCTCCTCAATCTGATCACTCCATACTTTTCTCGGTCGTCCCTTCCCTCTTTTTCCTTTCACAATTTCTTTGTATACATACTTTGTCAGTCTATCATCTTTCATTCTTTCCACATGCCCAAACCATCTCATCACATTCTTTTGTACTTTAACTTTCACATCCTCTTTCAAATTACATTCTTTTTTTACCCATTCATTCCTAACTCTATCCCTCAAAGTTTTTCCTGTCATACTTCTCAAATGCTTCATTTCCACCGTACATACTTTACTCATTTCGCTATCATTCACTGTCCATGCTTCACTTCCATACATCAAAGTCGGTAACAATATGCCATTGTGTACTGCCATTCTCAGATCCATCGTCAATCGCTTGTTCTTTGCTATTCTTCCTATTGCACCGACCACTTGCTTTCCCTTGCACACCCTATTCTCAAGTTCTCTTGTCATCTTTCCATTCTTCTCAAACATACTTCCCAAGTATCTAAATTCATCCACAATTTCAACTTTCGTACCATTCAACATGAACGTGCATTCTTCAGTTTCATCCCTTCTGTCAAAAATCAGTACTTTCGTCTTACTTGCATTAATTTTCAACTTGCTTGCACACAGAACATGGTTCAAACTAGAGAGCATTGTCTGGAGTTCCGCTGCTGAATCAGCAATTAATACTGCGTCATCAGCATAAAGCAGAACTCCGACTTTTCTCTCTCCAATTTGTATGCCATGTCCTTCCAGATTCGCTTGTTTAACACAATGATCCATGATTATATTGAATAACCATGGGCTCATTATGCAACCCTGTCTCACACCTTTGTACACATTAAAATACTCGCTGTATTCTCCATCCACCCTGACACACGCCCTGCTATTTACATAGATGGCGCGTATCGCATTCAAAAGTGCTTTGTTTACACCATACTTCTCTAGCACACACCACATCATACTTCTATCCACCGAGTCGAAGGCTTTCTCAAGATCTACGAAAGCCGCGTAGACCTTTTTATTAACGGCCAGCTGTTTTTCGACTATCTGTCGAAGCGCGAATATCTGGTCTACGCAACCTCTTTCTGGCATAAAGCCAGATTGTATATCTGAGACCTTCTCCTGGGTGGATAATCTTACCCTATGGATAAGAATCTTGCATAGCACTTTACCTGGCACACTAAGAAGGCTGATCGGTCTGTAGTTACGGCAGTCTTTTTTGTCGCCTTTACCTTTGTAAATTGGCACAATGACCGCCTCTCTCCAGTCCGATGGAACCTCCGTGACACTAACACACAATTCGCAAAGCTCTTTCACCCATTCGATCACACATTCTCCTCCCGCTTTCAACATCTCAGGTCTCACACCATCCACACTTGCAGCTTTCCCATTCTTTAATTCCTTTATAACCTTTCTTACTTCTTCTTTCGATATTTTCAAAACATTACCCTCATCATATTCTCCTTTCACAGTTAAATCACATTCATCTTCACCAAAAACCTCATTAAAATATTCTTTCCATCTCTTTTTTACATCTTCTTTATTCCACAGAATGTCTCTGCTGACACTTTTGATTCCCGGAGTTGTGGACTTACAACTTTCGTTGTTTTGTCTCACCCAGCTCCAAAACATCTTTTTATTGTCAGAGAAGTCATTCTGTGCTCTTTCACTCAATTTCTCTTCCATACTTCTCTTACTCATTTGAACTTCATTCTTCGCTAGCCATTTTTTCCTCTTGTACTCGGTCTCTAACATTTTATTCTTTCTATCATTAATCCATTTTAAATAACTATCTTTCTTCTCTTTCACTGCTTGTTTAACCTTATCGTTCCACCATTCATTGTCTTTTCTATGCCCAATCGTCACTTCTCCACATACTTTCTTTGCACTTTCAACCAAACATGTTTTAAATGTTTCCCACATTTTTCCTACACATGCATTCTTCGCCAATTCCTTGCATTCATCCGATTTCAAAATCTGGCTTACTTCCACTTCAAAATCATTCCTCACACTTTCATCATCTAGTTTTTCTACCTTTATTCTTTTCATCTTAATAACTTTCGTTCTTTTCAACATTTTCACTTTACCTATCATAACTGTGGCACACAAGAGATGATGGTCTGATCCCACGGATACACCTTGGTAGACTCTGACATCTCTTATGGCACCTCTCATACATTCTTCCATACATATGTAGTCAATGACAGTGCGAGTATTTGGCCCATACCACGTATATGTGTGCACGTCTTTATGTTTAAACCAGGTATTTGATACAAACATACCATGCTCCACACACATGTCGACAAGACGTCTCCCACTGCCATTGATGACACCTCTTCCATTTGGTCCTACGACCCTCTCATATTCATCCTTTCTTCTACCTACCCATCCATTCATGTCACCAAGAAGCAATAACTTTTCATTCTCGTCTTTCATTCTGACTGTGTCATCAAGCATATCCCAGAATTCATTTTTAGTCTCCATACATTCTGAATCTACTGGCGCATAGCATGCAATCAGTAAAAAGTTCATACTTCCATACCTGATCCTCACTAGGAGAATCCTAGGAGAGATCCATTCGTAATTCCTAACATAATTTCTCACACTCTCAATTATAATCACACCAACACCCTGTCTAGGGAATCCATTTTTCACTCCCGAGTAAACGAATAAACTACCATTACTCAGCACTTTCTCCCCTTCACCTTTCATCTTGGTCTCAGTCACACATAGAATTTTAATCTTCCTGTCATTCATCTCTTTCTCTAACTCTTGTTCTTTGTCCTTCATTCCTCTTACATTTAAAGTTCCAATTTTCCATTCATCTTCTTGCTTACGTCTTCCTTATTTGAGAAATCGTGGATAAAACATTTTATTGTAAGTAAAGGAAATAACTATAAGGAAATACTAATGAAACATTTCTAATCTACAGGATTTCACACTGTTGTAGTGTTTTAAACAGGAAAAAGGTGCATTTATCTGAGAAACCCACGTAAGCTTAATATGCCACTTAATCAATTTTACCTTTAAGGTGTATCGACATGTTCTATGATAAAATAAGTTAGTGAATTGTATTCACATATCTCCAAAAAAATATTAAAGTACAAAAGTGTTTTAGTGACTGAAATATGACATTGTATTACTCACAACAAAACTTCAAAACTTTTTTGGAAATGTAAAAAAAAAAGGACGTTATCTACTGACCGTCGAAAGAGAAAAAGAATGGATGTTACTGACAGTTCGTGTTTCTTCTTTGTAGAAGACACACGCCTCCTGAATGCGTCGGATATGACTCTGACGTAACGTAAAGAAAATCTTTCTTCTCTTTCCACGGTCAGTAACGTCCGTTTTTTTTTTCATTCCAAAAAGTGTCTAGCTTGAAAACCTGTTTTAAAATTGATTTCATAATATTTCAGTGAACATATTTTCCTTCGACGCTAACTTTTACCCCAAGTAGGTACATTACGTTTACCAGAAATGTCACAAGCTAAAACGTCCAGTAGAGGTGCTGCTTCAATTTCTTTGCATTTTCTGGTAAACGCTTGGGTTGGGTTTGTCGTCTTTTTTTGCACTAGAGTTCCTGGTCCCAGGGCCGGCTCAGGTAATAAGGCGTCTAATTGAAACTATAAATCAAAAGCAGGGCCGCTCAGGGAGGGATTTCCACTTCATTTGAGGCCCAGGGCTGGAGCCGCAAGGAAAATTATATTATAGAAATTTATTATAATTTCCATGTCCGGACCTGCTTTATGCAGGGCTGACACATATTTAAATTTTTAAGTTATTATTTTAGGGGAAATTATTTCGCCCTGAGGTATAAAAGTGAAAGGGAAGTTAGAGAGCGAAGCGGTGTAACTTACAGCAAGGACTTTACTATTAGGTGTGAGGCTGACAACATATAAAAACACACGCAACAAAGCTACACATATAGTGTAACTTCCCCGATTTCAGTTAAACAAGAGGTTTTCCCAGCTCCCGAGGGGGTGAAGGTCATAAGATAGAGTGCTTGTATTCCAATGCTGAGAGCCCGGGTTCGAATCGCACTGAAGGTTTCAGAAATGATTTCCCGTTCCGATGTTTATTTCAAGCCCAAAATAAAATACCGACTAGGCTTAGGTACTCAGCCTTCACAACAAACGAGTACCGACTCCCTCGAGAGCTGGGAAACCTACACTTCACCTGAAGCGGCGTAAGGCCAGCCCCCTTACCTGAAAAACTAAATATGTTCCACTCGCCACATGCAAAACGCTTCGGAGACAACATTGCAAGAAGTTACACTATATGTGTAGTTCAGTTGCGCTTTTTTATATGTTGCCTACCTTAGAGGGACATGTGCATGTATGGGATTGTCGCCCCTGCATGTATCTACAAGTATAATATTTGTACATAATGTCTCTCAAGCCCTCAAAAAGGTTTTCTCCTTATACGACATGAGCCTCTCCGGAAGTGGCTGATTGCGGAAGCGCCATATGTAGCGGAAACGACGCTACAGCCACCGGAAGTGGTCGGCCTCCTGACTGATTGTTAGCTGACAGCTCAGTGAAGGAAAAAATCTCTACCACAAGTATAAAAATAACTGCTCTCAAACTCAACCCAAAGCGTTGTGTCAAAATGTACGGAAAGACTGAAAGCGACTTAAGTGAAGGTTTTAGCTTTAAAGGTTTTTTGGTGAACGCCGAGTTTCATACTCGGGTCCTGGCTCCCTTTGATGACATAATTTGGTCGGCAGCACGGCGGGCATACACGCTACCCTTGCACGGCCGCTGAGCAGGCATCACATCTGTACAAGGGGAGCTATTCTTGAGATATAGAGAATTATCATGATAAATTTGTAGACCGGTCCATAGTCCAGTGGTAACACTTTGAACTCGTAAATGGAAGGTTGTGGGTTCAAATCCCGGCGGAGCACAAAAACTATCCCATTTATATTTTCAAATTTGCTCTTCGCTGAGTTGAAAAATTCATACACCTTTACCAAAGACCGGTCATCAAAAGATCCATCCAGCCTTACAGAAACTGGGTCTTGCTTGAGAATTGGCGCTTTCTACAGCGACGACCAAGCTCGCAGAGGGCTTTTGAGGTGCGATACACACGAAAACAGCGTTCACCCAATAAATCAGCCTAATTTTTTTTTTTTTTTGAAATGTCACATAATAACCGCTAATAGCGATAACAACCTGATATATAAATTACATTAGGGTCATTCGTTTACATTCGGTCACACGTTTAGGGTGAGCGTTTTTTGGTTTGGACCACGCCTCTTAAGAGCCCTCTGCGAGCTTGCTCGTCGCTAGGCTGGCTGGGCCCGTAGTAACCGCAAACGCAACGCAACTAAGCTACACATATAGTGTAACTTCTTTCCACGGTATCACCGAAGGGTCTCGCATTTTGTGGCGAGTGGAACCTATTCATTTTTAGGTAAGAGGGTCGGCCTTACGCCAACCACTTCAATTGAAATGGGAGTTTCTTGTTACTCATTTCTTGTGAAGGCTGAGTAAACCTTGTCGGTATTGTATTTTGGGTTTTGAAAAACCGAAACGAGAAATCATTTCTGACACCCTCGGTGGGATTTGAACCCGAGCTCTCGGCATGGAATGCAAGGACTCTACCAACTGAGCTGTCGACTTGTGTTTTAGCATGGATTCTACACGACTTACGTGTATGTTTTTAAGAATATGCCGTTATTTCCTATAATATCATTTATCTACCGGAATGAGCCTGCTGCTCACACTGACGCAGTACATTATGTATGTGACAGAATGTCGTACAATAATATCGCAGAGTTGCTTCCACGGAACCAAAAAAACCTAAAAGGCCCGTGAAGGAAACTCATTAATTATTATTTATTAATGAATGGTGACCCTGGTTAAGTTAATCTTCCATCTTCTTTTTGGATATTTTTATAAAAAGAAGTTTGATTAATTAATAAACAAGTCGCACAGAACCTAAGGCGACTTTTTTTTATTTTTTTAGATCATTCGATACATTTATCTATAATGTTAGTTGCAAAGATATATTAACATTCAAGACCAATTTGAAATGCTGCTCACAAACAGACACGTGTAAGTTCCCGCTTACAAATGCTTAATGTGTACTTACAAATCGAAATCCAAAACTCCTTCAACTTTTGCTGACCTTCCCTGAAACAGGGCTGACATTGGCAAAGTGAACCATTTTGTGTAGTATGGGTGGTCAGCTTCATAACAACTTATAATTCAAGGAATCTCATTTTCGTACAAAATCATAGTTTGCCGCTTTTGGTTCTATGCGAATCAATTGTGATTTTGTTAAGTTTGCTGTAAAAACAGTTTGTTTAAACTAATTCATGAAGAGGAATGCAATTCACCAACCTGCTTCAATGAAATACAAGACTCTGGCAGGTGATCAAATATATTCAACCTCTTGTGACACATTTTTATGGGATAGCGATCAGCTGTATACACGCCGACATGTTTTATTGTGTGCTATCTTCAACTACACACAAGAAGATCCACCGACGCCCGTTGAGACTGCATGGGCAGGTTGTAGTTAAGTTGAATTATGTGTTAATTTATTCTCAATAAGCCCATTCATATATTTTTCTTTTTCGTCAGTTTTTTTCAGTCCACTCCTGAACGTAGGCCTCCTCCAATCCTCTCCATGTTTGTCTATTGGCTGATGTGTTCAACCTCCTCTGCCTGCAGTTCCCTTTATGTTGTCCAACCCCCTCAGTTGGGGTCTCCCCACTCTTCGCTTGGACATCCTGGGCCGCCACTGGACGATCCTTTTCGGCCACCTGTCATGGTCCTGCCTTGCGACGTGACCAGCCCAGCGCCACTTTAAGCAGGCCACTCGCTGTTTGACATCAGTGACACCAGTGCGTCTACTGATCTCCTGGTTTAGAACCCTGTCTCTGAGGCTGATTCCCAGCATCCTCCTTTCAATGACTCTTTGGCACGACATTCATACATCGCAACTTTGCAACTCATCGCAACTAAGCTAAACATATAGTGTAACTTCCAGCCGCGTTATCCCCGAAGGTGTCGCATGTGGCGAGTTGAATCTTCTTATTTTTACAGGTAAGGGGGCCGACCTTACTCCAACCACTTCAGTTGAAGTGGGAGTACTCATTCCTGGTGAAGGCTGAGTAAACCTGGCCGGTATTTTATTTTGAGTTTTGAAATAAACACCGAAACGGGAAATCATTTCTAACACCCTCGGTGGAATTCGAACCCGGGCTCACGGCATGGATGCAAGCACTCTACCAACTGAGCTATACGAGTATATAATTCCTCAAAGTAAGGATTAATCAAAGCCAAAAGATAAGGAAGCCCCACCTTTGTGAGATGCTGATCCTGAAGCTAGCCGGGGGGAGTAGATGAACTAGTATATTGTTACGAACGTATGGGTACGTGAGCCTAGGCACGGTGGTTGGTGTGTGTGACGTCTCTGGTATAGTGTGGAACAATGCTCTAGTGCCATATACTAGGAAATATCTACCATGTTCTCTAACATGCAAGAATCGTCGCTGCCGCACTATAAATAGGAGCAAAGCTTCTGTGGGGCAGACAGAGTCTCTCTGACCAGTGTGCTACCTTCTCTAGCTACTTCCAGCTACTTTCCTACCAAACACAACAGTCTCTCAGCATTTCGTCCCCCCAGTGCTTGTTTGGCTTATCTACCGTTTGATTCATAGATGGCTTTAATCGAAATCGTCTTGAAGAATCACATTCTACACAATCTGAGCTAAGTAAAAATGCACGACTCGACAGGGTGAGAGTGGTTTTTAACGTTTTCAGAATCACTTTCCGGCATTTATAGACACTTTGATCCAGTACACAAACTAGCACCAAGGTGACGATTAGCGAGCATGGAGCTGTGAGGTACAGTCAGCAGAGTGCTGGGACTGTACACTTGTGAGGTACAGTCAGCAGAGTGCTGGGACTGTACACTTGTGAGGTACAGTCAGCAGAGTGCTGGGACTGTACACTTGTGAGGTACAGTCAGCAGAGTGCTGGGACTGTACACTTGTGAGGTACAGTCAGCAGAGTGCTGGGACTGTACACTTGTGAGGTACAGTCAGCAGAGTGCTGGGACTGTACACTTGTGAGGTACAGTCAGCAGAGTGCTGGGACTGTACACTTGTGAGGTACAGTCAGCAGAGTGCTGGGACTGTACACTTGTGAGAATGGTTTGTGGCGGTGTTGCCCTCGCGGAGATAATTGATTCGCCAACAGTGATAAGGCCGCACTAAGTTATGGCAGCTCCAGCGTCCTGGCAACTTTCACAGAGAAGGATCGAGAAAATAGCTACACGGGCATCGGCCTAGGGCGCCAAAACTCAAAGTGTGAGGGAATTTCACCTTGATATAATATACACCTACATATCTGCATCAGCTCCTGGGGTGGATGTCTCGACGGCTGTCGGTAGATCCTACCACACCCATTTGAAGATAGGTCGGAATAAAACATGACGATGCCAAAACAGCTGATTGTTGTTCCATATAAAATGAATCAGCTCTAGAAGCGCCGTCATGTTTTATTCCGTTCTATCTTCAAATATATACGGTAAGCTCTACCGACGGCCATCGAGGCATCCACCCCAGGTGGAAATTTGAATCAGGTACTTCTAATGGTGCCATTCACACAGCAAACCCATGGCTCAACCACCATCTTACGTGTATTTTCCATACAAAAAAATGATCCATGGATCAGATTTTTTTTGTGAATAGCATTGTAAGACTATAAATTCAAAGGACTATATTATAATGTATTGCCATAAATTTACACATAAAAGCACAAAGAATAAACGCAATACGCCAAGGCATCTAATCTGCTCTGACCGTTCTTTCCCCGGTCTACCTTTTCCTTTTCCTCCCTTGGGGGGGGGGGGGAGGGGAGGATCATCACGCTTGGAAGGACAACAAAGTGGGAGTTGTGAGGTAATTAGGAAAATTATTTAAATGATAAAATCAGACGAATAAGGACAGATAATTAAGTACCTCATTTTTTTAAATCACAGAAATAAATATAATCTCCAAGAAGGTCCACGTTTTTCAAACATAGCTTTATCTGTATATTGAATCTAAGTTGCAAACATATATTACCATTAAATATTCACATTGACATACATATCGCTAAACAAAGGTCAGTTGTAATTATATATATTTAACCATTAAATATTTTTTTATAAAAAAACAGCTTATGATGTGAAACACTTTTAAGGGGATTTTATGAACTTTTTTTTGAAATTTTATAAACATACACTTTTTAACTCTTGTCTTTCCCTGAAACAGGAGTAGCAAGTCAATTTATTCACAGTATGGATGGTCAAACTCATACGGGTCTTTTCTTAGACAAACTAATGATGCCTGGGCTGAAAGTCTCATCACGACGGTCATTCTTACCTACCGAATTTGGTAATATTTCACTTGCGGCCATCTTGGATTGACAGGTCTTCATACAAATGCATCATTAGTTTGTCAAAACATGGGCTCAACGGTCGACTAAAATGTCTAAAAATAGCACCGAAAGTCACTCATTTACAAAAAATAGGAACGATAATTTAAGTTGCATTTAGTTCCTTGAGGACCATATTTTCAGGAAGATATTAAGGGAAGGGGTCGTGAAAAGCAGGGGCGGTAAATGGGGGAGAAAATATTATCTAGCTGCAGCAGAAAGCAGAACCCAAGTACAAATCAGAGCACTTAAACTCGTCCAGAGTACCAAAAATATATGGAAACCTATACACTCACTGGAGGCGCTGTTTAGTGGGAATACATTTTTTGATGCACGCTGTTATTAAGTTAAAGGGTTGAATCTATACTTGGCGTATAGGAGAAGAGCCAAATTATAAAAAAATAAACCCCACCTGGCTACGCCCCTGGAGAGATTTATATTTTACATTGCATGGAAAAAATATGATTTAGTTGTACTGAAGCGTGGTTTTTAATATGAAATAAATTTCCATGTAAAAATCAGTGATATAGAAAACAAGACAGTAAGTTTATAAAAATGGTTGTGGTGTAATGGTTAACGCTTCACACAGACGCTTCATCGGCAGCACGTTCCCCAGTGCATGTTTGGCTTATCTACCATTTGATTCAAAGATGAACTTTCAAATAGATTGTCTTATTAATTACATACTCGAGTAGTTTACGTGATGTTCCAAACTATGGGTAATTTTGTCTTCTATTCTCTGAATTTCTCCTCTTTGTATTGAAGATCAACTAGTGTCGGCCCAAGATGTCCAAGCGGAGAGCGGGGAGACCCCAACTGAGGTGGCTGGACGACATCAAGGGAACTGAAGGCAGAAGATGGCTGAACACAGCAGCCCATAGACAACATGAAGAAGATTGGAGGAGGCCTACGTTCAGGAGTAGACTAAGGAAAAAAAAAGAGAAGTGAAACCTGAAAAAAAAACGTATTTGTTCACCTCTCTCTGTATTGTATTTTTATTCCGTTTAATTTTAACTTATTAAATACTGTTGAACCTCAATATACGAGTAAGCAGGATTCAACAAACGAGTGATTTATCAATTGATCATGGTTCACTTTGGCAATGTCACGCCTGTTTCAGGGAAGGTCGGCAAGAGTTGCATGGCTTATGTTCATTTCAGATTGGGTTTTTATATTGTAAGTCCTGAGTATATAAAGGGAATGTAATAGGTAAGCGTGGAAGGGGAAGACCTAGGAAAGAATGGATTGATCAGATAAGTGAGATTGCGAATGAATGGAATCTACAGAGTGGAAACAAGAGAAGAGTGTGCATGTAAAGAGTGATGAAACTAAATGAGATGAAAGAAGTATGCAAGGACAGAGTCAAATGGGGGCACTTGTGTGGAGGTACCGGCCACCCCTAGAGGAATGGCAGCAGGATACAAGACAAGACAAGACAAGTCCACATGCGGCATGTGTTAGCGCGAACTTATACGTACTGAAAGTACTTAATGAATTAAATTTTAATTAAATCAAAGAACACAGTTTTTCCATATTTACTCTAAACCTATTGACATTACAAAAAAAATTGGCCCGATAGTTCTTTAAACAGTATGGGTGATCAGTTTCATTCCAACATATAAGTCAAGGATAAATTATACGAAATGCAAATTCCATTTCATGTCTTCATTATCGATTTACCAACGTTTCGGTGTACGAATGAAATCCACACAAAGCGTACAATTTAAAATTCAAAACTCAAAATTACAAAAAATATACATTCCTCCCTCCCTCCTCATACACTCGTTCACTTAATTCAGTCTATTGTTGAATAAATGACAGTAAGCGTTGTTCTACCTCGCGCCCCCATGAAGGACCCTCCCTACATTAGAATTGTTCTACCTCGCGCCCCCATGAAGGACCCTCCCTACATTAGAATTGTTCTACCTCGCGCCCCCATGAAGGACCCTCCCTACATTAGAATTGTTCTACCTCGCGCCCCCATGAAGGACCCTCCCTACATTAGAATTGTTCTACCTCGCGCCCCCATGAAGGACCCTCCCTACATTAGAATTGTTCTACCTCGCGCCCCCATGAAGGACCCTCCCTACATTAGAATTGTTCTACCTCGCGCCCCCATGAAGGACCCTCCCTACATTAGAATTGTTCTACCTCGCGCCCCTATGAAGGACCCTCCCTACATTAGAATTGTTCTACCTCGCGCCCCCATGAAGGACCCTCCCTACATTAGAATTGTTCCACCTCGCGCCCCCGTGAAGGACCCTCCCTACATTAGAATTGTTCTACCTCGCGCCCCCAAATGAAGGACCCTCCCTACATTAGATTTGTTCTACCTCGCGCCCCCGTGAAGGACCCTCCCTACATTAGAATTGTTCTACCTCGCGCCCCCATGAAGGACCCTTCCTACATTAGAATTGTAGATGCGAGCACTCCATATAAATTACTCTCAATGAGACATTCGCAATCTACGCGCGTTTTTTGTGTAATTTCTTGATTATCAGCCTCCGTCCCTATACTATCCCGCGTTTGCAGGAACCTTCCATCATTTCATCTTGCTGTATAATGTTATCTCGAGTTTTTCCCTCTCTCCGAAATTAGCATATTATCTGACATACCGTCCTTTTACAAATTCGTGACATTTTCCTTGACTTATATGTTGGTATGAGGCTGACCACCCATACTGTAAATAATGGTTCACTTTGCCAATGTCACCCCTGTGTCAGGGAAGGTCGGCTAAAGTTGTAGGGCTTATGTTCATTTAAGGTTTGGATTTTATTTGTAAGCACCTACACATTTAGCATTTGTAAGCGCGAACTACACGTGTTTGTTTGTGGGCATGCATTTGATATGAGCTGTAAATGTTAATATATCTTTGCAACTTAGATTATAGATTGCACACTTAGCGCATTTGACACTTTCCAAAACAGACTCGCCTTTTCAAATTAAAACCCACAGATTAGAAAAGTCTCAGTGTACCTTCAGACAATGGAAATGTAAAAACTCGGATAGAGTGAGACAAAAAATATAATTATACAGGAAGAGGGAGATGGTAATTATTCTTCAGCTTTAATTGAAGCATTCCTGTACGCCAATGTGTTGTTAACAAAATGTGTAGGGAAACTGAAACACTTGGTAGAGGCGCTGTTTTACTTTCCATACATTTTTTTTATAAACGCTATGGTTCGGTGTAAACTACTTGCGGACGGTTAAAAATGTTGTTGACGTTGCGAAATAAAAGTGCTTCCTCATTAAAACGGGAAAATAATCCCCACCTCTAGCTCGGTTTCCCCTTTTAAAGGGAATTTCATAAGACAGCAGTCAAAATACAACATTAATATTGGGCTGCTTTATCGTCTACTTCTACTTCCATCGATCATCATGTGTATTTTGTCGATAAATGCTACGGCTGCGGAACCTTCTTGTGAAGTTGATCTATATTTTCAAAATTGTTACATGAGAGAATATTACCAAATACCGGTTATTCCAGTTTTTTTAATACCAGTTGGCCGTCCCACCCCTACAGCTCAATTATTATAATTTCTGTTAATTCATCACTCAACTTTTTATTCATTTTTTTTTTTTTTAATATGAATGAAAAGTTGAAGAATACAGTCGGTATTCATAATTAGGAAGGAACAAAAAGTATGTAGATTAAAACGTCAGAATTATTATAATTTTTACAATTAGCTGTATACAATGGCTGTGCACATAGGAACATAAGGAAGATTTATCTGGCGAGGCAGTTTCTATGTGATTAACCTACACCTCAAGAGCCTTTTCAAGCTTGGTAGTCGGTAATAATAATGACTAGTCGCCACAATATCCTTTTGTCCTTTTGTACTTTACCGGGAATTGAGCTCACCACCTTCCGTAAACAGTTAATAATCAAAGCAAGCAATCAACCTTAACAATGATCGGTGTTATGGTCGAGGGGTTCAAGTGGTTGATCTTTTTAGCGTATTTGGAATAGAATAACGCTGGTTCAATCCCCACCTGGGTCATTTGACCATAACTTTGATCCTGGTTCAACAGATGTTTTGATGTAATTATTGATTAATAATTCATTAAAATATACAATAAGAAATTATTAATTGATAATATATATACCTATTTCTGGATAAATTGTATTCTTCTTCACAAATATTTAAAAAAAAAACAAGCCCGCAGTGGCGTAGACATGGGGTGGCGTAGACAGCGTGGCGTGGCGTAGACAGCATCATGGGTTTGCGTTGACACGGGAGGTGTAGATAGCAAGGGATGGCGTAAACTGCACGGAGAGTGTAGACAACATGGGTTAACGTAGACAGAACGGGGTGATGGAGTAAAAAGTTGTAGACTGATTGTTTTGAGGGAAAGCGAAGGACGAGCCTGAGATTAAGGTTGGACAGCCTCATTAAGGCCGCGTGGCTTCCCTGACTGAGTAATGGTATCCATAACGTCACCCAAAATAACTTTTTGGTGAAGTGTCTTCTGGATTATAATTCACAGAGCATTGGCGATGTCAGAAACAGAATTTGTATCGGTGCAGTCTGCTTGAACGGAGTATGACAATATTTATGTAAATGCCTGCGCCGTGAGTGTTCTGCAGACTGCACTATTTGCAAGGAGAGTGTCGCGTGCAGCGGCGCAAAGAAAGGTCGTTGATTAAGTTCAGGCTCCCAGCTGCCTCAACCGCAGCAGGCGCGACAACAAATGCTGCCTTGCAAAAGGCAGCCGTGAGGTAAAAACGTTTATTTAGCACTTGTTTCAATAAAAACTAGTAAATAGATTAAAATATTATGAACATTTGAGACAGATATAGCCGTGAAGATAGTAATCAAGAAAACATAACGGTGCGTGAACAGCTGATCTTGTATGTATGGTTTCCATTAAAAAATAAAGGTACAGCGATCATCTGTGTACTCGCCACCATGTTGTATTGCTTTCTACCTGAAAGTAAAATCTACCGACGTCCGCTGGGTCGGCAAGGCCAGCGCACATATCTTGTACCATTTCGTGTGGACCTTTATGGGGGAATCATATTATCTGACACGCTTGATGGGATTTGAACCTTAAGCTTTGGGTTCTGAATGCAAACTTTATAAGAACTCTCTTCATCAAAAGGGAGAGAAACAAAAAAAAAATGTCTTTCAAAGGAAATACATGTCCTTCCTTACTCGTTACATTTTTTCACATTGAAATTTTTGACTTTTTTTTTTGTAAAGATTTATTTTTAAGGTTTTGTTATTTTTTTGTATTTAAATATGAGGCCATGAGAGCCAGAGCGGCCTAACTTCTTAAACAAAAGTTTACAGTATAAAGGGAATAAAATGAACTCTGATTTGAAATAAGTGTAACTTTAGTAAATAAATATATTTCATCATTATTTGCTATCTTACTCTCTTATTATATAATATTCTCTAGGTATTATTTTTAAAATTATTTTTAGGCCATTGTGGCTCTACGAGTTACCGTTTACAACAAAATTTTCAAATAAAATCAGTATTGAAAAAATGACAGTTAGGCCGCTCTGGCTCTCATGGCCTCATATAATTTATTATTCGTATTCCTTGACTTATAGGTTGGTATGAGGCTGACCACCCATACTGTAAAAAATGGTTCACTTTGCCAATGTCACCCCTGTGTCAGGGAAGGTCGGCAAAAGTTGTGGGGCTTATGTTCATTTGAGGTTTGGATTTTATTTGTAAGTACACATTCAGCATTTGTAAGCGCGAACTACACGTGTTGGTGTGTGGGCATACATCTGAGTGCTTTAAATGAATAAATCCTTGCAACATAGATTATAGAGATTATTGATTATAGACAATAATGAAAGTAAACAGTGTCGCGAGTACAGAAGAATATGTTTTACTTCCGGTACTACAACACAAACCAATAAATATAAACATCTGGTGGCGTTGCACAGTTGCATTTGAAATAAAATACCAAATTAGCGAGTGGTGCATTTTTTGAAAATATGTTAAATTTGTAAACTTTCAGTGAAATCTACAATATCATAACTTGAGGGAATATTGTTGCTGCATTTCTTCGCTACAATATAGTGTTTGTTGCGCTTCACTCAGCGTTGCATTCTGGATGCAGTTTTTTTAAGATATGCAGAGAAAATTCCGATCTCTCTGCAGGGGACCCTGGCAGGAGACATTGCCAGTTTTCCCTGCCAGTGTTATAATTAATAAGTCAGTGCAATAAAAATAAATGGATTCAAACCTGAGCTCTCGGCATGGAATACAAGCACTCTACCTACTGAACTATCACCTTTTCCTAAGCAGGCAATAATATCGGACATGCCGCATGTGTACTTACAAAATAAAAACTCAAATTAACATAAGCCCTGCAGCTTTTGTTGCCCTGCCCTGAAACAGGGGGGACATTGACAAAGCCTCATACCAACTGAGAAGTCAAGGAACAAGCATCAAATGACACTTTCTTGAAAACCCGAAGAATCCACGTAAGAACATACGTAACAAAACAGGGAGATTATTTTATATCCTATTACTTGTAAAAATTACAAGTCTCCCCCCTCACCTCCCCTCTGATCTTAAAAAATAGTTTTTTTCGCCCCCTAGGGTCACAGCAACCCTAAATCCTTTTCTCCAGATTTTTCTTCTCTCCTATTCGAAAGGGAGTATCCTGTCCTATTCGCAAGGGAGTCTCCTGTCCTATTCCAAAAGGATTCTCCTATCATATTCGCAAGGGAGTCTCTTGTCCTATTTGCAAGGGAGTCTCTTGTCCTATTTACAAGGGAGTCTCCTGTCCTATTCGTAATGGAGTCTCCTGTTCTATTCGCAAGGGAGTCTCCTGTCCTATTCGCAAGGGAGTCTCTTGTCCTATTTGCAAGGGAGTCTCTTGTCCTATTTGCAAGGGAGTCTCCTGTCCTATTCGTAAGGGAGTATCCTGTTCTATTCGCAAGGGAGTCTCCTGTCTTGTTCGCAAGGGAATCTCCTGTCCTATTCGCAAGGGAGTCTCCTGTCCTATTCACCGTCCCCTCCGTAAGGTTTGAGCTCGAGCCATTGCCTCCATTAGGCCTGCCTACTTTATCTGCGGTCTGAGGGAAACTTGTTATCTGTAAACAATAAACACAGAACTTCTCCTGTTGTTCGGTGTTTAATGACGCTTTATGAGTATTGATATTTAATGGAGAATCCAAGTGAATTTAAGGTTTGTTTTTATGAGATGGAAAAGTACATGGCCGGTTTGTAGTCTATTGATTAACGCTCCGGACTCGTAATCGAAAGGATGTGAACTCGATCTTTTTATTATAGGCATCTTATCAAAGGTCTCCCTATGCACCTACAATCTTCGATCACGAGCAACAATTTTTTCTGTCAATTTTGTTTATGCTTCCTCGTCAAAGAAGAGCCACATCTATTGATAACATTGGATTCTATGTTGACCCGTTCTTTTCCACAACACGGTTCGTAAATTTTCTTTTTAAATTGGATATAAGTCCCACTTCTGATGTCCTCGCCAGCAAGCAGGCGGGAAGTATATGGATACATTATTTTCATTGGAAGCCGCCATGTTCATTGATTTTTATAGCCCGGTTCTGCTTTAACCCAATAGCCTGCTTGTAGCACCAGGGCTATAAAATCAAAAGTGGTTTCTTTGCCGCTATCGTCAGTGTTGGTTGCATGTTCACTGCCGTATCGTCTAGTGCAGATCCAGATAAAAAATATATTTCATCTGAGTTGCAAAGCTGTATTAATATTTAAGTTTCATTTTTTATGCAAACCCTCAAGCAGACACGTATAAGTTCACGTTATACACGCTGCACGTATAATTACGAAATAAAAATTTGCTAATCTCAAATGAAAATAAATCCTGAACTGTTGTCGCATTTGCTTGAAACAGGGATGATATTGGCAAAGATGAATTCTTTTGTACAGTGTGGATGGTCACCTTCATACCAACTTGTAAGTCAAGGTAAAAAATCATATAAATTTAAATAAATGGATAAAAAAATGAAGTCTAACAATTTAAATGAATAATAAAGATTGAAAAACCTTAGCCGCCAGCATTGAAAACCAACAGCCATTTTCTTCTGTTCTTGCATATTTTATTTCATTTAATTATACGTACAATAACGAAATACAATAAAAACGACTAAGAATAATAAAAGAGAAATAAGGAAGAGAGATAAAATTATTATTCACGTAATTGTATATCTGGCGCTGGATAACTCTTCAGTAGGAAATGTATGAAACAGGTGATGGATATGAATGAAGTCAAAGAGTTATTCAAATATAGGAAAAAATAGAGCAGAGGCTCTGACCACCACTAACGGAATGGTGACAGAGTTACAGTTACAGCAACTTGACTACTGACCGCTTGCACACTGTCCCCGTCTCTAGCAGGGCCGCAGCTAGAGGCAGTGGCGTACCACAGGTTGAGGGGGCGGCTTTGTTTTATTGTGTTTTTAGTGTCATTGCCAAATGGCGTGAGAATCCCCGCCTAGGGCGCCTCCACTGTAACCCCGCCCTTCTCCAAGGCGGCGACTCTTCCCTGATGTTGGGACAGCCCTGCCAGCAAGGGCGGGCACTCAGCCATGTACTGGTAAAGTCGGTGGATATCGAGGTAGATCTTTTGCGTATCGGTTGGGGATCATTATTTCTTCTCAATCTTGTTCCTCATTGCTGAGGGTTGTGACCCTTGTGGAAGCAACCACTCTTCTCCAGTTCTCTCTTGACTGCGCTGCCCGCAACGCTCCAACCACCGAGGTGCCTGCTGCTATATTTACTTGATCGGTCCATCGTGTGGGAGATCTTCCTCTTCCTCTCTTCTTCTCCAAGCCACCGATCACAACCAACCAACACTGTACCGCTGTGCAATGCGGGTTGCGTGTAATTTCATTATGGGCGCACCGTACCGGCAAGGTTTACCCAGCCTTCACAAGAAATGAGTACCAGCCCCCTCGGGAGCTGGGAAACCCCCATTTTAACTGAAGTGGTTGGCGTAAGGCCGGCTCCCTTACCTGTAAAAATAAATAGGTTCAACTCGCCACATGCGACCCCTTCGGGGATAACGCGGCAAGAAGTTACACTATATGTGTAGCTTAGTTGCGTTTTGCGTTGCGTATGCTCCCGACATGTCATACTCTATCAGGCAACTCAGAAATGGCATTTTCCTCCGATGGACAAATCACACATACGAGTACATGCATGATTTCTTTCAAAAGACAATAAAAAAAACGGGAAAATGGTACGTACCAACCCCCATACCAATTCCAATGCACGCCCCTGCCAAATACCAGGTCCTGTAATTCTCACCGACCTTTCCTGAAACATAAGCAGCACTGAAAAAAGTGAACCAGGTCTTACAGTGTCTCCGAGTTTCAGGCTTATTATTATAAGTAAGGTCATGAGTCAAGGAAGTATTTTAATAACGTTTATTTACATGTATGTATGTATGTTTGAATTTGAAGGAAAAATGGAAACTAGAATTTATTACTGCGTTTAATATGTTCACCTTGTGTACTTTCTAATTTCCATTTAAAGCAAGATGACGATCCTCCATACTCACCAACCCTGCTAAGCACTTGGTTATAATTATGCGCAATAATAAATTAATCAATAACAATCTCAGCTCTAGCGACCCATTAGGTACGAAGTGTTAGTAAGATTGGTGAATAACAAGTCGCTAACTGTTTCAACTCATAAAAACTGCAAAGCAAATTCTTAAACAGGCAATATTCATTTAATTCTCTGCACATTTCCATTCACTTAGAGAGCCGTGAAGCAATTGAGAACTGGCTGACATTCTGCTGAAGTAACCAACTCTAGTTAGAGCGCTGCGCCTTCATAAATTACTGAAGACAGAAATGTTCCAGACGCACTGAGGCCCTAGGCATGCTAACCATTAATGTAGAATAATCAGTGAGTGTCTTCTTACATTAAATAGTTATAAACATGACAGGGAAGACTGTGAATGATACAATACGATAGTGAGTGGGTTAAGAAGTTAGTGGGTGCGGTAAAAATGAGAGTATTATATAAAAGGAGAAAGAGTGTTCTGCGATGGTTCAGGCCTCTAGAAAGAATGTACGATGAACGCCTCACAAAAAAGTGTGCCAAGGTAAGAGTGGAAGGGGAACTCCGAGGAAAGAATGGATTATTGTTGGGTTTAAGGTGGCATTACGGTCGTTTTACATACATAAAATTATAATAGCTACAAAAAAAGAAAACGGAAATTAGACGAACCATTATAAGATAACTTATATTATTTTCAACGTAGCTAAAGTCTTCAGGAGACATCCTCTTTGCCCGACGACAGAGGATGAACTAAAGGTCATCCACAGTCGTCGGGAGCTACGCCGCTAACAAAGCGTCGGGAACAACGTAAGTTTTCTTTTACATCCCTACATGGGATATCTGCTAGTTTGCTCTCTGCTGATACGTCCCTGCCAGCATCTAGAGGTTCTTCTTTGTGTCATTTTACGAAGTCGTGGAACTCCATAAAGGCGCCCGATCGCAGCCAACTTCACGTTAATTGGCGCCCAACATACCGACTAGAGATTACAAGCATCTGGCAGCATTCAACATACCGGTGGATATAGCGAAAACCCAGCCTCATACCCATCCTTTAATATACTGCCATCCGGGGAAGTATGTCACAGAACGCTCACGCAAAGCTATTTTTTTAAGTGGCGGAAGGCCTTCCCGATGGTCGTGACCCAACACAGCAGTGATTGTAGATTAACCTGTTTGTCCACTAGAGAAAACAGTAAAAACCCTTAGTTACTGATTCGTCATCGAGATGCACTTCTTACTACTTCGTGCCAATCACAAGAGATGTGCTGATGGCGTCCTCAATCGGCTGGGAGGAGATCCAGTCCGGGGTCCACGTAGAAGGCGCAAGAACAGCTGGAAAACTTGGCCTGTAGAAGTGTATTGACATGAGATTTCTAGCTGCAACATCACAAGTGGAAATATGTAGTCATGATGATCGCCGATCTTCGCTAGAAGTGGCACCGAAAGAAGAGATGTGAGAAGGATGTGAAGCATTAACACTGACAACTCAATCAGCTGACGCACTTTGTGTCCTTGAAAGGAAAATGTTTCACCGAATATGTCGTCCAGTGAAGGATGGAGAAGAGTAGTACATAAGGTGGAATGATAAGTTGATTAGCATATACTAAGCACCCAGTATTACAAACCTTAAAGATTGCAATGTTGAGTTAAGTTGGACATGTTTACAAATGCCAGATGATGATGATGATGAGTTGGTGATTTCTTTATAGCGCCGTTTCGTGATGTAGTGGCCTCAGGGCAATTGTGCATATGATGCCAGAAATTTGTTTGTCTTCAGTGCATTTCGGAACTTCCCATAGTCCTCTAGCTCTCTCACATGAACACAGGCGTACAAATTCCCAGAAATATAATGACCAGCCACCTGGGAGAATGAAAAAGAGTGAGAAAACCTAGAATAAGATGGAGGAATGAAGTGAGGAAAGGCGCGATCCAGCTCCTACAAGTTACAAACTGGAGAGCAGGTGGAGCTGGAGGCAGAAGTTGAAGGAGACCAAGATTTGAATCTTGCTGTGCATTTTCTACTTTTGTATTATTTGTCTGATGTTTTAACATTTTCTTTATGGATGCACTTCATCTCATTCTTATTACCTTTACTTTCCCTTCCTCTTTCAACATTCATTTCTCTTTTACCCATTCACGGGATGCAATGGTGGGGGATTTACGCGATGTTTAATACTAAGCGTAAACAAAGCCTCAATGAGGCTCAGCGATACCTGGTATTGACGAGATAAATACCGGTTTTGATAATCTGAGCTCAGTCCCCCCCCCTCTTCCTGCTTACGCGATGCCTCCCCCCTCCCTCCGCGAGGTAATTGGATGCATTGTGAGCGGGGTGGCGGCACAAGTTGCAAGTACAGCTCCCTGAAGAATATCGCGTTAGTAGGCGAGGTGATGCTGCGCGACAGTGTTATTATTATTAGCAACAACTCGCGCGCTCGACAATCACATTAGGCGGCTGCAGACAAGGTAAGTTGTGAAGGAGAGGTTAGTGAGCAGGAGGGGTTAGTGAGCAGGAGGGGTTAGTGAGCAGGAGGGGTTAGTGAGCAGGAGGGGTTAGTGAGCAGGAGGGGTTAGTGAGCAGGAGGGGTTAGTGAGCAGGAGGGGTTAGTGAGCTGGAGGGGATAGAGAAAGTAGGAAGTGGTTAGTAGTTTTTTTTTTAAGAAATCCTGTGCGGAAGACTCTAGATTCTAGAGACTCTAGGGGTCTATAACACTTGTTGTAGTGCCGCAGAGGAGTACGAGCTTGGTCTTCGCTATAAATTGCCAATACTCAAGCAAGACCCAGTTGCTCTAAGGCTGGATAAACCTTTAGTGACCGGTCTTTGGTTAAGGCTCAAACTTTAAAATGCTCTCCTGAACAATTAAGATTATGTCGCTTTTGCCCTGTTAGGTTTTTAAATGGAAATGTACCTTTTGAGGTGCCTACAGGATACTCACTCCGGCTAGCTTCTTCAGCATCACTCTCAGGGTGTGGGGTTCTTTCTTTGTGTTGCTTACTTTATACTTTGGGAAGGGTTGTACATTTAAACATGATTTAAAGGAACAATAGGTTTATTTAACACTTAATAAGAGACTAGAAATGGGAAACAATAAATGGCCAGACCTGCATCAAAAAGCCTGCACATTACTTCACTGGAGTCCGGAGTTTCGAACTAAGAGCCTGGGGCAGCGTCTCAGGCAGCGGCGACTCACGAGGCTGACGCCTCCACACGTTTGAGCCCCTGGGTGGGCGCTCCTATGCACCCGTCTCTGGTCCACAAGACGGATTCCTTTGCTGGCAGGAAATCCAAGTAGAAGAGGGAGGGAGCTCCATTGAAATGCTCCCCCTTGCACCGCTTGGTGCTTGGTCGCCAACGTCTGACCCTGCTCACATCTTGCCGAGAACTGGCGAGCGATAATCGACGGCCCGATAACATCGCTCGGCGCAGTTCGGTTGCTTCCGTGACCGTTCGGCTCTGTTCGGTTCACTGTCAGTACTGTACACACTTCAGGAATGTTATTTAGAAAAATAACATAACAGCCCTACTGCCTTTTAACCGTCAATTTGCTTCTACATAGAACATAACTAACTACTAGACCTGTGTCAAATTTGCCATTCTTGTCGAAGGTGCTTGAGCGGATTGTCTCTCGGCGGTTGGTGTCGTATCTAGATGCAAATAGATTAATGCCTAAGAGGCAGTCGGCATACCGGAAATATCATTCAACAGAAACCGGTATGCTCAAGCTTGTATCGGATATGATATCGGCTGTAGAGTGTGGCGATCTGGCCTTGCTGGCGCTTCTTGACATGAGTGCGGCTTTTGACACAGTAAGTCATCTGATTCTTATTGAGAGGTTGGAGGTGTCGTATGGTTTGACCGGCGGAGCTTTAGCATGGTTCTCTTCCTATCTGGTGGAACGCAGGCAGGCGGTGCGTGTTTGTGATAGTGTCTCACCTACCTACTCGCTGTCCTCTGGGGTCCCGCAGGGCTCTGTGCTGGGTCCGATCCTTTTTATATTGTATACTGCTGACATTGAGAGTATTGTTGAAAAATGGGGCCTCATCTCTCATTCATATGCAGATGACTGGCAAATATACTCTCACTGTCGGCCAGACATGGCTGAGGACCTCAGTTGTAGGGTCTCTGGATGTATCTCGGAGGTCGGTGAGTGGATGGTGAACAATGGCCTAATCCTGAACATGGATAAGACGGAGATACTCTGGGCAGCAACATCTAGGCGCGACCATCTATTGGTCAACGGGGTAGCACTCTCTATAGGAGGTAAGCTGATCCAGCCTTCCGATTCGGTGAGACTTCTAGGAATCTTACTGGATCGGAACCTGACATTGGAAAGGCAAATAGATGCCACAATAGCTTCCTCCTTTTTTTCACTGCGCCAAATAAAGGCGATTAGAAAGTGTCTTCCGTCAGATGCGGTTAAGACCCTGGTGAGTGCGTTTGTGATGTCTCGGATTGATTATTGCTCGACGCTTTATAGTGGGCAGCCAAAGAAGCATTTCAACCGCTTTCAATCCGTGTTAAATTCAGCAGCAAGGCTCATATTCGGGATATCCAAATTCGCTCACATCACTCCGCTGTTAAAAAAACTACACTGGCTTCGTTTCCCGGAGAGGGTGGTCTACCGTGTTTGTCTGATGGTATATAAAGCCATCAATGGCGTGGCTCCACCTTATCTGACTGACATGATTTCGCCTGTTGAGATGGGTGTGAGGAGGCAGACACTCAGATCTGCGGGCGATGGTGCAATCAATTTGGTTCAGCCGCACCGTCAGATCCGTACAAATTTTGGAGACCGTGCTTTCTGTGTTGCGGGTCCGGTGGAGTGGAACAGACTGCCACCCGGAGTGAGGAACTCCAAATCTATGGGCATATTTCGCGGAGCTCTCAAGACGCACCTTTTCAAAAAGTCTTATCCGTGATCGGAGAGGGCCCTTGAGGTGTGACACACACAAAAACGGCGCTCTCTTATCATGTGCAATTAAAAATAAATAAGCCTGATATATATATATATACTCTGCAAGTGATTTTTACTCAGAGACGCATCCACTAAGCCACTGTCTATCCCGGTGTGAAGTGTGTCCTGGTTCACCACCATACTCAGTAATTGAAAGCCACGTTTACATGTTCTCAGGAATGACGTATTCTAGACTATTCCAAGAACTACTTCATCATGATTTGAATTATAGTTACACATCTAATTAATTAATTCAGTTTATTTTTGAAATTCTCAACATTATTTTGACGCTTCCTGTGTCTTAAAAATTTGTTTTTTTTTTACATATTGTTACTATTTTTGGTTCGGATGCTTTTCAAATAAAACACTACTCTTCTTTTTAATTATTTATTTTACACGTTTATATTTATTTTTACAAAGACACTTTCATTTATTTCATTACACTTGGTTTTTGTTCACTGGTCGAATTTGTTCAATGTATTGGTGAAGCTCGCAGATCAGACTGACTGTGAGAGCTTGAAGACCAACTGCCCAGTGCAAGCAATTTGCACCCTTTTTATACAAAGAAGGTGGAACTGTCGAGAACACATTTTTGCTAGACTGTTCTCGAAGCACAAATGTAATCTAGTGACTTCTCTATTTACTCACAATCATCATATCTACCCACCAATACAATAAAGAATTCCTTTTAGCTATAACTAATACCTATACTTATTTTAATAATTATATTGCATATTTACATAATAATATAAATATAAATAAATTTGTGAAGACAAATGCAATTCACCAACCTATTCTGCCTGGAAAGAAACCGGTATTAATATCATAAATTATTAATTAATTCATTGTTGTTTATTTTAATGGATAATAAACTAATAATTACTCAATAAAATCTGTTAAACCAGGGTCAAAGTTATGGTCAAATGACCCAGGCGGGGATCGAACAACGTTATTCTATTCCAAACACGCTAGAAAGATCAGCCCACTTGGTCCCCTCGGCCATAACACCGGCCATCAACAGCTTAGGAAGATTTGTTTTTCTTTAAGTTGCAAAGATACATTCAGATTTAAGATTCATTTTGAATGCTTGTCTAGCACAGTTGTAAGAATATTTGCATTCCATCTCCTTGAAGGGTGGCAGTAATGGTTTCTTTTTTCAGTGTTTATTCGATCCCAAAATAAAAATACTGGTAAGTCTCACTCAGCCTTCGCAAGAAATAAGGTCTCTCCCCTTACCTATGAAAATCCTAAACAGTAGAATTAAAAATCACTAAAAGAAACGAAAATCGTTTACGCTACAGTATTCAGCGCTGTAACTGCAGCTCCGTCACTATTTTGCTAGGGGTGGTCAGAGCCTCTGCAGAGCTGCCTCCATTTCTTCCTATCCTTACATACCTTTTCAATTCATTCCTATCCATCGCATTTTTCAAGCATTTTCTTCTTTTACATGCACTTTGTATATTCCATTCTTTCATAATCTCTTCAATCTCATCACTCCATACTTTTCTCGGTCATCCTTTACCTCTTTTTCCTTTCACACTTCCTCCGTATGTATACTTTGTCAGCCTATCATCATTCATTCTTTCCATATGCCCAAACCATCTCATCACATTCTTTTGTACCTTAACTTTCACATCCTCTTTCAAATTACATTCTTTTTTTACCCATTCATTCCTAAACTCTATCCCTCAGAGTTTTTCCTGTCATGCTTCTTAAATGCTTCATTTCCACCGTACATACTTTACTCATTTCGCTATTGTTCACTGTCCATGCTTCACTTCCATACAATCACATTATTTTGTACCTTAACTTTCACATCTTCTTTCACTTACATTTTATCTTTGCACTTTTTTGAACAAAAAATATTTTATACTTTTCACAATAAATAAATAGGTTTCCCATGCCACATTCATTACCTTCGGAAGCAGCACGGTAAGAATCTGCACTACATATGCGGCAAAGTTGTGAGCTTCGTCTAAGGAGGATTTTGAAAACTGATGTCAACTCTCGGAACGAGGTCTAAAAATATCATTTAATTGAAAAAACGTCAAAACTCGGTAAGCCCCGTCAGCAGGGCTAGCAGCGGGTCCCCTGACGTCACACGGTAGGTTGATCAGGGGTCGTGAAGCTTCCTGTCTCACATACACAGGTACAGGGTGGCCCAGAAAGGACGCAAAACAAAACGCAACTAAGTTACACATATAGTGTAACTTCTTGCCGCGTTATCCCCGAAGGGTTTCGCATGTGGCGAGTGGAGCCTGTTTATTTTTACAGGTATGGGGGCCAGCCTTACGCCAATTACTTCAGTTGAAGTAAAGGTTTCCCAACCCCCAAAGAAGACTGGTACTCATTTCTTGTGAAGGCTGAGTAAAGTTTGCCGGTATTTTATTTTGGGTTTTGAAATATACACCGAAACTGGAAATCATTTCTGACTCCCTCGGTGGGATTCGAAACCGAGCTCACGGAATGGAATGCAAGCACTCTACCAACTGAGCTATCGACCGGACTGTTACATTTAAGAATAAAAGCATGTAGCTTGTTGTGTGTTATGTGACAGTATTATCTAATCTAATCTAAGTTGCAAAATATATGTAACATTAGAGATTCACATTATTATGCATTTTCACAAACAGGCACGTATAAGTTCGCGCTTAAACATGCCGCATGTGGTCCTACAATATAAAAACCCGAATCTCAAATGAGCATACACCCTGCAACTCCTGCCGACCTTCCCTGAAACAGGGGTGACATTGGCAAAGTGAACCATTATTTGCAGTATTATCAGCCTCATACCAACCTATAAATCAGTATTAAAATAATATTTAAAAAGTGCGCTCTCACTGAAGCACCCTGTACTGTGGGTGGAGTGGAAAAATGGAGAAGTCAGAAACTTTATACGGGATCATTGATTAGAAGGAGGGACGATCAGTTCTGTGGAGGCCGAGGGAGTCAAAGGCATAACACAATATATTACATCAGCTGGACATTTCTCCGTGATATGTCAAACAAAAATTCATTTCATGATTGATTTTTTGACTTATAGGTTGGTCTGAGGCTGACTACTCATACTGTAAAAAATGGTTTACTTTGCCAATGTCACCCCTGCTTCAGGGAAGGTCCGCAAAAGGTGCAGGGCTTATGTTCATTTGAGGCTTGGATTTAAATTTGTAAGAACACATTCACCATTTGTACGCGCGAACTTACTCGCGTTGAGCCGCGTCACAACAAAAAGTCCAAAAATGTCCACCGACAAAATGTCCACCGACATAATGTCCACCGACAAAATGTCCTTTTTAAATAAAGTTTATTAACATTGTGTTGGTGGACATTATGTCGGTGGACATTCTGTCGTGGTACGCATATGAGCTACATAAATAAGATGTGGATTTTTGTACAAAAATCTGATAAATATTTCCATCTTTCCGGAAAACGTTTTCCTCTTGTTTTCAGTTTGTCCACTTTAATATAGGCATTTATTTTTGTACGATGATTAAGCTTTCAAAGCGGCCTTCAAGATGGCAGCATCATTTGAATTTATTTTTTAAAAAGTGTTCCTTTGCCAGCCTTAAAAATCAACAATAAAAACTTATCTGTTTTTGCTTTCACATGAATTATTTTTTATATCATTTTTACAGAAGCTTACTTTAAGCGCTCGCCGACCACTTTTTGTGATCACTGAAGAAGTGTAATGGATGCTCACGAGAATTACAAAAGCTTTCCGTCTCCGCCATTTGCTTTTTATTTAACGTTAAATATTATTGTAATGTCGCTTTAATATCCTTATAGTCCTCAGCGAGGCAATATTTTCGTTTATAACGAACTCTACGCCGTTATAACGGCCAACGATAAAAAAGAAACCGTTTTAAGGGATTTTTTATTATCTAAAAGTATATTTAGATTTAAATGGATGACTGTTTTTGAGTGTAAAAACGGAAGCTTCATTTTACAGAATACAGACCTGTAAATGCCTGATAAAAACATAAAAAATAATAATAACGCAACACTCAACGCAACTAAGCTACACAAATATCGCAACTTCTCGCCGCGTTATCCCCGAAGGGTTTCACATGTGGCGAGTGGAACCTATTTATTTTTACAGGTAAGGGGCCGGACTTACGCCAACCACTTCAGTTTAAGTGGGGATACACAACACGTGCAAAAAAACAAGTTCAATGGAGCAACAATTCTCAAAACCTCTTAACTTTCAAAACAGTTTAAATTTTACCTTAGTATTTTACTCCCGAGGGAGCTGGTTCTCATTTCTCAATAAAAGTTGAAATCAAACTTACTGGTGTTTTGATTTTGGGTTTGAAATACGGGAAATCATTTCTGTCATGGAACACAAGCGTTTTACCAACTGAGCTTTCAATCCTTCTATTTCATATTATTACAACGATTTTATTTGTCAGAAGTTTTTTTGTATACGAATATGATAATCTTCATATCGACACCTTAAAGGTAAAACTGAATAAGTGGCATATTAAGCTAACATGAGTTTCTCAGATAAATGCACCTATTTCCCTATTTTCTACGAGAGAAAACACTTCAAAAGTGTAATAACCCTGTAGTTTTCCATGAGCACTTCCTTACAATTAGTTCACTTACTATGAGAAGTTATCCGTGATTTCTCAAATCAGTGAATCATCACTTATTCGCTTTTACCTTCAAGGTGGCGATATATCTTGTTATAACACTGTATATTTTGATGTTTTGATCCCACGCTCTCAATATCTTGAACCTTATGTTAATTCCTCGCCTAGGTTGGGATCCCGGTTTGCCATTCTCGGCGTCAAGAAGGGTCTGAGCCCGGGAGAAGGTCACCAGACCCTGGCAGCGCGGTAATCCTCCAGGATCTGCATATTTAGAGGCGCCAGATTCCGGTGTGACATCTGTAAGCCAGGATGGAGATCCTGATACCCCTCCAGCAGGATATTGCGGGTCAGAAGTCACTCAGTGAATGTGCGCCGTGACAGTCAAACATCCTTACACCAAGTATACAACATACTTCTATTCAAAGTCGATCGAAGCCAAAATTAAATACCGGCTGGGCTTCAGAACATACCGGTGAAATAAATAGGTTCCACATTCCTTCCGGCACAACACGAAAAAAATGCCACTATTTATTCAGCTTAGTAGCGTTTTTACAACACTCAGCCCATGCGGCAAGGTATTCTACGACAGAAAGTCAGCAATGCAAAAGACAAAAATAATTTGCTGTGTTGCCCATGCGTGGGACACTGAGCCTATTTACAGCAGATCTCAGAGTCCTGTTGCCAACCCCCACTGCGTGCATCACACAATATACTCGTAGTTCTAAGATATACAGTGGTGCAATGTTTTGTGTAGACTTAAATACAGCCAACTGAGTTATCGACCAGAGTACATAGTTATGCACATATAATAATGTATTGTACAAGTGCTGGGTTTTATTTTAGATATTTTCTATATTGAGTTTGCACGTAATGTGAGATATAATTCCTTTTGCATTTCCTCCGCCTGAAAATCCTGAAATATCGCCGTGAAAGCCTGCGAAGCCTTATTTATGGGCCGGGAGGAGAACTCAGGTTTTGCATGCTGCCCACTGTACGCTGCACAAACTCGCTAGCTCTCAAATCAAAATTATCCTTTAAATATTCATCGAAATGTGATGCACCATTGAAAAACCTTCAGATAAATGGATCTGTAGAAATTGTAAACATTTATCATAAATTAATGCCTCTTTGTCAATATCTTACACATTTAATGTTAAGTATACAAGATATTTAATCAACACCCACAAGCAAACGCATGTAAGTTTGCGCTTACTCATGATGCATGTATAAACACTTGCAAAATAATATTTAAAAAAAACCTCAAACGAATTAAAATCTTGCCGCGCTTACCTGAAACAGAGGTGACATTGTGAAATCGAAATATTTTTACAGTATGGGTAGTCAGTCTCATACCGACCTACATATAGCGTTTTCGCAGTGCTTGTTTGGCCTATCTACTATTGGATTCCATGATGACCTTTTAATGTAATTGTCTTAAGAATCACATGCTACACAAGTGAGAAAAAAAACTTAAAAACACAAATCAATTTCCAATATTCATAAGACACATTGTTCCAGTAAACATACAAACATTGCTCATGTGATATTATATATGTTGGAAATAAGACAAACAAGCACTAAGGGGACGATAACTCAGAGTACATTTTGTATGTGCCTACTTAGACTGATTTACATATTTACCAACAGAGAAAAGTGGTTATTGACAAGGCAATTTCCCATGAAACATTAACAAGGTTATTCACAACACGCTTGATCCGTAGCTGATTCATGGATCATCGTTTTTTATTTGTTTGAAAAATTCACTTCATGTGGCGGCTGAACCATGGACTTGCTGTGTGTGGATAAAACACCGTGCGTAAGTGTTAGGTTTAAGTTGGAATTACGGTCGTTTGACATATTTACAATACTCATACATAGCTACACTGTTACAGTTTTTAGATATTAGACAAACCGTTTTAAGAAAAACGCCTTAAATGCTGAAAATTACACAGACACCAGCAGTTGTTCGGTTCGTGAGAGTTTGATGTGAGTTGGTGTTTAAAGTGACGGCCAGTGCGGCCAAGTTGCCTTACAGGGCTGAAGCACAGCCGCCTGTTGTTCACAAGCTTTGCTTTCAGATGGGAACAGAATAGAGATATGGTGGATTTTAGGCTGGTTTTAGTGTCGCGCTGACAACACGCTGACCGTCAGCGCTGACAGCCAAATATATGAACTTGTCGCGCTGACAGCTACGCGCCATTCTAAAACGCTTCCTACAAGTTCATATATTTTGAACGGTCAGCGCTGACGGTCAGCGCGTTGTCAGCGCGACACTAAAACCAGCCTTAATGTAGGCGGAACTTCAAGCGATTCAGGATTTCAGAATACTCCAACTAACTGGCATCCTCAGGGAACATTTGTCGTAATTTTCAAAAAAAACATTTCCAACTGTATGTACTAGATCTTTTTCAAGCAAAAATCATGCTTAAGCCTACTGCTTTGTATGTAAAAACTGACTTTAAGCAGAAATCCTTAACTGCAACTTACACAAGATACTGTGTGCATGCCAACTTAGTCTTCTGTGTAAAAAAACTGGAGCCATGATGCAAGTGAAAGTAGAAAATAATATGCTTAAACTATTCTCACAATGTGACAGTTTTTTTTAGAATAAAAAAAGTGTGCAAAGATACAAAACAGTGGAGACACATCTGCAGAGATATTTGTCAACCCTAACAGAACGGTGGTATGATACAATAACAGTTACCAGCCACGACAAGGAGTGGCAGGGTACAGCTAGCTATTTATAAAAGCTTTGCTGCCAGCTTATAGGTGGCCATGGCTTCATCTATATTCTATGCTATTAGCTAAAGGTATAATACGACATTATTTGAGCATTTCTCAAATTTATACAATGCGCAGGGGCCGGGAAGAGATATCCCAAGAATTGCCGCCTTTCAGTGGCGCTCTGAGAATTCCTGGCCCGGTGGGCGGGCCGCCCAGGCCGCCCAGCTCCACAAAGGTCTGATCCGGCCGTGTACCTAAAGACAAAAGATGAAATATCTGCAGATATTGACGAAAGAAATGATTAAATATTATTTTTCTTTCATTTGAAAACAAAGGTTGGCCTTCCCTGACATTTGGGAATCGACAGTGATCTAGTGTTTTATACATTAAGCGCTCGGTATGTATAATTTAAGTTGCAAAGATATAATAAAATCCATAACTCATAACAACTGCACGCCTACAAGCAGTCACGTGTAAGTTTGCACACATGCTGCATGTGTTCAAACAAAATAACTGTAACTGTAATTCTGTCGCCATTCCGCTAGGGGTGGCCAGAGGCTCCTGCAGAGCTGCCTTCAAGTCTATCTATCCTTACATACCTCTTTCAATTCATTCATATCCATCACCTTTTTCATGCCCTTTCTTATTTTACGCTCACTTTGTACATCCCATTCTTTCACAATCTCCTCACAATTTTCCAAACAAAATAAAAATCTAAATATCAAATGGACATGAACCATGAACTTTTGCCGCTTTTCCCTGAAACAAGGGTGACGTTGGTGAAGTGAAACATTTTTTACGGTACAAGGAACTAAAATAAAAATAAAATAAAGATTGTAGATTAGTGCAATACATGTTGATAGTTCGTTGGTACGTAGTGTAGTGAATAACGCTACGGACTCGCACAAAAGGTCGTGAGTTAGATTCCGGGGGAAACTTTAAAAACTTTCATGTACCTACTCCTAAAAAATTTCAAACTTGTATTTTTGATATTTTTTAGGGTTTGGCGGTTCACACAGTGAAAGTCCATTGTATATTAATTAAAAAATACACTGTTTTAATTCACTTATTATTTATTTGTATTTTTGACTTTATTTCTCAAGTAAGCACTTCGCTAGACTGAAAGCTTCATCTGGTTTTTCCAAACAACAGGGACAAAGGTTTATCCAGCCTTACAGAAATGAGGTCTGCACGTGAATTGGCATAGACAATATTATGCCGTCGCCCGGCCTATATTATTATTTTTTTATTGGTTGCTAAGGGCAGCAGTTACATAAAAGACTGACATCGTCGAGAAAAAGTTACCAATTCACAAAAATCGGACCTTATTGGGTCTTGCTTGCAAAATTGACGCTGACTAGAGGCAAAAAAGCAAGCAGAGGGCTCTTGAGGTGTATTCCCATTAAAAGGGCGCTCACGAAATAAACTAACCAGATTTCTTGTATGCGTTCTGTTAGTGTACAATATAAAGCTTCTTTAGATTTACGTCCCTCCCTACGACATACGGTGTTGATGAAATGACGTTTTTATTGCATATTGAACTCGATTTATTTTTATTAGAAAGATATTTATTGTCCTGGAACTCTTTGTAAGGGAGATTCACAGACCTAATCTTTTTCCTTCAAAATGTAAATCTCCCATTCACATTTACGCACTGGCCGACATTTTTCCCAACTGTTTGTTTGTACGTAGTATGCTTCTAGTATGAGAATGAAAAAAAGACAAAGAATAATTTATATATTTTTTAGTTTTAATCTATTTACACAGTGAAAGTCCAATTTTAATGATTTAAAATTATCCATTTGAATTTTTAAATAATTAAAAAAGAATTTGTTTATTTATTATTCTTTATACATACTTATATAAACACAAAATAAAAATAAAAATATGATCTTAACATGATAATTTAACAAACGTCTATTTTATATATTTTTGATGCGTTTAATTTAGTCAGAATAGATTTGTGATAATTTTATTTATTCTCAAAAAAAATCATATATTTTCACACCCTCTCATGAACTTTTCATTGAATAAAAAATGTATTCCATCTTATAAAGATTATCCTTAAAAAATCACCAATTTCAGGGTAAGTTGTCGTCTCAGAATGTCATCACACTGGGAGATGAAACCACTGTCACAGTAACTGTAACTTTGTCGCCATTCCACTAGGGGTGGTCAGAGCCTCTACAGAGTTGCCTTCACTTCTTCGTCTACATGCAAACTTCTTTCAATTCATTCATATCCATATAAATACAATACATTTCCTTCAGTCACATTCACTCTATACACGCCATTATTTCACAATTGTATCAATTTAATCACTTTTATGTCCATTTTAGGTTTATGCTTTTGTTTGAAAGCATGCATCAGCATAATATGCAAACAATAACTTGCGCGTGTACGCATGAGAGCGGAAATGAATTGTTAATCTTAAGAGCCATTTATACCCTAAATCTGCCGTTTTTGTTTCTTACACTTTATGGTCTTAGCAAAAGAGTGACAGTAATGAAAAAAATCAAGGATGTTTATAAATTTTTATCTTAATTATTTAATAATATTAAGTTTGAACAAAATATATAACTTAAAAGTTGCCACCACAAAAAAATATTTAAAATAATACGTTTTTTTCACTTCTGTAGCTACTTTCTCGTGTGTGCTATGTTTTGGAAATATTTTTTTTCTTTCTATTTATAGAACTATACATTGTCTAGTGTAGTATCGAAACAGTTTTTTTTAAATGTCAATAGTTTTTGAGTAAATATGGAAAAACTGAAACTACTTGATGTATTAAATTTTAATTAAATCGAAGAACACAGTTTTTCCACATTTACTCAAAAATTATTGATATCATAAAAAAACTGTTCCGATACTACACTTAACAATGTATAGTTCTATAAATAAAAAGAAAAAAAAAATTCCAAAACACAGCACACTCGAGAAAGTAGCTACAGAAGTGAAAAAAACTTATTATTTAAATATTTTTTTGTGGTGACAAGTTTTAAGTTATATATTTTGTTCAAACTTTATAATTAAGATAAAAAATTAATAAACATACTTGATTTTTTTCATTACTGTCACTCTTTTGCTAAGACCATAAAGTGTAAGATACAAAAACGGCAGATTTAGGGTATGTAGGGCTCCTAAATGCAAACCCACTCACTTTTTCTTCCCTGCCTTAACTTTTGATCCTTTTTTTTGTACCTCAGTTAGCTTCTGAAGATGGACGGATAAAGTCCGATAGCGTTTAGGCAATTCAACTCCAACAAACAGAAAATAAAACTTTGTTTTTCATAGTATTCAAAGTTCAAGTTATTTTTAATGAAATGTTTAAATATCTTTGCAACTTAATTAATAAGAACTGCCGCACGCAACGCGAACGCAAACGCAATTATTAAGCTTTACATAAAGTGTACCTTCTTACCTGTATTATCTCCAAAGGGGTCGCATGGTGGGATTCGGGACTTAACTATTTTACAGGTAAAGGGGCTGGCCTCACACCTTTCAGTATAAACGGGGGTTTTTTCCAGCTCCCGGGGGGGTTGGTTCTCATTTTTTGTGAAGGCGTACAGTACACCTTGGGATCGAACCCTTGCTCTCGGCATGGAATGCACGCATTCTACCAACTGAGTTATCGATCGGACTTTTTACGAGCTTGGTCGTCGCAACAAAGCACCGATTCTAAAGCAAGACCCAGTTTCTGTAAGGCTGGATGGACTTTTTGATGACAGGTATTTGGTAAAGGTTTATGAATTTTTCAACCCGCGAAGAAGAAATTTTAAAACATAAATGGTATTTTTTTGTGCTCCGCCGGGATTCGAACCTACAATCTTTCATTCACGAGTCCAAAGTGTTACCACCAGACTACGGACTGGTGGTAACACTTCCTATATTGTCTCGAAAGCTCAGGAAGTAAGTGCAAAATATCCATCGAATTACTTTTAAAATATAAATGGTAAAAATAGGACAAAAAACGTGAACCATTTTTCTTTGTGGTATTAAGGTACTTCTCTCATACATTTTCTCTGAAATGGGATGCCACACTTTTATATTATAAATGTGGGAATTCCCAAGTGGAATATGTCCCACATAGTAATAGATCGATGATGGAACACCTAAATTCAATCTTCTACTTTTATGTACTGAGGAGAGATAAATGAGAACACCGAACCGTATCTGGAAAACGGTTCGGTTAATAGCTTACGGTTGACGCGTTTAACTGTCTGTCAAGATGCTTGAGTTCGAATCCGATTAGATAGAGTTGTATAGAATGTTTGAATAAAAATTTACTATTGTGTTCGAACTAAAAAACAGGGGAAAACGTATTGTTACGAAATTAGGGTTCAATTGTCTTTCCAAATTAAAAATACACAGGTCTCCTTTAAAACTTATTTATTTTACACTGTTACAATATTTATTTTCACACTACTTTCTCGATTATTCTACTTGGTTTCGGTTCACTGATCAGATGGCTTCGATGTCTTTGTTAGTCGCTATGATACTGGCCCGCTCTGCAGGCCATTCGCACCTTTATACTCTGTAGAGCAGTATGATCTAGAACCAAAGTTGCTAGACGGTTCCAGAGTAATTATTACTTCTCGACGCTTCACGTACTACCTAGAGATACAACCAAAATCCTACCTACAAATGTAATACAGAATTCCTATAATTATAATTCCTTGACTTATAGGTTGGTATGAGGCTGACCACCCATACTGTAAAAAATGGTTCACTTTGCCAATGTCACCCCTGTTTCAGGGAATGTCGGCAAGAGTTGCAGGGCTTATGTTCATTTGAGGTTTGGATTTTATTTGTAAGTACACAATCAGCATTTGTAAGCGCGAACTACACGTGTTTGTTTGTGGGCATACATCTGAGAGCTTTGAATGAATATATCCTTGCAACTTAGATTATAGATTATAGATTATAGATAACAAGTACCTACTTAGCCTAGAGAATTCTACACTTATACACAATTATCGATCCTACCTACCTATACCTATGAGGACTCTTATAACTATAACTACCCATACTTATTTCAATATTTATATTTACATAACACTACCCCCCACCTAGACTGTTTCGTCCCGGAACAGTCTTGACTCTGTGTCGGTAGGGGCATGCTGATCCACGTCGACACCCTGTGGTCAGGAAGAAGTGGCAGTCCACGGATTTCTCCCCACTGGCTCTCGGCTGCGCTTGCTCGCAGCACACCATGACGCTGATGCCGACTCCCGAGAACACTGCTTCAATCATACTCCGGATTATCCGCCAATCTCGATTGGCGCGGCCGCCACCCATCTTTGGTATTGCCAGACGCGCCTGCTGATCCTCCAGCATGTAGTCACGCAGCTCAACAAGGCCGTCCCACAATCCCTTGTAGTCATCTTCCAGGTTGCTGGAATCCGGGACAACCAGGCAGTATGCTTGTTGACGCCCCTTTGGTAGTCTCAGAGCTCTTCCTTGCGGGCTGCTCGAGGGTTGCGGTTCTCCGAATTTGTATCGGAAGACCCGTGCAATTCCTCTAGACATATCTAGATCTTCCGGTACACTGCATGCCAGTGTGTGGTCCCTAGTGACCTCAAATAAGTCCTTGTGGACTTCTGTGGTCACTCCATGGCGAAACTTCTGCCCTGCCTTCGCGTTCTCCCAAAACGTCTCAAAGGCTGGTGATCTTTCGGATGCGACGCACTGTCGTACTTTTTGGGCTGGTTGGTCATCATTATCGCCTAGGTATGGTGAGAGGCGATTGTAGTGCACGACCCTTGGTTTTCCGTTTGGTCTCTTTTTTATGCGGTAGACCACATCGTTGATGCGCTCCAAGATCTCGTACGGCCCGTCCCAGGAACGCTGAAGTTTCGGACAGTATCCTTGGCGCCTCTTGGGGTCAAAAAGCCACACCCAGTCACCAGCTTTGTACCCCATGCTGTCAGCTCTGGTGTCATAGCGCTCCTTCATTTGATCGCTGGCTTCCCCGATGTTCATGCGGACCTGATCATGGATGTCATCCAGCCTCCTGCGAAGGTCTGTCACATAGTCTTCTCCGGCTAGGTCTTCACCTGGTTTGCAGCCAAATTTGAGATCACAAGGAAGTCGCATTTCTCGCCCAAACAGTATGCTGCTGGGAGTCTTCTTCGTCGTTTCCTGAACAGCCGACCGGTAAGCCAATAAGAACAAAGGCAGATGTCGGTCCCAGTCCCGCTGATGGCTGGACACTACTTTGGCTAAGTACCTCCCCACGGTACGGTTCATCCTTTCCACCATTCCATCAGACTGTGGATGTAGCGCAGTGGTCCTGGTCTTGTAGATCCCTAGCCGCTCACACATTTGCTGGAAGATAGCAGCTTCAAAGTTCCTTCCCTGATCAGAATGTAATTCCAGGGGTACGCCAAACCTGCTGATAAATTCGGTAACTAGAACTTCAGTCACGGTTACGGCCTCTTGGTTAGGGATTGAGTAAGCTTCCACCCACTTGCTGAAGTAATCCATCACCACCATGATGTACTTGTTACCCTTCTCAGTTGTAGGAAATGGGCCGGCTATGTCGATGGCAATTCTTTCAAAGGGGCTGCCAACATTGTACTGACGCATTGGTGCTCGCCTTTTCCTTTGCGGTCCATTGGCCGTTGCACAGGTTACACATTTTCGACACCAATCTTTGACGTCTTCGCTGCAGTTGATCCAGTAAAATCGCTCTTTCACTTTCTCCAGCGTCTTCTTAACGCCTAGATGTCCTCCAGAAGTTCCTCCATGCAGCAGTCCAAGGATTTCCGGTACTCGGCTCCTCGGAACGAGGGTTTGCTTTCTTCTAAGTGTGCCGTCTTCCTTCTCGATCTTTCGTTTCAGAAGCCCTCCTTCTATCACTATGGATCCCCATTGAGCCCAATAAGCCTTGACAGTTGGTGATAAGGGGGCGAGTTTTTCCCAGGTTGGCCTTTCTCTTTCTCGCGCCCATTCCATCACATACTTCAAGTCCGGATCATTCAGTTGGTCTTGCGCCAATTTTTCATCTTGCCAGTCCTCATCTTCGGTGGTCGTCCTTTGGACAATTGCTACCTTGTCCTCCATCCTGCTGCAATGTTTGCAGTCACTGGCGCATGGTCGTCTGGATAATGCATCCGCATTTCGATGAAGCGTGCCAGGTCTATGTTCGGAGTCATAATCATACTCCTGGAGCCTTTCAATCCATCTAGCCACTTGCCCTTCTGGGTTTTTGAATTTCAGAAGCCAAACCAGTGCAGCATGATCAGTCCGTAGTGTGAATTTTCTCCCGTACAAGTATTTGCGGAAGTGTTCCACTGATTTTATCACGGCAAGAAGCTCTCGTCTGGTCACGCAATAATTTCGTTCTGGCTTGGAAAGCACTTTACTGAAGTAACCCAGAACAGTCTCATGCCCATCCTGTATTTGGGAAAGGACACCTCCTATCCCCACATTACTAGCGTCGGTATCCAGGATGAACTTTCCATCTTTTCGTGGGTAGCTCAAGATGGGGGCACTTGTTAATCTTCCCTTAAGCTCTTCAAATGCTTGTGCGCAGGAATCACTCCAATGGAAGCGAGTGTTTTCTTCCGTAAGCTTGGTGAGCGGTTTTGCAATGTCCGCAAATCTTAGCACAAACCTCCTGTAATAAGTGCACAGCCCCAGGAAGCTCCTAGTTTCATGTTTGTCCTTCAGCACGGGCCAGTCTCTTACTGCCTTGATTTTGGCAGGGTCAACTTCAACTCCACGTTGAGAAACTATGTGTCCCAGGTAATTTACTTGTTTCTTGAACAGGTTACACTTTTTTGGGTTGAGCTTCAGTCCAGCGTCTTGTAGTCGCCCGAAAACTTGCTCCAGATTTCTCAACTGATGGTTGAAGTCCTTTCCCAGGATGATTATGTCATCCAAGTATACAAGGCAGGTTTCCCATGACAGTCCTCGCAGCACATTCTCCATCAGCCTTTCAAACGTGGCGGGGGCATTGCATAAGCCAAATGGCATCACGGTGAACTGCCAAAGTCCAGATCCAGTCGAGAATGCCGTTTTCTCCTTATCTTTGGCATCCAATTCAACTTGCCAGTAGCCACTTTTCAGGTCCAATGTGGAAAAAATGGTGCATCCTGCCAATGTGTCCAAGGTGTCGTCAATCCTTGGCAGAGGGTAACTATCCTTTTTCGTAACATCGTTGAGCAGTCTGTAGTCCACACAAAATCTCGTGGTACCATCCTTCTTTTTCACCAGTACCACCGGGGATGTCCAAGGGCTACTTGATGGTTCTATGATGCCATCCTTGCTCATGTCTTTGATGATCTTGTCGGCTTCTTCCCGCTTTGCAAAGGGTAGTCTTCTTGGAGCCTGTTTGATTGGTCTTGCTTCTCCGGTGTCTATGCTATGTCGCACTACCTTGGTTCTTCCCAGACGGCCATTAGAGTCCTCGAAAATGTTCTGGTAGCGGCAGATCAAACTCCTCACTCTAAGTCTGTTTTCCTCGGTTAGACCTTGGGAAGCGTCGTGGACCAGGGTTTCCAATTGTGTCGATAATTTTCTTCCCTCGCATGTCATGTTTGTCATCTGTTGCACAATGGAAGTTATCCTCTCACATCTGCCCAAAACAAAACCTTCATTCATTTTAACTGGGTAGCTGTTCACATTCATGATCTTGACAGGAATGGTCTCCTGCGCGCGAATCACTGTTCTTGCCACCATGACTCCTTTGTTAACATTGTCCATGTTCTCCGGTTCTATCATACAGATTTGGTCATTTGTACTACTGGAATCCAGGCGGGCACTCACTATCATCTCGGATCGCCCCTTCACTTCGGTATTCTTGGCTAGGATCACACGTGCAGCCAGTTCTTTCCGTCTTTGCAGGATGACTTCTTCATTTTCAATTTTAATGGCACCTTTTTTTAAATTTAAGCTGCACCCAAATCTGTCCAGTATGTCCATTCCCAATATAACGTCTTCTTCAATGTTGGCCACCAACGTCCGATGATCAAAAGTGGTGCTGCCAATTTGGAAGGTGGCAATCGTCTCCCCATACACCTGTGCTGACTCTCCCGTGGCGGTGTGCAGAGACCACTTTGTTGGTGCAATCTGCTTACCTCGTGCCACTATGTCGCGTCTCAGAATTGTCCTGGTTGCTCCCGTGTCCACCAGTAGTTCACGGGTTACTCCATCTATTATGCCATTGATAAAAATGCTGCTGGCTTTTCCTCTCACAGTTGCGACAGTAGCAGCAGATTTCAGGGCCTCTCCAGCGCGGGTCAACGGTTGCCCCTTCCCATTAACCCTTTCTAGTTTTCCGCAGCCTGTTTTCTGGGTTTCTGAGGCTTGGGACACTTGGTGCTAAGGTGGCCCAGCTGTCCGCAGTTCCAGCAGCGTGGGTCTCGTCTTCGAGGTCTCAGACGTTCCAGCACTTTTTCAATTAGCTCCTCGGTTGTAGGTAGCTTGACCTCCTCTGCCTCGACTGCACGAACCCTGGCGTGGCCCCTGATGGACTGTTTGACAGCCTCAAACTCGAGAGCTTGGCTGAGCGCCTCGTTCAAAGCCTTGGGATGGGCCAGTTTTACGGCTTGTTGCGTCTCCCATTCCCGCAATCCATTTAGGAACTTGTCCACTGCCAAGCTCTCACAGATGTCGTCGGAGGCTGTCGGGTAAGCGTCTCGTACCAGGCGGGCGATGTCCATTTCAAACTCCTGGAGGCTCTCGTTGGGCTTCTGCACCCTTGTGTTCAGCTGCGACTTGTACAGCTGCTCCAGGCACTTGTGGCCATAGCGCATATCCAAGCGCTGCTTCAGCTGCCCAAAGTCACCACGGTTGTCCAGGGGTATGGCCTGCAGAACCCTGAGAGCGTCTCCTCGGAGCGACAGGCTGAGAACCGAAGCCTTCTTCTGCTGGCTCCAGGCTCCCATCATGGCAGCCGTCTCAAAGAGGGTCAAATACTCCTCCCACGACGTCTTCCCGTCGAAGGTCGGAAGGTTGTGCTTCGCCAGCGAAGGGTCGTCATCCCCTCTAGTGACCCTGGTTGGAGTTGAGCATCCCTGTTCGATCTCGTCGTGAAGGCCTTTGGGGGATATCCTGGTGGACTCCATCTGGCACTTGTCAGCCAGCTCGGCACGCAGACGGTCTTTCAGGTTTGACATCCGAGTCTCCATTTCCCCCTTCAGGGCCGAGAGGTTGGTTGTCATCTTCTCCTCCATTTCTCCTTTCAGGGTTGTGAGATTCTTATTGAGGTCCTCCTTCAGGGTAGTGAGGCTGTCAGCCATCTCCACCTTCAGGCTGGTCATCTTTTCCTCTAGCCCGGTCAGGTTGCTGGTCATCTTCTCCTCCAGGGTCTTGGCGTTGTCAGCCATCTTCTCCTCCAGAGTCTTGGCGTTGTCAGCCATCTCCGCCTTCAGGTCTTCCCTCAGGGTCTTGGAATTGTCAGCCATCTCAGTCTTCAGTCCTGTCAGGTTACTGTTGATGCTGATATTTAGCTCGTCCAAGGCGCGGTCCCCCCCAGACGCCATGACAAAATATGCCGGGTCTTCGCCTGTCTGTTCCAAGGCCTCTATGAGGCGTGCCTGTAAGGCCGCCTTCCCTCCTGAGGTCTCCAGGTCCCTCTCCAGAAGCTCATTTTTAAGCTCTGTGACTTTGAGGTCCTTGACGTTCACTTTGGTTGCCATTTTTTTTTTAAATTTACTTCAAAACGAAAATATTTTTAAATTTATTTAATACAAGTTTTGAGTTTTATATATATGGCTGTTTTGAATACGTACTTTAGCAAAAATAATAATTTATCTGATTACACTGTGAGTAGGTCTTTTAATATTTATTTTTAATTCACCAATATTTTTTTACATAATAATGTCTGATAGTACATAATTATTTATTTCGTCTCAAGTCTTTCAAACACACAGGTAGGTACTAAATGTACATTCACACACTTGTAAACGAAGGGCAGTTATTCAAAAACTTTTTCTCGATGAATCTGGAACGTTCTTTTGTAATATTTTTCAAGATTTTTATTTATTTATTTTATTTTTTTAATCACACACAATAATAAAAAAAAAACTATGGTCCAATTTGATGACTTTCTCAATGCGGTAAAATAGTCATTATGTTATGTCCAGAATTATGTTCCATATGATGTTCCAGAATTTTTTTTTGAACTTGCTTTTTGCGTCTTTTCTTTTAATAAAAATTTATTTAAACACTTGTTTTCACAAAAGTCAGTTCACACAAAGTTCAATTTGACTAAAGTTCATTTTAACACTATTTAATTTATTTTATTTATTTTTAGGAAGAAGATCTTAATTTTTCTTGACAATTCCGCACCTGACGCCAATTGTTACGAAATTAGGGTTCAATTGTCTTTCCAAATTAAAAATACACAGGTCTCCTTTAAAACTTATTTATTTTACACTGTTACAATATTTATTTTCACACTACTTTCTCGATTATTCTACTTGGTTTCGGTTCACTGATCAGATGGCTTCGATGTCTTTGTTAGTCGCTATGATACTGGCCCGCTCTGCAGGCCATTCGCACCTTTATACTCTGTAGAGCAGTATGATCTAGAACCAAAGTTGCTAGACGGTTCCAGAGTAATTATTACTTCTCGACGCTTCACGTACTACCTAGAGATACAACCAAAATCCTACCTACAAATGTAATACAGAATTCCTATAATTATAACAAGTACCTACTTAGCCTAGAGAATTCTACACTTATACACAATTATCGATCCTACCTACCTATACCTATGAGGACTCTTATAACTATAACTACCCATACTTATTTCAATATTTATATTTACATAACAGTATTTATTTGAACAAATTAGAAATATTAATAAAAATTTAAACGAAAATCAGCAGATTCACTCTTGCATGCAGCTCACGAGACGCCTTCATCCGCCTGTGCTGTTAAGCGTGCGTACTTTTCAACCATATTTCATCTCGTCAAAAAAGGTATAAAGGGTATTTACAAAACGTTCGATACGTAGTTGATCTATGAATCATCGTTTTTTTTCCTATGGAATACTCACGTTAGGTGGCGGTTGCGCCATGGATTTGTTGTGTGTGAATAACACCGTAATAACCGTATTTAAGTTCTTTACCTTGGCATAACGAACTAATCTGCATACGTCGTTTAAATTAAATATTTTAGTACTTGATGTTTTATTTAAATCAATAAAATAAAATTAATTTAATGTAAAAATATAAAAAATGCAAACAACAACACATACCACAACACTACGCAGCTAGCAGCAGTGTTGCATAGGATCAGGACATAACCCGCCACATCACCAATACCTTTGTGGCACAACAAGTGTCATAGATCCTTTAAGTCTCTGAAATCTAGAGTCTTCCGCACAGGATTCCTTCAAAAACGATAATTTATATTCTTTTTTTATGCCACATAGACACAAACTTAACTATAAGTGTATTTTTTCCGCCAGGAAAGATGGATTCTACATCCTTATCATCATCACAAACTTAACTATTTATAAATATTTAAAAATATAAATTGTAAAACATTGCTTTAATTCACTTTATTCAAACTAACTATTTATTTATTAACTATTTATTTTCCTTGTAGAATTCTTGAAAAGAATTCGCGCCATATTTTACCGCCTTACATTACAGAGAACAGATCTCAGGCTTTCTCTGAAAACCTCTCATCCCAGGATGAGCATGAACCTCTAGAGATACGGTTCCTGAGAGCCAGCTCTGGCAGGGTGGACTTAAGCTCCCTGCTCCATCTATTTCTCCTTAATGTAATGACGGCCAAGAAAACGAACAATATTATGAAGAGAAATAAACCGTTCATCTCTTTCCGTAACTGTTACTCTGTCAGCATTCCGCTAAGGGTGGCCAGAGCCTCTGCATATTCACCTATATTTCTTTCTTTCCTTGTTTACCTTTTGAATTCATTCATATGCATCACAATTTGCATACATATCATTCTATTACATTCACTCTGTATCTTCTATTCATTCACAATTTCTCCAACCTAATAAGACCATACTTTTTTCGTCTTCTTTTTTCTCTTCTTACTCCTTGACTTATAGGTCGGTATGCGGCTGATAACCTATACTGTAAAGATATGGTTCACTTTGCCAATGTCACCCCTGTTTCAGGGAAGGTCGGCAAGAGTTACAGTGCTTATGTTCATGTGAGATTTGGGTTATAATAATAATAATAATAATCACAGAATTTATATAGCGCCTTTTATGACAATGTGTCACTACAAAGGCGCTTGTCCATATGATTGGACGAAGAGGTGAGTCTTGAGACTTCTTTTAAATTTCGTCTCCAAATCCAGTTCCCTCAGTGTGTCAGGAAAAGCATTCCAGGTCATTGGAGCGGCTGCCTTGAATGCCCTGTCTCCAAAAACAGTGTGGGGTCTTCTTGCTGGGACTTCCAGGCAGCTGCTTCTTGATGCAGCTGACCTCAGTGTTTGTCCACGCAAGGTTATAGTTGTTGGAGACACCAGCTCCATCAGGTACCCCGGAGCACTCCCACGTAGTGCTTTAAAAGTGAGCAGACCAACTTTAAAAGTAATCCTCTCAGGGATTTTCAGCCAATGCAGAGCTTGAAGGTGAGGAGTGATGTGGCAAGATTTTGCAGCGCCATATATGAGTCTAGCTGCAGCGTTCTGCAGCGATTGAAGCCTTTTGAGCTGATTTTTGGGCTGGCCAGCATAGATCGCATTGCAGTAGTCAAGTTTGGCCACAACAAAGGAATTTACAATCGCCTTTGTAGCACTTCTAGGCAGACTTTTAACCACGGTCTTAATTTGCCGGAGAGCAAAGAATCCGGATCTGACAGTGTTTGATAGTTGATTATCCAGTGTCAGGTGCTGGTCGATGCAAACTCCAAGAAGTTTAATGCTGGCAGACGGGTTGACATTTACTCCGCAGATTCTGATGGGCGACAGGTCAAGAAGTTCATTGCGCTTCTTTGTCACCGCACACAAAATTTCCGTCTTATCCGGGTTTAGGACTAGCTTATTTGCAGTCATCCAGCGCTCAACGTCTTCAATGCATTTGCCGATTGTTCTCTTTAAGGCCATTTGGTTTTCGGGTTCACAGTCACCATAGATCTGACAATCATTAGCATAGCACTGCATTTCAAGTCCTGACCTATGCACCACCTGTTCAAGCTCTCCAGTGTACAGGACGAAGAGAAGTGGACCCAGAACAGAGCCCTGTGGAACACCTGAGGACAACATATTTGTAGCCGAAACATCTCCATTCAGTCTAACTGATTGTTCTCTCCCGTTGTTGGGTTGTTACAAGATTGAGAAAGTTGATATAATTACTGAGTCTTTAGTCTACAATAATGCATATTAAATACATTCACATAAGCAGAGACATGTAAGTTCGCGCTTACACATGCCGCATGTGAACCTACAACATAAAAACCCAAATCTCAAATGAACATACACCCTACAACTCTTGTCGACCTTCCCTAAGCAAGGGGCGACATTGGCAAAATGTTTATTTTACAGTATGGGTGGTCAGCCGCATACCAACCTAGGAACGAAATGTATCAGGAATAAAAAAAAGAACGCTACGAAGTTACACATGTAGTGTAACTTCTTGCCGCGTTATCCCCGAAGGGGTCACATGTGGCAAGTAGAACCTTATTATTTTTACAGGTAAGGGGGCCGGCCTTACGCCAACCACTTCAGTTGAAGTGGAATAATTGTGAAAAAATGTTTCAGTAGTAAATACAGCAGCACAAAATGTTGCAATAGAAAATAAAACAAATAAAATGTCGCTGAAACAACAATATTTCATGGAAATGTCATGACGCCAGAAAGCCACAGTTTAGCAAGTGGCTTAGCGAATTTAAGGGGAAGCTAATATTATTGTCACACATTACGTTTCATATCGACGGCTTAAAGGCAGGAGGGCATAAGCGACAAAAACTAAAATGTTCAGGAGAGCAGTTTAAAGTTTGAGATTGCAGAAAAATGGCATAACTTTTTTATTTATCATATCGTTAAAATTAAAACAGCTCTACAATTTAAAAAAAAAAGACATTTATTGACATTCCTAATAATGTGGTTTAACGATGTTTTACTATTTTTTTAATGTCACAAGCGCCTTTAGGACAAAAAAGGTCAAAATCTTGTCGGTTACACCAAAACCATACTTCGGAAACGCAGTTGTTTTCTTGGGCATAAATAACACAAAAATCAACGTAGAGCTATGGGAGTTAGCGCATTAGAAAGAGCGGAAAATTTCAAGTGGGATAGCATTCATAACTCATTTTTGACCAAAATGACGCTTGTGCCCTACCGCCTTTTAACCGTCTGTATGTACCCTGAGCTGTGGAGTGCGGGCCTTTACCTACACGCACCCAGAACATAAGTCCTAGCAGAGAGCAGCCGGCTTAGAGGTCTGAAGCCCCAACTTCTGCAGGAACATGCTGCGAGGACAACATTAACATATTAAGAGCGCTCTATACTCAACTAAACTTCACTTGTAGTGTAACTCCTTGCCGCGTTATCCCCGAAGAGTTCACATATGATGAGTGGAAACTATTTATTTTTACAGGGGCCGGCCTTACGCCAACAACTTTAGTTAAAGTAGGGGTTTACCAGCTCCCGAGGGGGCTCGTACTCATTTCCGGCGAAGCCTTGCCGGTATTTTATTTTGGGCTTTGAAATACACACTTAAACGGGAAATCATTTCTGATACACTCGGTGGGATTTGAACCCGGGTTCACGGCATGGAATGCAAGCGCTCTACCTACTGAGCTTTCGATCGGAACCAAAATCTGTCGTTTTATAATGAATATTTTTCTAAATCTTTATGGTCTTAGTAAAAGAGTGACGGTTATGAAAAAATCCGGGCGTTTATTGATGATTTTTCTTATTTATAAAGGTTTAAAAAAATATACAACTAATACATCAGCACAAAAAAATATTAAAAAAAAAGTTTTTTTTACATTTTTATTTATTTATTTATTTATTTATTTGAGAAAACTACAGCTTTATAAAAGTGATTACAATGGTGTTCTTAAAATTAATATAAGCCAAAATTGTTTCTTCTATTTAAAATTATAGAGAAAGAATAATAATTTGATCAGTATGCTGAGCTTGTATTGACATATCATAGAAAATTGAGAAGACAAGAAAATAAAAAAATAAAAGGAGAGCAAAACAAAAAGCAAAAAAACAAAAAGCAAAAAAGACACAAGTTGTCAAGCAACAAAATAGAAAAAAAAAAGAAACAAGGTGTAAGAAAAGAAATTAAAAGTAAAAGTAAAGTGGAAAGGAATGAGGAAAAGGAGGGATTATTACGTAAGTGAAGAAGCTTGATTGAGGGAGTTAGGGGACAGAGTTGAAAAATATCTCAATTTATTGCGAAAGGTTGTTAATGAGTCATGGAAAATATCTAAATTTTTGAAATTTTGGTTATAGTCACGCTGTATTCTGAATAAAGTTGAGTGGTATCGGTAATTGGTATGACAAATGGGTAGGTGAAATAAATTTTGCGAGCGGGTACGTCTGTTTGGTATAAGAAAAGATATGTTACATAATAAATCAGGGGAGTCAATTGTATTATTGCATATTTTGTACAAAAGTAATTGATCAAAGTAGGTCCTTCTATCTTGTAGTGTGTTAATATTGAAAAATTCTATGGAAGATTTGTAGTCGGTGTGTTCAATGTATTGTCGTTTCTCTAAATATTTAACAAAAATCTTTTGAATATTTTCAATACGGTTAGTGTGAACTTTGTAGTGCGGATTCCATATTGGAGTACAAAATTCTAAATGAGGGCGTATATGTGAAAGGTATAGTGTTTTTAAAGTGTTGATATTATTAAATTGTTTACCGGTGCGGATGATAAAACCCAACATTCGGTAAGCTTTGGAGGTAATTGAGTCAATATGCTTGTCATACGTCAATTTGGAATCTAATAAAACTCCCAGATCTCTCACACTATCAACTTTTTTCAATAACAAACCATTTATGGAATAAGAGTGTGTTATAAGGGTGTTTTTGCGAGAAAATGTTAAAAGAGCACATTTGGACACATTGATGTCGATTTTATTTTTATAGCAATACACACTTAGTCTATTGATGTCATTTTGTAAATTAATGCAGTCATTTATATTGTTAATTGTTGCGTAAATTTTCATGTCATCAGCGAAACCTGAAAAGTGTGAGGATTGGAAGCAAAATTGTATGTCATATATGTAAATATTAAAAAGAATGGGACCTAGGTGTGAGCCCTGGGGTACACCCGACGGGACACGAGTGAAATTGGACTTACAGCCGCCCACAACCACTGCCTGTTGTCTGTTTTTTACATAGGAAATAAACCATCGGAGTAGGTCACCATGGATTCCTACACTGTACAGCTTGTTAATAAGAATACTATGGTCTACCCTATCGAACGCCTTTGAAAAATCCGTGTATACAGCATCAACTTGCAAGCGATCACCTAATCTATGCGAGACATATTCTGTGAAGTTAAGCAAGTTAGTGAGAACTGAGCGTTTTTTCAAAAATCCATGTTGGTGATTGCTAATATAGGGGGAGATTGTTGGGTAGATATGATCTAGTACAATTTTTTCAAATAATTTGCTAAATACAGACAGGATGGAAATGGGGCGATAATTTTCGATGTCATTTTTTGATTTAGATTTATGAATGGGTGTTATTAAGGCATCTTTAAATTTCGTTGGGAATTTACCATTATCCATTGATTTATTAAAAAGAATTGAGAATGGTTCACTCAGCTGGTCAGCACATTGAAACACAAAGTATTTTAAGTACAGAAAGGGTGCCTCCTGAAGACGTTGGCTAAGATGTAAACCACATGACAAATATCAGGTATGTTCTCCTACAACAGTTCATTATTAAATATCTTAAATGTGTATTACGCGCGTTTCCAATACAGTCCCTCCACATGTACGCAGAGTAAAAATAGAGTCTGCAACTTTTACCGCCGACAAGAAGTGTTATCTCACTTGGCCGGTAGTATAAGAACACTTCTCCCTCCCGTCCACTAATGGCGTTCTGTTTTTCTTCGCGAAGATAATTTATCGCGAGCAAACTTTTACAGCTAAGCGGCGAGTTTGCAAGAATAACACGTCAAATATTTGTCCGCAGTACATTCCAGAAGGCCGAGGAAAAAATGCTGCGTCAACTCTCCGCGTTTTTCTCCTCTCTCTCTATACCTCTACGTAGATATAAAAATGTATGGAAAATCCACAGCACCCCTGGTGAGTGATTAAGTTTGCGAACTCTTTTATTTTATTTACAAGTTTAACGATAGCTTACGCAATATTTACAATTATAATAACTACACAGTTAAAAAAACATATATTAGGCGAACCGTTATAAGAGAACCAACGTCTTCAGGAGACGAAATATAACACCATTTATTTTTCCAACACGCTCTTCGAAGGTTGAAAATTTCATCTGCCTTTACCGAGGGTCCATCCAGCCTTGCAGCAGCTGGGTCTTGCCTGAGAATTAGAGCTCTCTGAAGCCACCAAGCTCGTAGAGGGCTGTTGAGGTGTGATTCAGACAAAAACAGCGTTTAACAAATAAGTAATCCTTCTCCTGCAGGATTGTAGCTGGGAGGTCCTGATGCTTCAGTCTCACGAATGAAGTGAGTAAGTAGGATATTCATTTTATTTCACATTCAAATTATGAAAATTACTTGTTAATGAAAGTTTAATGTGTCGGTAGCAGGCGCGTGCATAGTGTACAGGCAAATACATTTCAGAATAAATGTTTTCTCCCATTCCTTTAAAATAACTCATTTGAAATTTACTGAAGTGCTATCTATGGCTCCGATCCAACTTAAATTTTGAATTATACAACTGAATATCAAGCTTAAATGATTTTTTTTTTATCATATATTGCCTTTCTAAAAGGCTCATGTGCCGGTATGAGATGCATGCTCCTAGTCTCTATCAAGACCGGTCCCTCAGGTTCACTCAGCCTTTAGGGAATATGAGTTTAGTTTCCATCGTATCTGATCGTTGTACTGAAGTCAGTGCGCCATGATGGCTCCTCGTGCGTTAGAAGCGCATGTGTGTGTGTGTGCACAATATGTGTGTGCGTGAACATGTAGGTGGGTGTACAATATGTGTGTGCGTGAACATGTAGGTGGGTGTACAATATGTGTGTGCGTGAACATGTAGGTGGGTGTACAATATGTGTGTGCGTGAACATGTAGGTGGGTGTACAATATGTGTGTGCGTGAACATGTAGGTGGGTGTACAATATGTGTGTGCGTGAACATGTAGGTGGGTTAGTACAATTTGAGGGACTAATTACGGTGACATGTGTTAGCCAACAAATTCCGCCATTAGCCAAACCCTGGACGTATTCAAGTGGCTGGACATACAACCAGCAGTGCGTCATCTATTCTCCTGGTAAACAACATGGCTTACATTCCCCGTCATCTATATACATAGAATAAATGTTGACACTGCAGAGTTTCTTAACGGGATCTGTTGCCGTGGTCTATGGGAGCTGGAGCTTTCGGACGTTTCTCTCAAGTCTTTGATGGGCTTCTTCAGTGTGACATTTATGAAACTTTGAGTAATAATAAATATTTCTCTATGTTGGTTGTCTCCAATATTTGCTTTTCAATCAGCTGCTGGGATATAAAGACCCAAATCTCAAATGAACGTACACCCTGCAACACTTACCGATCTTCCCTGAAACAGGGATGGCATTAAAAAAGTGAACCATTTTTTACAGTACTGATGGTCAGCCGCATACCAACCTGAAACTTTTGCTGACCTTCCCTGAAACATGAGTGACATCAGCAAAGTGAATATTTTTTTACAAAATGAGTGGTTTCGAAATAGCGAGTGAATGGGATATCCAGAGTCATAATAAAAGGAGAGCTTGTATGAAAAAAGTTATGACTCTGGATGAAATGAAAGAAGTATGCAAGGACAGGAAGAAGTGGCGGCTAATCTGCAATGTAGATTTTTAATGTTGGTTTGTTGGCTTGCTACATTTTTTGCATAAGACATTTTTTACTTTTTTTGTATAGATTTATTTTTAAGGTTTTGTTGTTTTCTTATACTTAAATGTTATTTATTACTCGTATTCCTTAACTTATAGGTTGGAATGAGGCTGACCACCCATACTGTAAAAAATGGTTCACTTTGCCAATGTCACCCCTGTTTCAGGGAATGTCGGCAAGAGTTGCAGGGCTTATGTTCATTTGAGGTTTGGATTTTATTTGTAAGTACACAATCAGCATTTGTAAGCGCGAACTACACGTGTTTGTTTGTGGGCATACATCTGAGAGCTTTGAATGAATATATCCTTGCAACTTAGATTATAGATTATAGTGGTCAGCGTCATACCAACCTATAAGTCAAGAAACTGAACAGAAAAACAGATACAGACTGTTGATTCACAATTACCGAAATTATTTTGTGAACAAGTCAAACTATGTTTTATATGCTACATATACTCATATGTACTTCCCAGTGTTCTGTTCGGTGTCTCTAAAATAAATAAATAAGCTAGTACTTTCAGTTTAAACTCCACCTATGATGGCTTTCCTCCCATCCCCTCCATTATAAGTGCGAGCATGTAACCGCTGTAATTTGGGTGAACCTTTTGATGTCGCGAGCGGTCTTTGATTCCCGCCCAACTTGGGAGCACTTACCGCACAAGCTGGAGCCTCTCAGCAAGAAGACGCAGCATGGAGGACTTCCAGGAACTTGGACGAGGCAGCTTTGTACAATGTGTGGAACAACCAGAGGAATGTTAATTCGATCTGAAATCTGAGTACACCGAAGATGGATGAGAGGGACTTGAATTGAGGCTTCACTGGAGACATATGAGAGCAGATGAGATACGAGAACTTCACGTTTAACAAAAACCCGAGTATACGAGTAAGATGAGGCGTATGGAATCTATACAAGTCTCTATTTAATCATGATGTTCCATACTTTAGAAGACAGATTACAACAACATGGTGAGGGGCTATTTTTGTATAAAAAAAAAAACGCAACAAAGCTACACATATAGTGTAACTTCTTGCCTGCGTATCCCCGAAGGGGTCGCATGTGGCGCATCGGGACCTATTTTTTTTTACAGGCAAGGGGGTTGGCCTCACATCAACCACTTTCAGTTGAAGTGGGGGCTTCCCAGCTCCCGGGGGGGCTGGTTCTCATTTCTTGTGAAGGCTGAGTACACCTTTGAGATCGAACCCTTGCTCCCGGCAAGCATTCTACCATTTGAGCTATCGACCTTTTAACGAGCTTGATCGTCGTCGCTACAAAGCGCCAATTTTCAAGTAATACCCAGTTGCTGTAAGGCTGGATAGACCTTTGGTGATCGGTCATTGGTGAAGGTTTTATAAATTTTTCAACCCAGCGAAGAGAAAATTTTAAAATATAAATGGTATATTTTTTGTGCTCCGCCAGGAATCGAACCCACAACCTTCCCATTCAGAGTCCAAAGTGTTACCATTGAACTACGGACCGGTCATACCGGTTATACTGTTATGTAAATAGTATATGCAATATAAATATCAACCTTGGAATCGAACCCTAGACCTCTTACATGGATCACAAGCGTTCTACCAACTGAAGCGCTATTCTCCTAAATTCCTAACGACCTTAAGGCGACGAGATAGCGATTCGTGTCCAAAAATAAGGTGTACTATTATTTTATGTAATCTTGCATTATTTTTAGGTGAAAAAAATATTTTAACCGTCGGATGATCCATGGGTGTTGTGTCTGTGAATAGCATAATAAGCGCTAGGGTAGGTGCTGGGCTGTGCGTGGGGTCAGACGTCAGACACGTGGTCGTTGTGAACACGTGGCGTCGCCATCTTGTGACGGAAATGCAAATGGCCGACAATAAGCGGGAAAATAGGTAATTAACAAGCACCCTGGGGAATTTCAATAATTAAGACGTTGTGGAAATGCCGCCACTAATTTTCATAGAAAGAATGAATGGGTTTTCGGGACATGGAATGTAAGGAAGATGAATGATTGCAAGGAGAAAGAAATTATGAATGTAATGAAAGATAAACGAATAAAAGTAATGGGTGTGACTGAAACAAAAATTAAAGGAAATGGTGAGAAAGTATTAGTGAACGGTGAATTGTATATTTGGTCAGGTGTGGAAGATGGGAATGAAAGGCAAGGTGTAGGTGTGATTGTGAGTGAGTGTGTAAAAGGATGTATAACGGGTTATCGAAGAGTTTCTCCTAGGATTTTGGTTGTTAAATTCAAAATTAACAGTTTGAGACTTTTCTTGGTTGCCTGTTATGCTCCTGTTGATTCAGAGTGTATGGAGGTGAGAATGAGTTTTTGGAATGAATTGAATGCGGTTGTGCATGAAAGGAAAAATAATGAAAACATTGTAATTTTAGGTGATATGAATGGATGGATAGGTGCACAGAGGGATGAATGTTTGAAAATAATTGGTCCTGGTGGGAGAGGTGTAGTCAATGATAATGGGCGACATCTGATTGCTTTGTGTGCGGAGCACAGTCTTTTTGCATCGAATACTTGGTTTCGGCATAAGGATGTGCATCTGTACACGAGGCAGATTGTGGGAAGTCGCACAATCATTGACTACATCTGTGTGGATGAAAGATTGAGAGGAGCCGTAAGAGATAGCCGTGTCTACCGGGGGCCTGAAATAGGCAGTGACCACTATCTCTTATGTGCCAAAATAATGATTGGTGAAGTAAGAAAGAAGAAACGCAAGAGGAAAGTAAGATTGCCTAGAATAAAAGTAGAAAGGCTGAATGAAGAAAATGTGCAAGAGAAGTACGTATCAGAGCTCCACAAAATTTTAAGTGTGAGTGAACTTGAGAAGAGTGTGTGTGGAAAAGATATTGAAAGTATGTGGAAAGATCTGAAAGAAGGAATGACTGAATGCGCTAAAAAAGAATGTGGGGTAACGAAAGGTGGAAGATTGAAAGGAGATGCCTGGTGGAATGATAGAGTGAAGGAAGCTGTGAAAGTTAAGAAAAAGTGTTACGAAAATTGGTTGAATGATAGAAATGATAGAAAGCTAGAAGAGGAATATAAGATAGCTAAGAGAATGGCGAAGAATATAATTTATGAAAGCAAGATGAATGAACAAAGAAAGACTGATGAAAGGATTAACAAAAGTTTCACCGACACTAAGAAGGAATTTTGGAGGTGGATCAATGCGGATAGAAATAAATCTTCTGCATTGACCACTCCGGGAGTCAAAAGTGCTGCCGGTGAGATGGTATGGGAGAATGAAGAAGTATGCAAGAGATGGAAGAACTATTTTCAAGAAATTTTTGGTCAGGGTGAAAGAAGAATTTATGAACAGATAGATGAAGCGAATGAATTGAATATTATGAAAGAAGAAATGAAAGTGTCTATTTCACGTCTGAAGAATGGGAAGTCTGCTGGGTTTGATGGTATAAATGGTGAAATGTTGAAAGCAGGAGGTGAGTGTGTGATAGATTGGATGTACGAATTATGTAAGCTCTGTGTGAATGCAGGAGTAGTACCGATGGATTGGAGGAAGGCAGTCATTGTTCCCATTTACAAAGGTAAAGGGGACAAAAAAGACTGTCAGAACTTCAGACCAATCAGTCTACTCAGTATACCAGGAAAAGTCTTCTGTAAGGTGATTATAAAAAATGTGATTCTGACTACTAGTGAAAGGATTTCCGATGTACAGTCCGGCTTTATGGCCGGTAGAGGCTGTGTTGATCAGATTTTTACTCTACGACAACTTGTTGAAAAACAATTGTCGGTGAGGCGGAAGCTGTTCACGGCCTTTGTAGATCTGGAAAAGGCTTTTGACTCAGTAGACAGAGGTATGTTATGGGATGTTTTGAAAGCATACGGAGTGAATGGGGCTCTCCTAGGTGCGGTGCATGCAAACTATGAAAATAGTAAGGCATGTGTCCGTATTGATGGTGAGTATAGTGAGTGGTTTGAAGTTTATAAGGGTGTGAGGCAAGGATGTGTGATGAGTCCATGGCTATTTAACATAGTCATGGACAAGTGTGTCAGAGATGCTCGACTTAATGATTGTGGATTGATGATAGGAGAGAGCAAAGTGAGTGTTCTACTGTATGCAGATGATGCAGTTCTTGTATCTGATTCAGCAGTAGAATTGCAAACAATGCTCTCTAGATTGAATGAAGCTTTGAAAGGTAACCATTTGAAGTTGAATGCAAGTAAGACGAAAGTATTGATTTTTGAAAGAGATGATGAAAGTATGAATTATGAATTTAAAATTAAAGGAATGAATGTTGATGTCGTAAATGAGTTTGTATACCTGGGAAGTAAGTTTGAAAAAGATGGAAGAATGACCGGTGAATTTGAAAGAAGAATAATGAAAGGCAGGTGCGTACTGGGTGCTACCGCTAGCATCGCCAGGAACCAGAATCTCTCAAAAAATGTTAGATTGGCGGTGCACGGTGGTATACTAGTGCCAACCTTGATGTATGGAAGTGAAGCCTGGACGGTGAGTGAAAGGGAAATTAGTAAAGTCCATACAGTAGAAATGGACTATCTAAGAAGTATGATTGGGAAAAAACGAAGTGACAGAGTGAGGAATGATTTTGTAAGAGAAGAATGTGGTGTAAGGGAAAGTGTGAAAGTGAAGATTAAAAGAAGTATGTTAAGATGGTTCGGGCATATGGAGAGAATGAGTGATGAAAGATTGACGAAGAAAGTATATGTTGCTAAAATAGATGGATGTCGTGGTAGAGGAAGACCGAGAAAAGTATGGATGGATCAAATTTCTGAAATAGCGAATGAATGGGATATCCAGAGTCATAATAAAAGGAGGACTTGCATGAAAAAGGTTATGACTCTGGATGAAATGAAAGAAGTGTGCAAGGACAGGAAGAAGTGGCGGCTAATCTGCAATGGTGATTTTTAATGTTGGTGTATTCATTTGCTACATTTTTTGCATAGGAAATTTCTGACTTTTTTTGTATAGATTTCTTTGTAAGGTTTTGTTCTTTTATATATTTAAATGTAATTTTTTATTCATATTCCTTGACTTATAGGTTGGTATGAGGCTGACCACCCATACTGTAAAAAATGGTTCACTTTGCCAATGTTACCCCTGTTTCAGGGAAGGTCGGCAAAAGTTGTGGGGCTTATGTTAAAGTAAAAACCATTGAAAGAATCTTAAGTTAAGAACGCTTGTATATTTATTTTGATTTATATTTCTCTCAGCTAACTTTGATTTTTATTTTTATCCAATTTTTGTGATAGGTACCTACTTAATTATTTTGTTTCATTTTGCTTTTATATTTTTTCAATTTTTTTTTAATTGTGATTTTTATACAAATACTCCCGATTCCTGTTTACTATTTTATACATGCATAGACTGTTTTTCCTTTAGTCTCTCTATTTTGATGGGATTAATACTTACGTAATTTATTATTTTGTTGTTTACTTTTTTCATCCCAGATTGCTTTTAATTGTAGCTCTCATGTATATTAAATTTTTTATTTTATTTGCTTTTGTTTGTTTTCTCTTCTTTTTTGTTTTTTTTATACTTATAATATTATTTTAAGTATGTTTATAAAAGTCACAACGTGTCGTTTCAATGAATAAATAAAGTCTGTTACTTGAACCGTTGCTCTGACACTATTCCACTGCGGGTGGCCTCACAATGTACTGTTGCTCTGACACTATTCCACTGCGGGTGGCCTCACAATGTACTGTTGCTCTGACACTATTCCACTGCGGGTGGCCTCACAATGTACTGTTGCTCTGGCACTATTCCACTGCGGGTGGCCTCACAATGTACTGTTGCTCTGACACTATTCCACTGCGGGTGGCCTCACAATGTACTGTTGCTCTGGCACTATTCCACTGCGGGTGGCCTCACAATGTACTGTTGCTCTGGCACTATTCCACTGCGGGTGGCCTCACAATGTACTGTTGCTCTGACACTATTCCACTGCGGGTGGCCTCACAATGTACTGTTGCTCTGACACTATTCCACTGCGGGTGGCCTCACAATGTACTGTTGCTCTGGCACTATTCCACTGCGGGTGGCCTCACAATGTACTGTTGCTCTGGCACTATTCCACTGCGGGTGGCCTCACAATGTACTGTTGCTCTGGCACTATTCCACTGCGGGTGGCCTCACAATGTACTGTTGCTCTGACACTATTCCACTGCGGGTGGCCTCACAATGTACTGTTGCTCTGACACTATTCCACTGCGGGTGGCCTCACAATGTACTGTTGCTCTGACACTATTCCACTGCGGGTGGCCTCACAATGTACTGTTGCTCTGACACTATTCCACTGCGGGTGGCCTCACAATAGAACCCTGTCCAACAATTGTTACAAAAATTACATTTCCAATACAGAATGTGCCATCAACCTTAATTTAAATAAATTCTGGTCTTATGCTAACTCTATGAAGAAGAACAATCTTGGCTTACCTCATAATGTTTTCTATGAAGATGTTTCATCTAATAATGGCCAAGAAAATGCAAACCTATTTGCAACCTTCTTCAAGAGTATTTACGATGTTGACCCTTCTAACTTTAGTACTTTCAACTTTTCTTCAGATACTGATTTGCGACTTTCAAATATATCTTTTAGTGTAGCTGACGTCATTGCTGAAATTAAATCATTGAAGCCACTTACTAATCCCGGCCCTGATAATGTTCCAGCAATAATGTTAAAAAGTTGTGTACATACTTTGGCTCAACCTCTGTGTATAGTTTTTAATTTATCTGTTTCTTCGGGTTGCTTCCCCGCCATTTGGAAGCAGTCATACCTCTCTCCAATCTACAAATCTGGTGATAGGAATGACGTTAAGAACTATCGACCAATTAGTATATTATCAGCCATTCCCAAGCTCCTTGAGAAGCTTGTTCTTACGAAAATTCGTTACGTTGTTACCAGATCTATCTCGGACCAACAACATGGTTTTCTACCAAACCGTTCCACTTCCTCTAATTTAATGGTTTTTGAAAATTTTCTTTCCAAATCATTATCGAACCGTAAGCAAGTTGACGTTATTTACACCGACTTTTCTAAAGCGTTCGACAGGGTATCACATAATATTCTGCTCACCAAGCTTCATGGAATGGGCGTGACTGGTAGTTTTTTGTCTTGGCTCCGAAACTACCTTACATGTAGATCTATCGCTGTCAAGATAGATAATTTCATATCTTACTCCTTCACACCAACTAGTGGTGTTCCTCAGGGCTCTCACCTGGGTCCTCTGCTTTTCCTTTTATTTATCGACGATATTACCAAAGAATTTCCTGACACTAACGTTCTTATGTTTGCTGATGATTTAAAATTTTTCAAAGTTATTGATAGTGTTGATGACTGTATTAGTCTTCAACTATCACTGAATAAACTGGCGGTCTGGTGTTCCAATTATAAACTACCACTGAATGTCTCGAAGTGTATAGTCATGAACTTTTTCAGATTAAAAAATCCCATTTATTTTGACTATACACTCAATTCAACCAGTCTTCGAGTGGTAACAGAGGTCACTGATCTTGGAGTTATTTTTGACCGTGGGCTGACTTTTACTTTGCACATTGCCTCTGCTTGTGCGAAGGATATGAGAATGCTTGGTTTTATAAATCGCATCACCAAGGACTTCAGGGACATCACTACATTAAAACTTTTATATACATCGCTTGTACGTAGTGTTCTTGAGTATTGCTCACCTGTCTGGTCTCCTCATTACTCAGTCCATGTAAATAATATTGAAAAAGTCCATATTAAATTCTTAAAAATTATTAATTTTAAACTTAAAATTCCGATATCGGATTTTGATCCCATCCACCTAAACTCCTTTCTAAACATAATTAGTTTGTCTGATAGACGAAAATTTATTGATTTACTTACCCTTTATAAAATTAAAAATGGCCTGTTAGACTGTCCGCTGTTGCTTGGCGAGATAAATTTTTTGATCCCTCGACAAGGATCAAGACAGGTAGTTCCTTACCGCCCTGTAGCTTCAACTACTAATGCTCATTACCATAGCTGCATTAATCGCTTACAGAGACTGGGTAATATTATGTTTGCGTTGGACATGCAATCGTATAATAATAGTTGTGATAAGTACAAGGCAGGTTTAAAAAGGTACTTTTTGAGTGAACGAGCATCATCATAAAATCTAAACTAATTTTAGCATATTTTACTGTTTAATATATATTGTATATGTATATTGTATATTCTCAAATGTAAATACTTTTGAACAACTTTATGTAATGCTTTATACATGTTTAATTTTAATATGTTTTTGCTTTGTTTCTAACCTTCTGTTTATATAAATATAGGTTTATTTTTTCTTTCTTTTCTTGGTTATTCTTTTGTTTTTTACTGCTCTATTTATATAAGTAAAGGTTTATTTTTTCTTTCTTTTCTTGGTTATTCTTTTGTTTTTTACTGCAATGTTTCACATATATTTATATATATTGTTGTATTTTATTGTTTTTTATTGTTTTTCATATTATTTTTTTCTTGTATTTTATTGTTCTTTTTTTCGCAGTTTTGTATAAACTCACTTAATATATACTTTTTGTAAAAGGCTTATGCCGTAAATAAATAAATAAATAAATAAATAAATAAATGTACTGTTGCTCTGACACTATTCCACTGCGGGTGGCCTCACAATGTACTGTTGCTCTGACACTATTCCACTGCGGGTGGCCTCACAATGTACTGTTGCTCTGACACTATTCCACTGCGGGTGGCCTCACAATGTACTGTTGCTCTGACACTATTCCACTGCGGGTGGCCTCACAATGTACTGTTGCTCTGGCACTATTCCACTGCGGGTGGCCTCACAATGTACTGTTGCTCTGGCACTATTCCACTGCGGGTGGCCTCACAATGTACTGTTGCTCTGGCACTATTCCACTGCGGGTGGCCTCACAATGTACTGTTGCTCTGACACTATTCCACTGCGGGTGGCCTCACAATGTACTGTTGCTCTGACACTATTCCACTGCGGGTGGCCTCACAATGTACTGTTTCTCTGACACTATTCCACTGCGGGTGGCCTCACAATGTACTGTTGCTCTGACACTATTCCACTGCGGGTGGCCTCACAATGTACTGTTGCTCTGACACTATTCCACTGCGGGTGGCCTCACAATAGAACCCTGTCCAACAATTGTTACAAAAATTACATTTCCAATACAGAATGTGCCATCAACCTTAATTTAAATAAATTCTGGTCTTATGCTAACTCTATGAAGAAGAACAATCTTGGCTTACCTCATAATGTTTTCTATGAAGATGTTTCATCTAATAATGGCCAAGAAAATGCAAACCTATTTGCAACCTTCTTCAAGAGTATTTACGATGTTGACCCTTCTAACTTTAGTACTTTCAACTTTTCTTCAGATACTGATTTGCGACTTTCAAATATATCTTTTAGTGTAGCTGACGTCATTGCTGAAATTAAATCATTGAAGCCACTTACTAATCCCGGCCCTGATAATGTTCCAGCAATAATGTTAAAAAGTTGTGTACATACTTTGGCTCAACCTCTGTGTATAGTTTTTAATTTATCTGTTTCTTCGGGTTGCTTCCCCGCCATTTGGAAGCAGTCATACCTCTCTCCAATCTACAAATCTGGTGATAGGAATGACGTTAAGAACTATCGACCAATTAGTATATTATCAGCCATTCCCAAGCTCCTTGAGAAGCTTGTTCTTACGAAAATTCGTTACGTTGTTACCAGATCTATCTCGGACCAACAACATGGTTTTCTACCAAACCGTTCCACTTCCTCTAATTTAATGGTTTTTGAAAATTTTCTTTCCAAATCATTATCGAACCGTAAGCAAGTTGACGTTATTTACACCGACTTTTCTAAAGCGTTCGACAGGGTATCACATAATATTCTGCTCACCAAGCTTCATGGAATGGGCGTGACTGGTAGTTTTTTGTCTTGGCTCCGAAACTACCTTACATGTAGATCTATCGCTGTCAAGATAGATAATTTCATATCTTACTCCTTCACACCAACTAGTGGTGTTCCTCAGGGCTCTCACCTGGGTCCTCTGCTTTTCCTTTTATTTATCGACGATATTACCAAAGAATTTCCTGACACTAACGTTCTTATGTTTGCTGATGATTTAAAATTTTTCAAAGTTATTGATAGTGTTGATGACTGTATTAGTCTTCAACTATCACTGAATAAACTGGCGGTCTGGTGTTCCAATTATAAACTACCACTGAATGTCTCGAAGTGTATAGTCATGAACTTTTTCAGATTAAAAAATCCCATTTATTTTGACTATACACTCAATTCAACCAGTCTTCGAGTGGTAACAGAGGTCACTGATCTTGGAGTTATTTTTGACCGTGGGCTGACTTTTACTTTGCACATTGCCTCTGCTTGTGCGAAGGGTATGAGAATGCTTGGTTTTATAAATCGCATCACCAAGGACTTCAGGGACATCACTACATTAAAACTTTTATATACATCGCTTGTACGTAGTGTTCTTGAGTATTGCTCACCTGTCTGGTCTCCTCATTACTCAGTCCATGTAAATAATATTGAAAAAGTCCATATTAAATTCTTAAAAATTATTAATTTTAAACTTAAAATTCCGATATCGGATTTTGATCCCATCCACCTAAACTCCTTTCTAAACATAATTAGTTTGTCTGATAGACGAAAATTTATTGATTTACTTACCCTTTATAAAATTAAAAATGGCCTGTTAGACTGTCCGCTGTTGCTTGGCGAGATAAATTTTTTGATCCCTCGACAAGGATCAAGACAGGTAGTTCCTTACCGCCCTGTAGCTTCAACTACTAATGCTCATTACCATAGCTGCATTAATCGCTTACAGAGACTGGGTAATATTATGTTTGCGTTGGACATGCAATCGTATAATAATAGTTGTGATAAGTACAAGGCAGGTTTAAAAAGGTACTTTTTGAGTGAACGAGCATCATCATAAAATCTAAACTAATTTTAGCATATTTTACTGTTTAATATATATTGTATATGTATATTGTATATTCTCAAATGTAAATACTTTTGAACAACTTTATGTAATGCTTTATACATGTTTAATTTTAATATGTTTTTGCTTTGTTTCTAACCTTCTGTTTATATAAATATAGGTTTATTTTTTCTTTCTTTTCTTGGTTATTCTTTTGTTTTTTACTGCTCTGTTTATATAAGTAAAGGTTTATTTTTTCTTTCTTTTCTTGGTTATTCTTTTGTTTTTTACTGCAATGTTTCACATATATATATATATATTGTTGTATTTTATTGTTTTTTATTGTTTTTCATATTATTTTTTTCTTGTATTTTATTGTTCTTTTTTTCGCAGTTTTGTATAAACTCACTTAATATATACTTTTTGTAAAAGGCTTATGCCGTAAATAAATAAATAAATAAATAAATAAATAAATGTACTGTTGCTCTGACACTATTCCACTGCGGGTGGCCTCACAATGTACTGTTGCTCTGACACTATTCCACTGCGGGTGGCCTCACAATGTACTGTTGCTCTGACACTATTCCACTGCGGGTGGCCTCACAATGTACTGTTGCTCTGACACTATTCCACTGCGGGTGGCCTCACAATGTACTGTTGCTCTGGCACTATTCCACTGCGGGTGGCCTCACAATGTACTGTTGCTCTGGCACTATTCCACTGCGGGTGGCCTCACAATGTACTGTTGCTCTGACACTATTCCACTGCGGGTGGCCTCACAATGTACTGTTGCTCTGGCACTATTCCACTGCGGGTGGCCTCACAATGTACTGTTGCTCTGACACTATTCCACTGCGGGTGGCCTCACAATTCATGCTTTCTCAATGTCCTCTCGTAATGAGAGAGATATCGTGCGAGAGGTTATTACGCGTAATGTTACTATGTCTGAAACTAATAAATTATTTAATGTTATTATTACGCAATAAACAAAGACAGATATTCAATTAATTCAACACATTATTACGGACGGTCAAAAGGTGAGCCGACCTAATCGTCATTTCGTAAAATAATTTCTAAGCGCTCCGCCGCACCTCATCTTTTCCATATAATCTAATCTAATCTAACTTGCGAAGATATGTAACATTGGGGATTCACATTACATGCATTCTCACAAGCAGACACGTACAAGTTCGCACTTGCGCATGCCGCATGTGAACCTTGAACATAAAAAACAAATCTCTAATGGACATACACCCTGCAACTCCTTCCGATCTTCCCTGAAACAGGGGTGACATTGACAAAGTGAACTGACATTGGCAAAGTGATATAGCACCTACAAAACTAACTACCTTCTAAACTCATTCATTCATAGAAGCTGTCTAACTAACAATAAACTTTTTTTGACTTTGATCTATTTAATGACAAAATTTCAAAGTTTAATTATATTTCAAAGCTTAATTATATTTCAAAGCTTATTAAAGCCATTCATTACATTTTGTAACTTACTTTCCTCACCAATTTTAATATTTAATGACTTTTCACTTATTCTTTCCGTTTTTAGTGCATTTTGGTTCTTTTAGACATTAAGTAATGGAAATTTACTAGTACCTATTGTAAACTGTTAATTGTACTTCTTTATATATTATCCCACTGTAACTGTTTTTTTCCGAGATAAAAAAATAAAAATGCTTCTGACTTAAAGTAAAATAATTTAAAATAATAGTTTATGCTTACACTAATAGAGTCATACAGAACATGTCGCTGGCATGGCCGAGCGGATAAGGCGTTGGCACTCAGATTTGAGCCATTGAAACAAGCGAAATTTCGAACCACGCCTCCGCCGTGTCCTATCAACAATAACTCTGATCCTTGTTCAACATACATTATTGGTTCTATATCTATAGTGTAGGTTGCAAAGATGTATGTGTTAACATTTAAAATTCATGTTAAGCGCTAGCCCATAAACAGAAACGTGTAAGTTCGCGCTTGCAAATGCTGGTTGTGTACTTGCAAATTAAAACACAAACCTCAAATAAACATGAGCCCTGCAAAATAAAAAGTACCCACTCCTGCAGGCACGAGTGAACATTTTCAAGGTTATTCACAACACGTTTGATCCATAGCTGATTTATGGATTATATTTTTTTTGTATGGAAAATTGGGCTTCGGTGACGGTTGAGCCATGGATTTGCTGGGTGTGAATAGCAGAGTTTGTGTTTTGGGTCACTTCATCTTGGAACCGTTGGTACGCGTGATGCGATTCACTTTTAAAATAAATACCCGGTCAACTGTACTAATGTTATCTTCCTCATTGCATGAAGTATGCCATACTTTCGAGTTGTAGATTAAAAAAAAATTAAGTGGGGTTATCGCACTAACCTTTGGCTTTTAATTAAATAGAATAGACAACAAGAATTGCAGCGTGGTCGTTAAGGTGCAAGTGCCCAACTAACATCACAAAAAAAAATCAGTACAGCAAGTATAGAACATTTACACCAACTGCCTTAATCCTCAACTTAATCAAGGATACAGAAGGACCTTATCGTTGTAACTCTCTTGAATTCCAAGTTCATCATCTTGTACAAGCGTGCTTTTTCTCTGCTGGTTGCCATCCTCTTGTTCAGGCAGTGCCTTGTTGTGCTAGCCCTTTATCTCTGTTGGTCGCCATCCTCTTGTTCAGGTAGTGCCTTGTTGTGCTTGCCCTTTATCTCTGTTGGTCACCATCTTCTTGTTCAGGCAGTGCCTTGTTGTGCTAGCCCTTTATCTCTGTTGGTCACCATCCTCTTGTTCAGGTAGTGCCTTGTTGTGCTTGCCCTTTATCTCTGTTGTTCGCCATCTTCTTGTTCAGGCAGTGCCTTGTTGTGCTAGCCCTTTATCTCTGTTGGTCGCCATCCTCTTTATCAGGCAGTGCCTTGTTGTGCTAGCCCTTTATCTCTGTTGGTCGCCATCCTCTTGTTCAGGTAGTGCCTTGTTGTGCTTGCCCTTTATCTCTGTTGGTCGCCATCCTCTTTATCAGGCAGTGCCTTGTTGTGCTAGCCCTTTATCTCTGTTGGTCGCCATCCTCTTGTTCAGGTAGTGCCTTGTTGTGCTTGCCCTTTATCTCTGTTGGTCACCATCTTCTTGTTCAGGCAGTGCCTTGTTGTGCTAGCCCTTTATCTCTGTTGGTCACCATCCTCTTGTTCAGGTAGTGCCTTGTTGTGCTTGCCCTTTATCTCTGTTGTTCGCCATCTTCTTGTTCAGGCAGTGCCTTGTTGTGCTAGCCCTTTATCTCTGTTGGTCGCCATCCTCTTTATCAGGCAGTGCCTTGTTGTGCTAGCCCTTTATCTCTGTTGGTCGCCATCCTCTTGTTCAGGTAGTGCCTTGTTGTGCTTGCCCTTTATCTCTGTTGGTCGCCATCCTCTTTATCAGGCAGTGCCTTGTTGTGCTAGCCCTTTATCTCTGTTGGTCGCCATCCTCTTGTTTAGGCAGTGCCTTGTTGTGTTAGCCCTTTATCTCTGTTGGTCGCCATCCTCTTGTTCAGGCAGTGCCTTGTTGTGCTTGCCCTTTATCTCTGTTGGTCGCGATCCTCTTGTTTAGGCAGTGCCTTGTTGTGCTAGCCAAAGATTGGTTGCTTCCACACGAGGCACAACCCTCAGCAATAACTCAAAGCATTTAGAAGTGCTCACATTTGGAAGCATTGCCTGAAGAAGCTGAAGGACTCCGTGGCCATAGAGGCTAAATCAATCTTTAACAAAAGCATGATCACCTTTTACAGCTGTGACATAAAAAACCTGTTGCACCAAACTCCAATCAGACAAAAATCAAAATTAAGTGTGATTTCTCTCATCAAATCAAAAATTTGGTTGCATATACGTAAATCAGCTGATGTACATCGTATTTCTTGTTCAAATTCCATCATATTACTATCCACTTTCGAGAAACATTTAACCGAGGTCCTTACCAGAATTAAGCAATCAATCAAATTTGATGTGTCAATCAAATATTGATCAAAGGTTTTGCAACAAGCTCTAGACAGCCATGATTGTCGTCGATCTTCGATATGAACGGCACTATAATAAGGACTTTGTCACTTCTTGCCGCACAGCGTTGCAATAACTAAACACTACGCATGCATAATGTCATTTACCGCGCTGAGTGTAGACGGTTACTTATAACTTGAGAATTTAGTTGACAGCTATGTCGTGTAAACTGACCGTTTGCTTTTTGTTCAGTGGATACCTATTGTTTTATGCCTTGATAAATGTGAAAGACTTCTATAAGAAAGGTGAGAATAGGCTCGGCATATTAAAAGACCCCTCGGCTATGTGACGTCACCTTAGTTAAATAAAAATTCAATCCCCGACAGTCAGGATTTTAAATTTTGTTTTACAGCATCGGAACCTAACTCGGCACGTCAAAGAAGACACTAACAATGTATTAATAATAATAATAATAACAGGCTGATTTATTTTAAATTACACATGATAAGAGAGCGCCGTTTTTGTGTGTGTCACACCTCAAGGGCCCTCTCCGATCATGGATAAGACTTTCTAAACAAGTGTGCCTTGAGTGCTCCTCGAAATACACCCACAGATTTGGAGTTCTTCACTCCGGGTGGCAGTCTGTTCCACTCCACCGGCCCCGCAACACGGAAAGCGCGGTCTCCGAAGTTTGTACGAATCTGACGGCGCGGCTGAACCAAATTGACTACTCCATCACCCGCAGATCTGAGTGTATTATTATATTTATGATATCACTAAAAAATGTACACATAGATAAGGCATTAATTGTATACAATATTTACTTTTGTGAATTTACAACGTTATTTTACTTTTAAAGCTTAATTTATTGTAAAAAACTGAAGTGAAATTTGGTCAGTAAGCTGAATTTTTTTTTTTTTACATTCTCAGAAATATTGCAAACTTTTTTGATTATTTAGGGACATTATAGTAGGGGTTTATTTCATTTTAAATCACAAAAAGACAGTAGCTACAACATTAAATATTTCTAACCTCCAAATGGGCTGTCAGCATCAAGCAGATTTTTTATGGATAACTATGCTAGCGCCAATGGTGATCAGAATCGGAACTAAGTCTTACCCGGCCGACAGACATCATTTTATTTCCCCTGATTTAAATGTGCTGAGTCCATTTTTTTCTTGTACATACATTTTGACTTATAGGTTGCTATGAGGCTGACAACCCATACTGTAAAAAATGGTTCACTTTGTCAATGTCACCCCTGTTTCAGGGAAGGTCGGCAAGAGTTGCAGGGCTTATGTTCATTTGAGATTAGGTTTAATATTATAGGTTCGCGTGCAGCATGTTTAAGCGCGAACTTGAACGGGTCTGCTTGTGGAAATACATTTAATATAAATCTGAAATGTAATATATCTTTGCAACTTATATTATAGATTATAGATGATGTATCGTATATCTGCAGAGGCGTATTAGAATTTGGCGTTCACTGTTCATGCACATAAGTAAGCAGGTTCAGATCTGCGCTTACACATGCTGCATGTGCATTTAAATGGTTGATTAAAAAAAGGCATCTATGCTCTCTTCAAGTGTAGCATATTAATTCATTTAATTTTCACACAATACTTATAATGATTGTATTCTTCAGTCGAGGAATGTCTGTTTGTGGATGGCGACACAGGTGGTTGTGTGACCTTGGCAGAATGCCCATCTTTCATCAGGGCAATTCACGAAGCCAGAAGCGCTGAAGACCGAGAAGTTGTTTGGCGTAATCTGGAGAGAAGTGCGTGCAGATCCAACACCAGGATGTCTAAGGTAATAGAAGACCATTTGTAATTTGTGCACTTTGTTTTGAGAACTATTTTACTCATGTTGGCTTTACAATCACACGCAAAGATACAAGGCGTTAGATTTATAAAACTACCATCTCTATTTTCAAGCAATTTTACCACGAGGGTTTTGAGTCTTGCATGAGGTACTTTAGTTTGGTGTTTAATAATTCTCAATCCTGTTCTCTATTTGTTTTCTGATTGGATCGATTATACCTAAGTACATCCATAGATTTTGATTGAAATGCACACACAAGGATAATCTTATGTTCCAAAATCATCTAATCTAATCATCCTAAGACTTTAAAGCTCTTCTCATGTGATGAGTCAACATGTATGTCTTACTAGTACCTATCTTTCCTGCGTTTGAAAGTTTTTTTACTTGAGTTTTGCTTTTCTAAAGTACGTGCCTCTGATTCCTTCTTATTGTCACCTCTGTTTTCCAGTTTAGGTATCTCCTGCAAAAGCTGTAATTCCATTATTCCTTGATCTTTCCTGTTTTTAAAGCAATTTTCACCTATTTAACAGCTGTTTCAAGGAATGAGGTCCGCAGCTGAATTGACATAGACAATAGTCTCGTCCCCTGGCTGGATTGCTTGAAAAGGGATACACATATTATGTTGTTGTTGTTTTTAAGGACAACAGTTCCATACAAGGCTGACGTTTGTACACCGAGATAAAAGTTCCTAATTCAAAAATGTACTCACCTCATTAACTAAACAAGAGTGACAGTCGTAAAAATAATTGAAACAGAAGAAACACATTTTATCGATGCATTATCACATAGAATCATTGTCGTTTCTTCAACATAACGGGAGTTGTATTTTTGTTTTACGAATTTCAGTTTTGCTGCCCCGGAGTCACACCAAACGTTTTTTCTACAACTCCACCAACTTTGAATGAATCTGCAACAGAAGCAGCTGCAAAATCTCCATCATCAACAAACTCAGTCACAGAATCAACACCTCCGCTAGCTGCGCCAAAACTGTCCGCTCCAGAAACTGTCTCAAATGCTTCACCTACAACAGAACAAGAAGCTTCTTCAGAGCTTCTAGAGCCAAAAGATGCCGCTTCCCATCAAAAACTGGATCTTTTGCCTCAAACTGACTGTGGTCTTTACACCCCACAAGCGCACAACAATCTGGACTACGAGTTTCCCTGGGTAGTCCATGTCTCTGCTCTTTTCCATTTCCCCACTGGTAAGTTTGGATCTGAATGCTATGTACTTTCTGACTTTTTTACTTCGACATAAAGGTTTTTCCGTTTTTTTTTTAATATTCCGAAAACCTTGATCCATGTATTAAATACACCCAGATTTTTATAACCGCTTTCAATGTTATCTCATCAAAAACCATTATAAACTAGAATGTTTTCCATGCTTGTAGGATGACATATAAAAGAGATTTATCATTGATCATTAAGCATTCCAAATTGGACGTTTTCACTTCAGAAATTCAAGAAACTTTATATGCTTTAAAATTTAAACGCTCTGTTGAACAAAATCCATCAAATTCAATTCAAAATGTGTCAATTTATTCACCTCTTTCAAATGTATGTTTTGAAATTCCAGGAGGAGTTTTTACAACTTGCAGAGGTACACTCATCAACGATCTGTACGTCCTTACATCAGCCAGCTGCATGGTGTTGAAGGACAAGCAGAAACCAATTCTAGTCAAAGTCCGCATGCGGCAGACCTACTACGATGTAGAGGAATACGTTCCTCATAAGCTGTTCCGACCCAAGGGGATCCTGCATGACATTGCTCTCATCAGACTCAAAGAGAAGATAGTATTTGAAGGTAAACCAAGTTCTCCTCCATGTATTTCAAAGACATGCGTCTACTTGGAGTCTTCCAATCTTTAGTCTCTTTTAATTATCTGACCATTGAATATATGAGTTATATTTTATGTTTTTGTTCGGTATGGTTGAACATGAAATGTAGGTCACCGTTTTTTGTAAAACTCAGTAAAAACAAATAAGTAGATCACCTGCTTCACCATATTATGACAAGTACATAAGTCCAAAGACAATGGAACAAAAAGATGCAATTGTCAATATTTGTTGGTGTTATGGCCGAGATTCAACTCACTATGCTTGACTAGCGTGACACGCCTGGCCCTTTTGATCATAACTTCGACCTTGTTCTCTTCTCTTCATCAGGTGCCATTGCATGCACACAATCTGCTTTCAAAAGAAGACAACTGGCCAGGTTGGTGAATTGGATTCTTCTTGACAAATCTATTTTTTTTAATGTTGTTTAATTGATTATGCTTTTCTTTCTTTACGGAAAGCATGTTCCAGAATTCTAAATGTCAGACGTGGTGTCGGAGTGCGATTATTTATATAAGTCCATCGTTCATCAATATTATTAACGCTTTCAAAGCTATTTTAAAAAATCCCCCGCAGCCCAACAATCCTGCAGAGGAATCATTTGAGGTTGAATCAAAACCATCATTAAGAAATAACTCCTATAAACAACCAGAAAACATCCTACAAACTTTGACGGAGTTAAATGATAGAAATCTAAGAGCCAAAAATATAATCCTTTTTGGTGTTCCTGAGTCGGACCCTGATACTCCACCAAAGGAGCAAAACTTAGAAGATGATAATAAGACATCTAAAATCATAACAAGCGTGACTGAAAACACTAACGGAATAGTTAGGGTGCATAGAATTGGTCTCCGCCAAAGAGACAAACCAAGACCCATCAAGGTGATTTTCAAAGAGAGCGAAGATGTAACTTGTTTTTTGCGAAACAGCCGCAAACTTCCTCCGGGCATAAAATCAAAGAAGGACTTGACATTAATGCAGAGAAATCATCTAAAAGCATTATGGTCTGAGGTTGATGCACGTAAGAAAAATGGCGATGAAAACATAACTGTCAAATTCATCAACGGTGAACCAAAAATAGTACAGTTTAACTCAAAAAACTCCCAAGCATGAAAGTCTTTTACCAAAATGTGAGAAGTATTAGATCAAAAACATCACAGATTCGACAACATATCCCAACTCTATCATATCAATTAGTCATCTTCACAGAGACGTGGCTCGACGAGTCAATCAAAGACTCTGAACTAGGACTGGATCAATACAATGTTTTCAGGAAGGATAGAGACAAATTCACAAGTTCAAAAAAGAGGGGAGGAGGAGTCCTTATAGCTGTAAAAAACAATATACCTGCAACCTACATTAAGGTAAACCAGAAAAATATAGAACACATATACATCAAATTACAATCCACAACTGAAACAATAATAATAGGATGTGTATACATTCCACCCTCCTCAAGCATAGACATATATAAAAATATCTGCAGCGAGCTTGAGGCTCTTCAAAAAAAATATCCTCGCGCTACTTTTGTCATATTCGGAGATTTCAACCTTCCAAATATTGAATGGTCTATGGATGAAGACAAACCATCTGCAATTCTTGAAAATAACAATAGTGCTAATGAATTATTGGAAACCGTAAATTTTATGAATTTAAAACAACACAACTTTGTCTTTAATAGCAATGATAAACTTTTGGACCTTGTATTTTCTGACCGAAAAAAGATCATAGTGGAAAGATCATCAGATGCCTTCTTAAATGTTGACAAATATCATCCTCCTCTAGATATAGAAATACTTTCATCACTGAATTGCAAGAAAAACAGATCTGTTTTTTCCCACAATTTTAAAAATGGAGATTATACCAACGCCAACTCATATTTGTTTAATCAAAACTGGGATTTCCTGCAAAATAATAATGTTGAATTAATGGTTACCCGCTTTTATGAGATTGTAAATGAAACTATAAATCTATACATTCCTTATAATGAATACAAAACAACAACGTACCCATCGTGGTTCACTGCTGATTTGATAAAGACTATATCTGAAAAAAAAATAGCACATAGAAGATTCAAAATTACAGGGGAAACTGATGATTATTTGAAGTTTTCTGCCCTAAGAAATGATTGTAAGGTGCAATCAAAAAAATGTTACCTTAACTTTATACAAAATATACAAGATACAACCGTCGACACTAAATCGCTCTGGAGGTTTAAAAGAAAACTGAGCAATGACAATCAAGAATGTCCAAATAAAATGTTTCTGAACAAGATGATGGCTGATAATCACAATGACATTGCTAACTTGTTTGCTAGATTCTTTAGTGAAGTATATGTTGAGGACTCCAACTTGATAAACGATACACCATTAAAAGAAGACTCAACACCATTAAATTTGACTGAATGTAGTTTATCTTACAACACTGTGCTAAACAAGATATCCAATTTAGATGTAAGAAAAGGCGCTGGTCCCGATAAAATCCCTCCTTTATTTCTTATCAATTGTGCCTCTGCCCTAGCTTCTCCTTTGACGACAATTTTCAACAAATCGCTCAGCCAAGGTCACTATCCTAATGTCTGGAAAAACGGTCACATTAGACCCATTCACAAAAAAGATGATAAGTCCAATATTGAAAATTATAGACCTATTTGTATTCAATCAATTTTAGCCAAATTATTCGAATCATTAGTTTTGGACCAGATTTTTCCGGAAATTTCTAAATGTATTTCTACTAAGCAACATGGTTTTTTACCAGGAAGATCCACAGGGACAAATTTGGCAATTTACCAAAACTATCTAGCCAATAATCTTGCAGCCGGGTACCAGGTGGACAGTGTTTACACCGACTTTTCAAAGGCGTTTGACAAGGTATGCCACTCAATTTTAATACAAAAACTGTCAAGGTTTGGTATAAAAAATCAACTTTTGCAGTGGCTGTCGAGTTATCTTGTCGAGCGTTCTTTGAGAGTAAAGGTGGGAGAAACCCTATCAAAGCCCTTCCCTGCTAAAAGTGGTCTTCCGCAAGGAAGTCATTTTGGCCCAATTTTGTTCCTTATCTTTATTAATGATATCACAGATGTGCTGTTTGACATTGAATTCTTACTTTTTGCCGATGACATCAAACTATACAAAGCTATAAATGAGGTGTCTGACTGTCTTTTGCTTCAGAATAATTTAAATCGAATGTCCATGTGGTGTGCACACAATAGACTGTTTATGAATGACAATAAATGCCAAGTTATAAGATTTGGTAGAAATAAAGATAAAATAGTATATAATTATTGCCTAAACAATAGTTCCCTTGAATCGGTTGAACTAATTCGAGATTTAGGCATAATCTTTGACTGCCATTTATCGTTCCGACAACATATTGCATTTATAACAAATAGGGCCACTAAGACCCTGGGTTTTGTGTGTCGCACTGTGAAAGATTTCTCGAACATATTAGCCATCAAACAGCTTTATATTTCCCTTGTACGCAGCCAACTTGAATACAACTCATACATTTGGTCTCCCGGGTACAAACTTCATTGTGATGCTATAGAGCGTATCCAAAAAAGATTTTTAAGATTTGTAAATTTTAAATTAAATATTCGTTTTGATGACTTGAACTATAGTTTTTTGTTAAATTTTTTGAATCTTGAAACTTTACAAAATCGCAGAATATTTCATGATTTATTTTTTTTGTATAAAGTTGTTAATTCATTGGTGGACAGCCCTGAATTATTGAATGTCATTAATCTACACATACCGAGTCGAACAAGAAGTCGAAATATATTCCACTGCGACGTTGCAACAAAAACATTTATAATGCATTCTATGATATATCGGCTTCATCGACTCGGTAATGATTATCTAACCAATGATGATATAGATATTTTTGGTATGTCCATCGGAATTTATAGAAATTCATTAAAGTCTGTTTTATCATGTAATTCTTCTTGATTTATGTTTAATTTCTCTTTTCTTACTGATCACTTATATTTTTTATACATTTATTTTTAATCTTTTTATATTCATAATATGTATCTTGTAATAATCATAATATTTATACAATTTGTAAGCAACAAACTTCTGTACTACCTCTGTTAATCTAAAAATGTAAAAGGCTTCAGCCGTTTATTATAAATAAATAAAAAAAAAAAAAAAATTATTTCTCTTCAATGCCAGGTATAAGTTCTCCACAAACGTTGAAGCCTACTGAAGAGAAAATTCCAAGATCTTTGGCAATATCACCTCCTAAGCAATTTAAGCCCACATACATTACAAAGCTAAGAAAGTTGTTATTTTCCAAGCACTCTTTCCCATACTTTTTTTTCTTTGACATAACAAGGTAAAACACAGCTTCTCAAGTCTTCATTGACATTTCTTTCTTTTATATTTATCTTGTGAATCTCTATCTTTTAATATTCCACTATCTAATCATGATATCCTTTGCTTAATGTTTTTGTTCTACTAATATTCCTTCCCAGCTTGTCTCCATCCATTCTTGGATGCGATCTTCTTCTAACTTTCTCCACACCTCCTTCATTATTCTTCCACAACCCTAGACATGGTTCGTAGTAATGTTGATCCACATTTTTCGCCATTCTTCTCTAATCCATGGCAATCCTTTTGAGCATATCTATTAGTACATCCTGTAGAAACTTTTGACGTGGTTATCTTTGAGCGTTTGTCCCTTTGATCATCTGTTCAATTACTCGTATTTGGGATGTGCAACGCAATGGTATATTTTTTCATCCCCATATTCAAGCATTATTTTTTTTCTTTCTTCCTTTTTCACTTCAGATGCACACGTGTCACCAATCTGCTTACCCATCGATCCAAGACTCCACGACCCACAATATGAGCTCGCCGCTGGATACTTCTCTATGGAACTTAACTGCGAGAAAGGGGACACTGGATCTGAAGTGTTTGCACCCTGTGAGCTGGATGGAACCACGCGCTATGTGCAGTTCGGGGTTGCGAACTTTTGGCCCAAAAACTGTGATGACAAGACGCAACCTGTGGTGTTATATACTAGAATGGAGTGGAACATGGAATGGATTTTGGATAACATTAAACCGTAGATGACATTGACATTCTTTTTACTCAAAATTCTTCAACCTGCTTTGAAACGTCACGTATTGTGAATGGATTGAAAGAGGTCTGCAAGGATAGGAAGAGATTTAGTCAACTCTGCAGATGCTCTGGCCAGGAGGAATGGCGACAGTGTTACAATTGTTTCCATCTATAATCATGTTGATTTTTGCTTTAAATGCCGAAGCTCGATAAAGGGATCTGGTGCTCTTGTTAACTCTAGGCGTAGGTTCTGCAGTCTCGATGCCCTTCCGCGTCCTTGAGTTATTCTCTTCTAAACCTTTCTTTGGATAAAATGGTTACATATTTGGATAATTCCTTATTTTTTCTGTATTCCTGAGAAATGAGTTCCATAACGTAAATTGGTGAGGCTGGTCAGCTAGAGTTATGAGGCTGACCAACTATAGTGTAAAAAATGGTTCACTATGCCAGTATCACCCCTGTTTCAGGGAAGGTTGGCATGATTTGCAGAGTTAACGTTCATTTGAGGTTTTAGTGTTGGTTTGTAAGTACACGTGCACCATACACACTATGTATGCTGCAAGCGCGAATCCAGACGTGTTTGCTTGTGTGCATGCATTGCATATGGATCTTAAATTTGTATTTTTTATTTTCCATGAAATTTGTTTGTCATTGGTTTTTATTGCAAGTCACTGAGCATAAATAATAAATAATGGAGAAATTGAAACTATGTGTTTGTGTGTGTTTTTTTTTAATAAATACAATGGACTTTCACAGTGTGAACCACCAAACCGTAACAAATATAATGAATCTTAAATGTGTACATGTCTTCACACCTTTAGATTATTACAAACCGTTGTCATTCAACGGGCACCCACTACCTATCTAATAATGTTCCGGATTGTTTCTCCTCACTTTTATTATTAATTTAGATCGCATAATACTTTATCGTCAATAAGTAAAACGCAGGTATTCCCATATTCCTGCGCCGCCTCCGACATTCCTTCTTCCATTATAGTCACTTCCCTTTCACGCCTAAGGCAGCCACTGAGCTCCCTTAATTGGTTCCAATCTAGGGAATAGCCAGGTGCGCATATCGTTTAGTATGACGCTGTGTAAAAATATGGAGCTTACACAAATTACATAACCAAAAAAGCTGTGGCGTCACACTTATGGTTTGCTGCGGGAGAGGTACGAGTGTTTTGCTGGGTACTGAAGTATCGACGCGTGACAGTATTATTTTTTGTAAGAACATGCAGCTACTGTGGAATCCATGAATTGTTAGTCACACGTTCTAATCCAATCTCATCTAAGTTGCAAAGATATGTAAGATTGGGGATTCACAATATATGCATTCTCACAAGCAGTCACGCATGTGAACCCACAACTTAAAAACCCAAATGTCAACTGAACATACACCCTGTAACTCTTGCCGACCTTCTCTGAAACGGGAGTGACATTGGCAAAGTGAGCCGTTATTTTTTTTTAAAGCAACAACCTGCCGGGCCACGAATCTAGGTTGGAGTATTCTTGCTCCTTAATTGGAAAAGCGGTAGATTGAGTGCGTTTTTATTTACTGTATGTAGAAACTTACAGGGTGTACCTTTATGAGAGGCTTCAGTTTTAATTTGTAAGTGCAGTGCACATGCAGCATTTGTAAGAGCAAACTTACACATGTCTGCATTTAATATTATGAATCTTTAATAAGAATATATCTTTGTAACCTAGATCATATAATTTTAAATGAAGTGGGTGTGAGGGTTGTATTTTTGTTTTTTTTTTAATTATAAACGGAGACTTCTCTGATACCTACTCAATGTCGTCCGGTCGATAGCTCAATTGGTAGAGTGCTTGCATTCTATTCCGTGAGCTCGGGTTCGAATCCCGCCGAGGGTTTCAGAAATGATTTCCCGTTTCGGTGTTTATTTCAAACCCCAAAATAAAATACTGGCAAGGCTTACTCAGCCTTCACAAGAAAGTACCAGCCCTCTCGAGAGCTGGGAAACCCCCGCTTCAACTGAAATGGTTGGCGTGAGGCCGACTCCCTTACCTGTTAAAATAAATGCGTTCAACTCGCCACATGCGACCCTTTCGGAGATAACGCGGCAAGAAGTTACACTTTATGTGTAGCTTATTTGCATTTTTTGCGTTTTAGCCAATGGAAATCGTTTTATCAGTATCTTGCGATATAAATTTTAAAACGCCTATTTGCCTAGATTGAAAGCAATTTAGGATTGTGAGTGTGTCGCCTGGGGATGCTTTATTGGAGTTGATTCTTCAGGTCAACGCTAAAATATAAATTAAGTGGGCTGTCTCCAAACTGCGGCCAGGCAGGTCATAAATACCAGCCGATAATGGGGCAGCCATTTCTACAGTGGGTGGATGCCTTCTATTAATAATCGGCCCAGCTATGATGGGAATGTGAGGGGTTCCGCAGGCAGGACATGTTGAGAACAAAGGAAAATGACGAAAACTTATTACGAGGTGAGTGGCCATTTTAATATTAATTACTGAGCGCCTTTTCACACAGTACGGTACTGGAACGGAAGTCGCGTAGTGTATGGAGATGTATGGCCGCTTTCAAACGCTCCGGCGATCCCATGATTTTCGTGGCCAAATTGTAAATTGTATTTTTTTGTGTATTTTAAGAAGCATGACAGGAAAAACTCTAAGGGATAGAGTTAGGAATGAATGGGTAAAAAAAGAATGTAATTTAAAAGAGGATGTGTTATTCCTTGACTGATAGGTTGGTATGCGGCTGACAACCCATACTGTAAAAAATGGTTCACTTTGCCGATGTCACTCCTGCTTCAGGGAAGATCGGCAAGAGTTGCACGGCTTATGTTCATTTGAGATTAGGTTTTTTATATTGTAGATCCACATGCGGCATGTGTAAGCGCGAAATTATGCATGTCTGCTTGTGGGAATGCATTTAATATGAATCTCAAATGATACATATCTTTGCAGCTTAGATTTAGAGTTAGATTTAGATGTGAAAGTTATGTACAAAATATGTGATGAGATGGTTTGGGCATGTGGAAAGAATGAATGATGATAGACCGACAAAGCATATATATAATTTCTTTCTTGTAATCTCTATTCTTGTATATACAAAGAAAGTGTGAAAGGAAAAGAGTGAAGGGACGACCGAGAAAAGTATGGAGTGATCAAATTGAGGAGATAATGCAAGAATGGGATGTACAAAAAGAGCGTAAAAGAAGAAAATGCATGAAAAAGGTGATAGATGTGAATGAATTGAAAGAGGTAGGTATGTCAGGATAGGAAAAAATGGAGGCAACTCTGCAGAGGCTCTGGCCACCCCTATCAGAATGGCGACAGAGTTACAGTTACAGTGTGTATGTTCCTAGATTTATGGGTTGGTATGCGGCTGACCACCTATGCTGTAGAAAATGGTTCACTTTGCCAATGTCACCCCTGTATCAGGGAAGGTCGGCAGGAGTAGCTGGGTGTATGTTCATTTGAGATTCGGGTTTTTATATTGTAGGTTCACATGCGGCATGTTTAAGCGCGAACTTATACGTGTCTGCTTGTGAAAATGCATATAATGCGAATCTTTAATGTTACATCTATTTGCAACTTAGATTAGATTAGACCGCAGAAGGTGGTTAGGTTAACTGATTTGGTCGTAGCGCAGCTGTTAACGCTTCCGTCTTGTGATCGGAAGTGCAGGGTTGTATTTTAACTGGAATCCCGATCGTCTGACATTATATTATACTTACATTGAAATTCTCACTTGAAGATACTCACGAAAGAAGCATGTAAGGACAGAAAGAAATGGCGTTGATCTGTATGCTGGCGGCTGGTGCTAGGGTTTCTCAAGTTTTCCAAATTTTGGAAAAATTTTAGATTGGAATCTTGTATTTGTATTTGATTTTAATGTTTATCCATTTGTTTATGTTTATGTCTAAAATGTTTTTTTTTTTTTTTTTAAGAAATCCTGTGCGGGAGACTCCCTAGATTCTAGAGACTCTAGGGGTCTATGGCACTTGTTGTAGTGCCGCAGAGGTGTACGAGCTTGGTCGTCGCTACAAAGCACCAATACTCAAGCAAGACCCAGTTGTTGTAAGGCTGGATGGACCTTTGGTGACCGGTCATTGGTAAAGGTTTATGAATTTTTCAACCCAGCGAAGAGCAAATTTGAAAGTATAAATGGTATATTGTTTGTGCTCCGCCAGGATTCGAACCCTCAACCTTCCCATTCAGAGTCCGCAGTGTTACCGCTGAGCTACGGACCGGTCAAGGTATTTGTATGTATTTGTTGTGTATATTCGTTGACTTATAAGTTGGTAAGTGGCTGACCACCCACGCTGTAACTTACTGGTTAACTTTGCCAATGTCACTCCTGTTTGAAGGTTGGCAGGAGTTGCAGGGTGTTTATCCATTAGAAATTTGGTTTTTATGTTGTAGGTTCATATGCGGCATGCTCAAGCGCGAACTTGTACGTGTCTGCTTGTGAGAATGCATGTAATGTGAATCCCCAATGTTACATATCTGTGCAACTTAGATTAGACGTTAAAATGAATGTAGAAGTTAGGATACAGTTCATAGTTTGGTCGATAGCTCAGAAATATTTGCCTGTTTCTGTGCATTTCAATTCCAAATCAAATACCGACAAGGCATACTCGTAGTCCAGTCGATAGCTCAGTTGGTAGAGTGCTTGCATTCCATGCCGACAGCTCGGATTTGAATCTCACCGAGGGTGTCAGAAATGATTACGCGTTTCGATGTTTAATTCAAACACAAAATTAAAAATGCCGGCAAGGTTTACTCAGCGTTCGCAAGAAATGACAACCCCTCACTTAAACTGAAGGATGTGGCGTAAGACTACCCCCCTTACCAGTAAAAGCAAACAGGTTCCACTCGCCACATGTAAAACCTTCGTGGATAGCGCAACAAGAAGTTTCACTATGTGTGTAGCTTGGTTGCGTTTTATTCGTGTCTTTAGTATATGATTGGAACAAGCTCCCCTCCTGACGCCCCCCCCCCCCCCTAATACTTGTGCAAGTATTTGTGAGCGCCGAGGCTGAAGTTGCGGCAGTAAATTAAAAACTTCCAGCGATGCATCGGGAACTCTCAGATATTCCTTGTCTATATGTATAATCTAAGTTGCAAAAATATATAAATCTTAAGGGGTTATGCTCATTTGAGATTGGGTTTTCATATTTTAAGTCCACATGCGACATGTGTGAGCGCGTACTAATGAGAGTGCGTGTAATATGATTCTTAAATGTAATGTATCTTTGCAACTTAGATTAAATATAGATAATTTTAGGAGGTTTCATATTTAATGCTTATTTACAGTAACGTGTTAGTTGACGAGCATACATGCTGCATGTGTACTTACAAAATAAAACCCAACGCACAAATGAACATACTATTATGGTGTCTGTTCTCTCCTCTCGTCACAAAGGCAACTCGTAGAACGGCTCACATCCAACCATTTGCAGTCGATATCAAAACTATGAGAACTTGGCGCTTTCACGACTCATTCCTTTGCCAAACTGCCCGCTTATGGAATGAGTTACCGGTATCTGTGTTCCCACCCCAATTTAACCTTGCCCTATTAAAAACCAATATATATGTCACCACTTTCTTTTAGTGTCTCAAAACAAAAACAAATCACTACACAACACAACACTAGACAGCTAACAGCCCTGCTACAAAGGAACAAGACATCAACCACCACATCACCAACACCTCTGCGGCACTACAAACAAGTGCATAGATCCCTATAGTCTGAAATCTAGAAAGTCTTCGGCACAGGATTCTATAAATTTAATGAGCATAAACGCTGCAACTTTTGCCATAAAAGTTGCTACAGACTGCTTTAAAATAAAAACAATAATAAAAACAAAATTGAAATGTAGTTTTATTAAAATAAAAAATAAAATAATGTCATTGGACATTACATACATACATACATGTACTGCTGAAGTGTTTTTAAAATAAAAACTAAAATATCATGTCCTCATCAACAGCTCCTACCAAAAAGGTCTGTACCCTTGGTACGAGTTTTTTCACAATACTCGAAGTATTGAGTATTCGAGAAAGAAAAAAAAAAATCGAAACTTGTTTCGCCAGAGGTGCTTTTCAAGTTCACATACATTTTTCTCGAATACTCAATACTTCGAGTATTGTGACAAAACTCGTACTACGGGTACTGGTGGCTGCTTCAAAAGGGGCATTAATAGCGCAGTGGTCAAAGCGACAACAGAATTAAAACGTAAGTAGGAAGCAGTGCAACTTATGGTTAGGCCTGTATGATTATAGGAGGTGTTGATCACAAACGGTGTTATTCACACACAGCAAATCCATGGCTTTCACATACGAGTAACATGAATTTTCCATACAAAAAATCGATGATCAATGGATCAGCGGTAGATCAAACGCTTTGTGAATAGCTCTAATAGTGTGTTTACCAATAAATGAGGGGAAAAATAAAATCAACACAAAAATGAGAACTTAAAAAAGGAAATTTCGTTGTATATAAATTTAATGATATTCAATTTATGTAAAGCACTTGTTGTTTTACGTAAATTGAACAATAAAATTAAAATGAAAATAACTTGAAGCATCAAGGTACGCTTAACTTAAATTAGAGGGAAAAAATCATAAACAATTAATTCATAGTGAGAACAAAAATCAGTGAAATTAAACCATTGCATTCACTTGAGAGAAAAAGTCGATAAAAGTAATACAATAAATTCATTTTTGAAGAGAAAATAGTGAAATTAAAACAATAAATTCATAGTGACAACAAAAATCAGTGGAATTAAAACAATAAATTCTTTTTTGATGAATAAAAAGCGAAATGAAAACAATAAATTCGTAATGAGAACTATGTAACATCAGTAAACTTAAAATAATTATCTCATAATGAGAATCAAAATCAGTGAAATTAAAACAATAAATACATGATGAAAACAAAGATCAGTGAAATTGAAACAATAAATTCATAATGAGAATAAAAATCAGTTTAATTATATCAATAATCAGTTTTTGACGAAAAATCCTAATATCTTAGAAAATAATGAGTACTCAAAGCTTTTTAAACCATGTTCTACCTGTAATGAAAAGGAAAAAAGCTACTCCTTTTTCAGAGACAGGTGGCACAAGTGACACAAATTGGGATCATCGATTACGACTTAAATTTTGATTATATTTGTGTACATGTTCGCAATGTGTCTAATCGCGATCTTACATGTGTCTGCGTGTGTAAACATCAACTAATAAAAACTAAAATTGTAAAATATATTCATTGCACAACAATGTACTTACTTTTATTGAATTAAAAACGGGTTTTACGAACCGTTATGTAGGGAAGGTAGAATCTCTCAACGTTTCAACGGAGTCGTCATAAAAAATGTCTAAGGATACAGCTCCGACGCAAAGTAAAGAAATCTTACCATCTCTACATCATGGTTGATAAAATACGTTTTTAATACAATGTGAAACGTCTAAAGACGGTCAGTAATTACAATTTAATATCATTAGGTAATTTTAACCCGTTACAAAACTGGAAAATAATTAATATCTTCTCATGACGCGTATTTTCCAGAAATGGCAAAAGTTAATTTTTTTAAAGTTTAACATGAGAACAAATAATAAATAAAGGAGAAATTCATTTCGAAATATTTTTTTATAAATTGGAAAGTTTTCATCATTGAATTTGTCAATAATTTACATAAAAACTGCTAAAATAAATTTCAATACATATTAAAACTGCATATATGGTTAACATTAAAACACTTGAAATATTTCTAAACGAGCTAGCATTGTAAACACTCCAATGCCAAGTTATAGATTCAAATCAAGAACATATTATATTTCCTTACTAATTTAAAATCAACGTTCATACAACTACGTGATTTAAAAAAGAAAATTGAAACATTGTTTTCCTTTGCAAATTCTACTGATATATAAGACAGCAGTTTTGTTTCACATTTAAAAAAAATGGAGTTGTACAAAGTTTCCGCTGACACACTTTGTAAATAGGTAATTTTACTTGATACAGCTGATATTTCTGTCATGCAGTGTGCGTGTATCGAGAAACTTCGAGCAAATGATGGGATGTGCTTGTCTTTGATCCTGAACTGCGATAGTTTTGATACATGATGCCTTGACTTATAGGTTGTTGGAATGGTTCACTTTGCCAATGTCACCCCGGTTTCAGGGAAGGTCGGCAAGAATTGCAGGGCAAATATTTATTTAAGATTGGGTTTTATATTTTAGGTTCACATGCAGCCCATTTAAGCGCAAACTTTAACGTGTCTGCTTGTGAGAATACGTTTTATATAAATCTTTAATGTAGGTAATACGGGTGTGCGTGTATAGAAGCTTCCAGTAGATATTCCAGTACCCGTAGTACGAGTTGCAAAACTTGAGTAAAGTAAAGTTTACGGAAACTATTAAAGAGCGATTTTCCCCAAAATCTGCGTTTTTGTTTCTTACACTTTATGGTCTTAGCAAAAGAGTTACAGTGAGAAAATCAAGTTCAAACAAACAAAAACGGCAGATTTTGGGGAAAACCACTCTTTAATACTTTTCGTAAACTTTATTTTACTTAAGTTTTGCAACTCGTACTCAGGGTACAAGATGTACTGGCGTGTGATCCTCAGCCATACTGGTGTTGGTGAACAATGTAGGTAGGTACTGGTGTGTTCACGATTGTGAGCTCTGGAGCGTTTTATAAAAGGCGAAATTCGCTTGAACCAGACAGTTAAAAGAAATTTTGTTTCAGTCGATGAAATTTTTGTAAAAATAAGTTTAAGTTACATCCAAAATATACACAAATTTAACTAGCGCTTAATTTAAAAAAAAATAATCTGAACCGAAAAAAACGAAAGATTGTTACTTTTTTTTAATTGCAGGCATAAAAACAAAGCTCGACGCTTAGGAATGTTTACAATATTGGCCAATTCCTCAAGTAAGGACAACATTTCAACCACAAGGGTTCATATTGTATTCGTTCATATATAAATATTTATTTCATACAAAATTGTTTACTTAAAATTATCATTCATTTACTTAGATCTAAGTATTTTTAAAACTATAGAATGCACGTATTTTAGTATACTTTGAATTGAAACTATTACGGATAAAATAAAATAAAACATTCTGGTAACTATTCCGTAATGAATACTTCACGAATTCCACAAACACAAAAATTGCCCGGGTTGCTATGGAAATGTAAAAAATGTTTTCTTATTGGTTGCCAAGGACCCTTGTCACATAGACCGGTAACGTTTGCCCGTTAAGATAAAATATATCTTTTATCTAAGTTGGTATTTTTGAACGATTTTTAAAAATCAACAAACCATGATCAAAACACATAATAAAATAAAATTCAATATTATTTGAATAAAAAACCTTTTTTTTATTTTTCCTCCAAAATTTTGATTCTCAGCTCATGTTAACTTTTGGATTTTTAAAAATACATTTAGGTGCAGTTTTTATCAAAGTATTTAGAATATTATTTTCTAATATTTTTATTTTTTATTTTGTACATTTTTAAAAGTTAGTACATTACAAATAAAATTTGTTTTGCTATAATATTGATTTTCTGGAGAAATTTTCGAAAAAGTGGATTTAGAATAATGTAAAGAAAACTGCTCGAGTTTCATTCTAATCGTGATTTTAGTTGACCTTGTAAATTAAAAGGTTAAAAGTGTAAAAAAGATTTACGTATTATTTTTTTGTACAAAATATGTTTCACAATATTGTGATTTAGATGCGTTTTGTTGATTCTAGTAATTTTTAAAAATCGTGATTTGGTTTGTACATTCATTCCCAATACAAGAAACCCTCTTAAGATTTCATCCAACATCAATAAGAAAGGAATTTGAAGAAAAACACAAAAATATTTTCATTTACTTAAAATAAACCGAAGTCAGACTTTTGGAATTATCAATAAAATTCACTAACCCTTGAGTCGCTTTTGTTTTACCAGTAAGTCAGTTATGATGACTACAAATAATAGTTTTTATTTGTTTGGTCTTGTTTTATTCTAGTAGCGAATATAAACTATTTAAATTAAAATAATTTATAATGATAAGTCTGCTGATTGTCATCAAAATCTTTTTCATTTCCGACATTGAAGTTTACGTTGTTCGAATCATTTTGATTCTCAACATACGTTGAATCCATTTTTTGCCCTAAAGACAATCCATCCGATTTCGTCGATAGATTCATGTAGTACATCGGGGAGCCGACTTGAGGATAGTTGGAACGCTTCTCTGCAGAAAAAACTCCAATTTGTGAATTAAAATTTGAACTGGATCGGTTATTTGGAGCAAACTCATTGAAAGTACCATAACTTAGTTCCATATTGGAGCAGTTGTTGTAACCTAAAGGCGTTACAAAATTGCTACGATCAAACGATGGACTCATATTCATGTGGTTGCTTTGAAAGTTACCTATAAGTGTATTTCTAGCAAGATTTCCAATCTGACCATTTTGGATTGGCGCACTGGATCCCATTGCATAAGCATTTGGATACAAATTTTGATGGTTCAACGTGGAATTGAATTGGGTCGATCCGTTCCACTGTGTCTTCAATCCAGAATTCAAGCCACTTACCTGGCTGAAGTCGTGATACATCTGTCCATGATTTGAACCAAATCCATTGTGTAAATTAGGAGTCTCGAAGTCCGTATCGAAATGATTTTGATATCCCACACCATTAACAATTTGTCCATTCTTATAATTTGACCCATGCATATAAGTTGTAGCATCTTTGGAAGCGTTCTTTTGTTTGTAACCGCTTGGTGCAACAGTTTCAGATTTTCTGCCTACTATTGGTCTCGCCATGTATTTCTGTTTGAAATTCTTGATGAACTCCTCTTTGGTCATGTTTTTTGGGGCCTCTTTCACAAGCTCTAGCACCTTTTGAGTGAGTGGTATGTTTTTAGTCAGCAGAAGAGCTGTTTCTGACATGTCTTGTCTTGCGCTGGAGCACTCCCCGGCAGGCTGGGCGCAGCAATACGTCACATAGTCGTCGATCTTGTTCTCCAGACTCTTGGCTCTGTATTTGTGGTCAGGATCCTTGGAGAGGACGTTGTGGGCCGCAGCACGGTTTTTCCTGAAAAAAATACAAGCTTTAGTAAAAAGAATAAAAAATCAGTGCTACATTATCAAGCAGTTAAGGGCGTATGTTTAGAATAATAGATCGCCGATTTGATCGTCGCTTTGCCCGCTCAACAATATCTTAAATTCTGAATTTGCTAAAGTTACATGGGGTAATTATTAATTAATCATTTAATGAGTAGGTGTTAACACTATGGTGAAGTGGTCAAGACAGATACTTCTGGGTCAAGTTTAAAATAAACAGCGACGGTTCGATTACCCGCCTGCCCCGCCTGCCCCGCCTTCCCCGCCGGACAATAACTCTGACCTTGAGTTTACAAAAGTCTGAGTAATATGTAGTTACTAATGAATCATGGACTCTGCACAAAGTGGAATCAAAAACATTTTTCTCGACGGGCAAACATTACACTTATATTGGACTGAAGTTCTTAGCAACCATAACAAAATATTTGCAAGTCTATTCCCTGGTAAGCCGACATGGAATGCAAGCACTCTATCAACTGAGCTATCGACCGGACTAAATACATTCATTCAACAAAAAATGATGCATTTTTCCTTGTCAATATAATACATAGTATTTGTAACTGACAGAGGGGCCTACTCAGTAGTATGGCTCGGGTGATTTATCGACCGAGATTTTAGGTGCAGGGGTAGGGACCCTCAATATAGTTGAATGCTAGGTACACCATGATCATGATCAAATTACAAAGATATCCAGTTCCAGCTTACACCACACTTCCAAGTCTATCCAGAGATCATCTAATTCAAGTGATGTGTAATTTTGTACTTTTTCATCATACATAAGTAGGTCGGAGATTTTATTTTTTTATAGATCACATTTCAACAACTTTCTGCTAGATTGATCGTCGCTATAGAGTAGTAGTGGTTCCCGCTGGAGTAAAAAAATATCATGTAATTGTCAAAAGTATGCTCTTCACTGGGTTGAAAAAAATGCAACTAAGCTACACATATAGTGTAACTTCTTACCCGCGTTATCCCCGAAGGGGTCGTATGAGGCGGTTACAAACAAAAGAACGCTCCCAAAGATGCTACAACCTATATGCATGAGCTCAATTATAATAATAGACAAATTGCTAATAGGGCGGATCATCAAAACCATTTGGATACTGACTCCTAATTTACACAATGGGTTGAGCTCAAATCATGGACAGGTGTATCACGACTTCAGCCAGCAAGTGGCTTGAGTTCTGGCTTCAAGACACAATGGAACCGGAAGGGGTAGCATGTGGCGATTCGAGATCTATTTATTTTTACGGGTAAGGGGGCCGACCTCACACCAACCACTTTCAGTTGAAGTGGGGGTTCCCCAGCTCCCGAGGGGGCTGGTTCTCATTTCTTGTGAAGGCTGAGTCAACCTTGAGATCGAACCCTTGCTCTCGGCATGGAATGCAAGCATTCTACCAATTGAGCTATCGACCGGACTTTTTACGAGCTTGGTCGTCGCTACAAAGCATCAATTCTCAAGCAAGACCCAGTTGCTGTGAGGCTGGATGGACTTTTGGATTTTAGCATCAGTTTTATTGTATGCTGTTTGTAATCATATATTGTGAAATAAACGGTGAGGTTTTCAGCGCGGGTGTAATGTAAGATAGTCAACATGCATGGGAGATATTTAAACACGGGTTATAATATGGACCAAGTAAGCCTTACACAGATTAGGGCGCCTGTTCTACAACTATGAGCCGCAGCGCAACTAAGCTACACATACAGTGTTCTCCCCGAAAGGAGTGGTACTCCCCGGCATGTCGCAAGTATACCTATGTATTTTAACAGGCAAGGGGGTAATTCCTTGACTTACAAGTTGGTATAAGGCTGACCACTCATTTTTGCTCTGTATCCACCTTTTCATGGCTCCAATGGTACCAGTCAGGAACACACAATTCTTTTGACCGGTCCGTAATCTAGTGGTAAAGCTGCGGATTCGTAAATGGCAGGTCATGGGCTCGAATCCCGGCGGAGAACAAAAAATTTACCTTTTTTTTTTTTAAATATGCTTTTCGCTGTGTGCATAATTCATATATCTCAACTAAAGACCGGTCACTATGGGTGTTTTTTTATAAATAGATTTGTGAAGAGGAATACAATTCACCAACCTATTTGCCTGGTCAGTTGTCTTCCTGTGAAAGCTTGTGTGCATGCAATGGCATCTGTTGAACCAGGGTCGAAGTTATGGTCAAATGGGGCAGACGTGATTCACCAACGTTATTTTATTTCAAATACGCTAGTCAGGAAAAGCGACTTGATCCCTCGGCCACAGCACCGACAAGGTTCATCCAGACTTACAACAACTGGGTCTAGTTTGAGAATTGACGCTTTCTATAACGATGACCAAGCTTGCTTGGGCTCTTGAGGTGTGATTAACACAAAAATAGCGCTCTTAAAATAAATTGGCCTAATATTATTATTATTTTGTTAATTGTTGAGAAGGGGGCACCAGCCTAAAGAGTTTGAGAGCCTGTGTCGTGAGGAGCGCACTTCGCTCTAGTTGCGCAACGTCTCGGCGAGCAAACATTAATATCCTTCCAGTCCCTCTTTGCCAGTCTCTCTACCGCTTCACCGACTTATTACAAGAGAGAGCAGGTGACTGACTGGCAAGCTGGCTGGCTGGAAACATCTCTTCATTTCTTTCTCGTTCCTCTCACAAAACCCTTAATCAAAATACCGGCAAGGTTTACTGAAATGAGTATGAAAGAATCTCAGAAAAACGGAACTAAACTGCGCATATAGTGCAACTATCCCCGAAAGGTTTTCGCATGTGGCGAGTGGAACCTATTTATTTTTACAGGTAAGGAGACCGGTCGTACAGCAACCAATTCGGTTAAAACGGGGGCTTCCCAGCTCCCAAGAGGGCTGGTACTCATCTCTTGTGAAGGCGGAGTTGTTGATAAGGGAAATTAAGCAGGCGCGTGCATAGGGTATAGGCAAATAAATTTCAGAATAAATGTTTTCTCCCATTCCTTTGAAATAACTTATTTGAAATTGACTGAAGTGCAAGACTCAGTTGGCAGCGTGCTTGCTTTCCATGCCGTGAGCTCGGGTTTGAATCCCCCTGAGGGTGCCAGAAATGATTTCCCGTTTCGGTGTTTATTTCAAACCCCAAAATAAAATACCGGCAAGGCTTACTCAGCCTTCACAAGAAATGAGTACCAGCCCCCCCGGGAGCTGGGGAACCCCCACTTCAACTGAAGTTGTTGGCGTAAGGCCGGCCCCCTTACCTGTAAAAATAAATAGATTCCACTCTTCACGTAAGAAACCCTTCGCGGATAACGCGGCAAGAAGTTACACAGTATGTCTAGCTTAGTTGCGAGTTGCGTTTGCTACCTATGGCTCCAATCGAAAGAAAATTTTAAATTGCACAACTGAATATCAAGCTTAAATATTTTTTACCAAATATTGCCTACCGATTAGGCGCATGTGCCTGTATGGGATGCACGCCCCTGTATTAGGATGATATTATTTTATTAAATGAATTGAACTTCATTACAATCCGAGTGAATAGTACCCTGAGTACGAGTTGCAAAACTTGAGTAAAGTAAAGTTTACGGAAAGTATTAAAGAGGGATTTTCCCCAAAATCTGCCGTTTTTGTTTCTTACACTTTATGGTCTTAGCAAAAGAGTTACAGTGAAGAAGAAAATCAAGTTCAAACAAACAAAAACGGCAGATTTTGGGGAAAACCACTCTTTAATACTTTCCGTAAACTTTACTTTACTCAAGTTTTGCAACTCGTACTCAGGGTAGGTACTGAACGCCCTAAATCTATCCTGCATTATGGTTGTATCGGTTATTTGCATTGCAGAGGTTCGCATACATCGGAACACAATGATGTTATAAAGTATTGCCAGTTTAGCGCGCCACCTACTAATTTATGACGTGTTGCAGAGCGGAGGGTTTCCGCTACGGCGGGCATACGCAAGCATTATGCCTGCTACCGATATTCGTAAACCTAATAAACATCTCCTTCTTTTTCCTCAGCCTTTCTTAGTCCACTCCTGGACGAAGGCCTTCTCCAATCCTCTCCATTCCTGTCTATTGGCTGCTGTGTTTAGCCATCTTCTGCCTGCAGTTCTCTTGATGTTGTCCATCAACCTCATTAAGGGTCTCCCCACTTCCCGCTTGGACATCCTGGGTCTCCACTGGATGATCCTTTTCGGCCACTTGTCATGGTCTTACGTGACCTGCCCAGCGCCACTTTAAGCAGGCCACTCCCTGTTTGACATCAGTGACACCAGTGCGTCTACGGATCTCCTGGTTTGGAACCCTATGTTTGAGGCTGATTCCCAGCATCCTGCTTTCAATGGCTCTTTGGCACGTCCTCAGTCTGTTGGCGCTATACTGACTTGAGTGAGCCATTTTGTTTTCAAACTACATGTGGATACTGGAAGCACGCATGACTCAAAGACCCTGCGTTTCTGGTTAACAGGCATTTTTGTGTCATTGAGGATGTAGGCCAGGTTTCCGAAAGCTGCCCATGTCAGTACCATCTTTAAAAACCTAGATTATAGACTCACGAGTATGAATCCGAAACATACGAATACAAGTCATACGAATATGAGAGGTAGCACTGTATCATATTTAGTATCCAGCCGTACTGGCTGCTAGTGAAGTGTATTGTCCTCGTGGAGCGCCTAGTGGTGTGCTGATCTCGCTCAGCGGCTCCAACACTGGTTTAGCGTTCCACGGTACATCCCTAGTGCAACCCTAGTATACCCACCACAGCCATAGCAGGAACGTGCTACCAATATTTCCGTAAATTAATTCATCCCTGTCAAGATGGTACCTCTGACTAGCGTGTTTAAATGAAAAACAACGCTGGTTGGAGCAGCGTCCGGCCCCTTGACACAGGTTCAACACATGTCATTATAATTTCATTTTATTATTTCAATGTGGTATAAAAAAAACTGTATGCCACTGCACGTGCTTAGCCATTGTAACACTCGAGCCGTCTATTTCTCCATACGGCTTAGTCTCATGACCCATACTACAATGGCCCTCATTACTAAATAAATGGTTATCTTGTCATTTCTTTCGGAAATTTTACTACGGAGTACTATTTTGAAGTTTTTTCAAAATGCACTCAGCGCAAATTTGAATGAAGACAGGCGCGTGCATAGGGTACAGGCAAATACATTTCAGAATAAATATTTTCTCCCATTCCTTTAAAATTACTCATTTGAAATTGACTGAATTGCTAACGATGGCTCCAATCAAACTTAAATTTTAAATATTTTTTAGTGTTGATCTGTTAACACAGTGAAAGTCCATTTTTATAAATATTTAAAAATATAAATGGTAAAACATTGTTTTAATTCACTTTATTTTATTTGGAAAAAAAGTTGTTTTGAAAATTGTTTTGAAAATTATTTTATAAAAATATATTTGTAACCATTCTGCTCTTGAAGATGCCTCATTAGGCGAAAATATTCGAGCATAAACAAATAAAATAAAGTGAATTAAAACAATGTTTTACCATTTATATTTTTAAATATTTATTAAATTTTAAATGTGAATATCAAGCTTAAATATTTGTTTACCATATATTGCCTACCTATTAGGCGCAGCGCTCGTTATGAAATAAGACATTTTATCTCAGCGAGCAAACGTCATACTTCTAATGGACTACAGCCTTTAGCAACACACAATTCCTACACTGACGGCCGCAGCATCTTATGTACAAATAGCCATGAAGAAGTAGCACTAAGCAAGGTACGGCCATGCTGTCGGTGTTGTATGGCTGGCACTGTCACCACTCTGCTGCAGCCGCTCCTGCTGAAGCCGTCCATCATCAGCGACTCCAGCACGCCGAGGCTAAGCGCGCACAATATTGTGCCAAAACCCAGGACACTACACAAATACGGACCACGCGCTGCAAATTTATTCCACTTGTATGTGCTCTCAAGCTCGCAAAACTTCACAAATACAATTCAGACAATTCTCAACAATGCAATACAATAATACACTTCAATTATAATAACCAAAGTCTGGCCGGGCCGGTGCGTCACCGACAGCCGGTCAATCAGCGCGTTGGGTTGAGTTTTATCAAGAATTTGACGGGGCCTTTATAACTAGATAGTGGAGTATCAAATTGAAACGTTCGGAACGTGTGTCTACCGAAAATGCTTCGGATCTCTTGGCGTGATCGAGTCACCGATGAAGAAGTCCTCCAACGTTCAAATATGCTTTTCGCTGTGTTGAAAAAATCATAAACCTTTACCAATGACCGGTCACCAAAGTTCCATCCAGCCTGACAGTTAATGGGTCTTGCTTGAGAATTAGCGCTTTGTAGCGACGACCATGCTCGTAAAAAGTCCGGTCGATAGCTCAGTTGGTAGAATGCTTGCATTCTATACTGAGAGCAAGGGTTCGATCCCCACCGAAGGTGTCAGAAATGATTTCCCGTTTCGGTGTTTATTTCAAGCCCAAAATACCGACAAGGTTTACACAGCCTTGAGGCTGTCCATATATTACGTCATTCGCATTAAGGGGGGGGGGGGAGTCTGGTCTGCGGATGACGGCAAATGATGTACGAGTACCAAAAGTGACGTCGTTCTTGTAAATACCAATTTCTACAAAATCTTATGTAAGTAATATAACATTATTAATTATTAAGCTCATCCATTATTACAGCAAGAGGGGTGGGAGGGTCATTAGATAATGACTATAGGATGATTGTAAGGGGGGGGGGGTCGAAAATCGGCCAAAATCGATGACGTAATTTATGGACGGCCCCCTTCACAATCAATGATAACCAGCCCCTCTCGGGAGCGGGGGAACCCCCACTTCAAATTGAAGTGGTTGGTGTAAGGCCGGCTCCCTTACCCGTAAAAATAAATAGGTCTCGAATCGCCACATGCGACCCCTTCGGGGATAACGCAGGCAGGAAGTTACACTATATGTGTAGCTTAGTTGCGTTGCGTACTTGCGAGCCCGAAAATCTTAACAATATTGTTCTTTCGAATCTTTACCATGGGCTTTTGCTTGTCAAATAATGGAACACTCGAAAGTTGACTAAACAAGCAGTATCTTGTTATTGCAACAAAGTCCTCTGGTCGCATTTAATACCTCTCTGTGAGTCACAATAGCCAAAGCATAACTTTTTTATTTGTATGGAAATGCAGAAATTCTTTCAAAGCTTGCATTTCATGCAAACATCGCCATATTTTTTAACATTTTTAATCTAGGCACTTAGAAAGGAGCTCAATGCCTTTTGTTATCTAAAAATATAAAATCCATGAACAGTAGCGAATATTAAGAATCCTTCAGTAAAAACTAATATCAGTTGTTTGTGAATGTTACTGTAACTCTGTCGCCATTCCGCTAGGGGTGGTCAGAGCCTCTACAAAGCTGCCTTCATTTCTTCCTATCCTTACATACCTCTTTCAACTCATTCATATCCATCGCCTGTTTCATTTACGTTCACTTTGTATCTCCTCAATCTGATCACTTCATACTTGTCTCGGTCGTCGCTTACCTCTTTTTTCTTTTACACTACCTTTCGTCACTAGGCTAGACCACATAAGGAACGAATACGTGAGGGGTAGCTTTAAGGTTGCCTCAATAACAGACAGGATTAGAGAATCCCAATTCCGGTGGTTCGGCCATGTGATGCGAAGAGACAATGAACATATTGTCCAAAAAGCCCTCAGCATTCCCGCAGGACCAAGAGGCAGAGGCCGCCCAATGGCAACATGGCGGGCCAATATTGAAAAAGAAATGCAAAAGGGAAACCTGACAGAGGAGATGAGCCAGGATAGAAAAGTTTGGCGTCTTCGAACAAGGAGGGCCGACCCCAAATGATGGGATAAGGCAAAGGAAAAGAAGACTACCTCTGGATACATACTTTGTCAGTCTATCCCCAGTCTTTCTTTCCACATGCCCAAATCATCTCATCACAGTCCTTGACTTTAAGGTTGATATGAAACTGACCACCAATACTGTGAGCATTTACTCTTTTTTATCAAGGTTTCCCCTGTTTACCCACTAATGGCAGTAGCCTTACGTCAAATACTGAACTTGCAGTATAGGGGTATCCCTGTTTTCGGAAAAACAGGTTCGCATTTCTTACACAGGCTTACTAAGAAAAAAAACTAATCTACACATTAAGTGTAAGTTCTTGTAGCGTTATCCCCAAAGGTGATGACGTTGTAGAGAGTCGGCCTCACACCAACCACTTTCAGTTGAAGTAGAGGTTTCCCAGCTCCCGAGGGGGCTGGTACTCATTTCTTGTGAAGGCTGAGTAAACGTTTTCGGTATTTTTAATTTCGGTTTGAGATAAACACCGAGAAGGGAAATCATTTCTGACAACCTCGATGGGGTTGGAACCCGAACTTTCGGCATAGAATGCAAGCACTCTACCAGCTGAGCTATCGACTGGACTATGAGTATGCCTTGTTGGTATTTTATTTGGAATTGAAATGCACAGAAACAGGCAACTATTTCTGACGCCCTCTAGGATGGAATACCAGCATTGTACCAACTGAACTTTCGTCCGAACTTTTGTTAATTTCTAGTATTTAAGACAAAAATATATAGCAACGAATTCTGAATTGAATTTCATGCATCTGGGGTCATCCTCTTGTATTTCATGAAATGGCGCAGCCCGGATATGACCATGGCACTTATGTATCTGGCCATGACATCAAATGAGCAATCGCCATAATATGTCAGGAGTCATGGCTCTGTGGAGGACCATTAGGGCGCCCACGTCATGCAGGCAAATTCATAGCAGAATGCGAGCAGGTACATGGACGGTTCATTGAAATATAGCGCTGAAATATTTAAACGAAGGATGCAGTTTTGCTTTACATCTTAAATGTATAATTTAATTGGCATAGCCATATTGTCATTAAAGATTCATATTAAATACATGCCCACAAGCAGGCATGTTAACGTTAAAACCCAAATCTCACTGCAACTCTTACCGATTTTCCCTGAAACAAGGGTGACATTGGCAAAGTGAACAAACTTTTACAATATTGGAAGTCAGCCTCATATCAATCGTAGGACTTTTACCTTTTACGAGTCCGTGGTCTAGTAGTAACGCTTCTGACTCGTAAATGGAAGGTTCTGGGTTTGAATCCCGGCGGAGCACAAAAAATATACCATTTATATTTTCAAATATGCTCTTCGCTGGGTGAAAAATTAATACACTTTGTACAAAACACCGGTGCCCAAAGAACCATTCAGCGTTACATCAACTGCGTCTTGCTTGACAATTGGCGCTTTGTATAGCGATGATCAAGCTCGCAGAGAGCTCTTGACGTGTGATTCACACAAAAATTGCGCTCACCAAGTAAATCATCCTAATATAATTATTAACACAGCACTACGCAGCTAGCAGCCATGCTACAAAGGATCAGGACATCAGTTGCCTCATCACCAACACCTCTGCGGCGCTACAGCAAGAGTCATAGACCTCTAGATTCTCTGAAATCTAGGGAGTCTCCCGAACAGGAGTCCTTAAAAACAAAATTAAAAAGTCTGTCTCTCAAACATTTGCCATTCATTGCTTTTTCAGTCGCACGACGGCGCCGGAAAACATCACAATTCTGTTCCCGATCTATTGAGACGTGAAATATGGGGCAGGCTAATTGCTCGTTTGGCGCCTTATTGTGAGGAAAAATTGCCTCAACTTCCCGCGGGGCACTAAGTACTACAAATATAGCCTGAAGTTCACACACAACTACGGCGTTTCAACCAAGACTAATACTCTCAGTAGAGGCGCTGATCTGGATTTAGAGATATTTCCTGTAACGCAGTTGTTGAGTTGGAGAGTTTGGTTTATACTTACAGTGAAGGCCCGGCATTCAAGCCCACGCCTTGCAAACGAGACGTCATCAAACTCTGAGATTTAAGTCAAAATCACATTTGACAGAGCAACTCACAATATGCCGCATGTTTCGGCAGAAGAAAATAAAGCGTAGAAGTTATAAAAATAATGTATCCACGCACTAACTTCTCAAAGCGTTGTCTCCGTAGAAGTCGCATGTGGCGTGTGGAACCCACACTTTCTAATGTTGGTAGAACGCTTGCATTAAAAACCAGAGGACTGTGGTTCGAGCCATATTAGACATATTTCCCGTTTCAGTCTGTTTCTGCAATTCATATTATAGCCTATTATTTTAATTTTCAACTCAATGACTGTCTCTCACAGTTTTCTTTTCAATACTAGTCTATTTGTATGCAGTTTCATGTATTTTATATATGTTTTCCTCGACTTATGGTTTTATATTATGTCACCCCTGTTTCAAGGACAGACGGCAAGAGTCTCAGCGCTTTTGTTCATTTGAGATTGGTGTGTATTTCACTCACTACGCGCTATTAAGCTACACATATAGTGTAATTTCTTGCCTTGTTCTCGCATGTGGCGATAAAACCTATTATTTTTTACAGGTAAGGGGGCCAACCTTACTTTTACCATTTCAGTTGCAGGGGGTTTCCCAGCTCTCGAGGGTGCTGCTGGTACTCATTTCTTGAGAAGCCTCTCGGCGGGATTCGGCATGGAATGCAAGCACTCTACCAACTGAGCTATTGACCGGATTTTCTAAGGCGTTTTTTTTTTGTTGTGTCAAAACTTCAGCGATATTGTTTACTCGTCCACCCATCCATACTCAGTCAGAAGGCAGTGGGTACTGATGTACATCAGTACATACATAAGTATGTATACACAAGTATACGTATATACATGTAAGAGGGCGCCAGCTCTACTGATTGAATGAACCACTGACAAAATCACACTGCCTATATCTGTATACTCAAGTAGGACACTTCACGGTCATACTCACTCATAGCGTTACACAGTAAATGCAGGGAACATACAACTGTCACTAGAGCCGCTGCTTTGCTTCCCATATCGTTATTATCACGCCATGGCTGAGTTTACAACGTATATTTTTTATATTCTAAATGTAGAAGAGAGTTCACTCCCTCTTGGATTTGTTGTAATTTAAAGGCTTTGTCAAGAAAATTATAAGACGAAAAAATAGATTGAAAAAATGAGAATTGTGGAAAATAATACTGCATGATATGGCGCAACTTATTACTTCATTGTCCCCAAGAAGTCGCATACGCAACTAAGCTGCACAAATAGTGTAATTGCGGCGTATTAAATCATTTTCAGTTTTTGCAGATAAGCGGCTGACTTCACCCCCCCCCCCCCCTTCAGTTGAAAAAGGGTTTCCCAATGCCCGAGGAGGCTGGTACTCATTTCTTGTGAAGACTAAGAAAACTTTGTCAAGATTTTATTTTAAGGTTTGAAATAAACACCTAAAAATGAAATCATTGGTGGAATTCGATATCGAGCTCACGGCATGGAATGCAAGCACTTTACCAACTGAGCTATCGACCGGACTAATGGCAAATGGCGTGTAAAATCATTTTTAGTTTTTGCAGGTAAGGATTGCTTCACGTGAACCAATTTAGTTGAAATGGTGGTTTTCCAACTCCCGAAAGGGCTGGTTCTCATTTCTTGTGAAGGCTGAGTACACCATGGCAGTATTTTTGTTTTGGGTCTGAAATAAAAAACGAAATGGGAAATCATTTCTGCCGCAATTGATGTAGGTCGAACAATACCTAGTCTTCTGGCATGGAACGCAAGCGTTCTACCAACTGAGCTGTCAACCGTATCGATAATAAGCAAGCTCAAACACATATTGTATTTTCCATCAATAAATGTGTCAGGAAGACCTAAATAATACATTATAAATATTTGTAATACAAGTCTGGTCACCAGCTCAGTTGGTAGAACACTTGCATTCCATGCTAGAGGGCTAAAGTTAGATCCCCACCGAGGGTGTCAGAAAGGAAAGGAAAATAAATAAGGACAAGGTTTACTCAGCCTTCATAAAGAATGAGAAAGAGCCCCTCAGAAGCTAGGAAACCCCCCTTTAAGTGAAGTATGTAGTTAGCAGAAGTCCAGCCCCTTTACAGCAACGCAAAACAAAGTGTATTATTTTGTAATGTCCGATCCGCAGTCTAGTAGTTAGTCCTTCGGACTCGTAAATGTAAGGTCGTGGGGTCGAATCCCGGAAGCACAAAAAATATACCATTTATATTTTTAAATATAATCTTTGCTGTATTGCAAAATTCACTTACATTCACCAAAAAGACCGGTAACCAAAAGTCATCCAGCCTTACAGCGACTGTGTCTCGCTTGAGATTTGGCGCTTTCTATAGCTCGCAGAGGGCTCTTGAGGTGTGATTCCCACAAAAACAGCGCTCACCAAATAAATGATCCTAATGAAAGAAGTATGCAAGGATCGAAAGAAATGGCGGTTGATCTGTAATGCTGGCGGTTAAAGCTGAGGCTTTTAAATTTTAAAAATAAATGTGTTGTAGTTTTTTATTTTTTTACTGTTTAATTGCTTAGAATTTATTTGTTTTATATATTTGATTGTATTAATTGCTTGTACTCCTTGACTGATAGGTTGGTATGCGGCTGACCACCCATACTGTAAAAAATGGTTCACTTTGCCAATGTCACCCCTGCTTCAGGGAAGGTCGGCAAGAGTTGCAGGGCTTATGTTCATTTGAGATTGGGGTTTTATATTGTAGGTCCACATGCAGCATGTGTAAGCGCGAAATTATGCATGTCTGCTTGTGGGAATGCATTTAATATGAATCTCAAATGATACATATCTTTGCAGCTTAGATTTAGATTTAGATTTAGATGTAATTATTTTGTAATGTGTTTGCTTATACGGAATGCCCGCCCCTGCTGCCAGTAATCAATACGTCAGGTAATGAGGCCGGCACTAGGAGCGATGAGGAGCAGCCGCGTGCACGGAGACCCAGCGAGACGTCGGCAGGATGATGATTGATTGATGTGCCGTGACGTCACCGCATCAACTGCATCTACCGCATGATGGATCTCTGTCCCGCACTCGATTAGTGTATGTAGGTCCGCACTATAGACTATAGAGCAACAGAATGTGTAGTGATGAATCGATGTAGGAAGCATGGCCAGAAAATAGCTGTTACTGTGGCGTTACACTGGGTGTGGCATACAAGGCTGGTGCCAGCTCGGAAATTGTAGATTCTATTATCGGCGGAGAACAAAAAATATTGTAGTGAACATTTTTTTTTGTTAATAGATTTGTGAATACGAATGCAATTCATCAACCTATTTTGACTTCAATTCTTGGAAGGGGGGAGTTCCTTAGAGTCATGCAATAGCCTCTGATCTGTAGGACTTTATTTTCTTTGACACGAATAGAGTTACACTAGCTGATTAACTTCATCGGGAAGGCCCTCAGCCACTTGAAAAAATATTGTAATGTTGTTCACCGAGTGAAGCAATGAGTTGTATGAACTGGGTGGGAGGTGCAGGGAGAGTGGCCAGAAAACAGGTATAATCAATAAATATTTTTTTTTTGTGATTGAATTATTGATTTATAATTCAACATTTAAACTTCAATGAAAGATATATAGATACTCGTAGATACACTGAATTTTCGTAGCCAATGCCATCAAACCATTGTAGTACAGTTGACTTGTTTCGGAATCACCATTACGAAATGACCTGCAGTTTTGTGTGATCGTTTGAGATGTAGTATCGAGTATTGTTATGTTTTTAGTAGGTTCTATTTAATTTGCACAGTTTATTTATTCACTTTCGGTTCCGACAGAGCTTTCACATGTTAATAGTACGACGACTGACTCACTTTTGACTCCCCAGGTGATTCTGGCCCTAATTTAGATAGTTTATTAAAAACATTCTCGAAATATGGAGATTCGTTACATACCACCTTGCTAGACTTCACCAGAAGATTTGATTCAACACTTAATTCATCTTGAACAAACACAAATTATTATCATTTACCTACCTAAGTTTCTACTCATTTCTAGAGACTTCATAGACTTATTACCAAACCAACACAGACCAACTAAACACAACTACCAATATCCTGCATACACGCAACAGTAAATTATCGCATGTGAGTAGAATAACCTGTAAACAGCATCTGTAGGTAATTATTCAACGTCATTTTGCAGTGGCGGACACATGCTCTCGCATAGAACTGCTCATGTGTTCTGCGCCGCCGGTTATGTTCGTGTAAATGACAACTGCAAGAGCTGTTATCCCCTTTCATTATTTCACCGCAGGGTACAAATTGTTTACTGGGAACAGTAGGGAAGGGCAAATAAAACGCTAAACGAAACTAAGCCACACATGTAGTGTAACTTCTTGCCGCGTTATCCCCGAAGGGTTTCGCATGTGGCGAGTGGAAGCTATTTATTTTTACAGTTAAGAGGGCCGGCCTTACGCCAACCACTTAAGTTGAAGTGGGGGTTTCCCAGCTCCCGAGGGGTATGGTACTCATTTCTTGTAAAGGCTGAGTAAAACTTTTTTTTTTTTTTAACAAACAACACAAATACATAAAAATCCTTTATTATATTGCCCTTCGTCGTCGTCATTCGTCGTCGAGTTTCGATTTTCAAAATCAATGCCATCACAGCAGATGAAACACATTCATGCTCTATAGCAAATTAATTTTTGTATATATGCTGCAATGCGGCGAGCTTACGCGTGTGTGTTTTGAAATGTATGAAAACTTTTAGGAATTAATCTGTTTGTTCATACTAAAAATGTATGGAACAATATTGACATCTAGCGGCAAAACGTAAAAGTTTTTTTTACATTTTCTTTTATTTCATGCAAATTAAAAATAAAAAAAAAGCCAAATAAAAATGGATTTCAATCTGTAATCTAAGTTGCAAACATATATAACATTTGAGATTCATATTACATGCATTCTTACGAGCAGACATGTATAAGTTCTAATCTAATCTAATCTAAGCTGCAAAGATATATATCATTTAAGATTTATATTAAATGCATTTTCACAAGCAGATATGTATAAGTTCCCGCTTACATATGCTGCATGTGTACTTACAACATAACAGCCCATTCCAAATGAACATAAGCCCTGCAACTCTTGCCGACTTTTCCTCAAACAGAGATAAAATTTTCATTGTAAACCATTCTTACAGTATGGGTGGTCAGCCACATACTAACCTATAAGTCAAGGAAATTATTTTATTAAGTTCTATAATCTAAGTTGCAACGATACATACCATTTGAGATTCATATTAAATGCATTCCCACAAGCAGACAGGTATAAGTTCGCGCTTACAAATGCCCCATGTGGACTTATAAAATAAAAAACTAATCTCAAATGAACATAAGCCCTGCAACTCTTGCCGACTTTTCCTCAAACAGAGATAAAATTTTCATTGTAAACCATTCTTACAGTATGGGTGGTCAGCCACATACTAACCTATAAGTCAAGGAAATTATTTTATTAAGTTCTATAATCTAAGTTGCAAAGATACATACCATTTGAGATTCATATTAAATGCATTCCCACAAGCAGACAGGTACAAGTTCACGCTTACAAATGCCCAATGTGGACTTGCAAAATAAAAAAAAACTAATCTCAAATGAACATAAGCCCTGCAACTCTTGCCGACTTTTCCTCAAACAGAGATAAAATTTGCATTGTGAACCATTGCTTACAGTATGGGTGGTCAGCCACATACTAACCTTTTAGTCAAGGAAATTATTTTGTTTAGTTCATTAATCTAAGTTGCAAAGATACATACCATTTGAGATTCATATTAAATGCATTCCCACAAGCAGACAGGTATAAGTTCGCGCATACAAATGCCCCATGTGGACTTATAAAATAAAAAACTAATCTCAAATGAACATAAGCCCTGCAACTCTTGCCGACTTTTCCTCAAACAGAGATAAAATTTTCATTGTAAACCATTCTTACAGTATGGGTGGTCAGCCACATACTAACCTATAAGTCAAGGAAATTATTTTATTAAGTTCTATAATCTAAGTTGCAAAGATACATACCATTTGAGATTCATATTAAATGCATTCCCACAAGCAGACAGGTATAAGTTCGCGCTTACAAATGCCCCATGTGGACTTATAAAATAAAAAACTAATCTCAAATGAACATAAGCCCTGCAACTCTTGCCGACTTTTCCTCAAACAGAGATAAAATTTTCATTGTAAACCATTCTTACAGTATGGGTGGTCAGCCACATACTAACCTATAAGTCAAGGAAATTATTTTATTAAGTTCTATAATCTAAGTTGCAAAGATACATACCATTTGAGATTCATATTAAATGCATTCCCACAAGCAGACAGGTATAAGTTCGCGCTTACAAATGCCCCATGTGGACTTATAAAATAAAAAACTAATCTCAAATGAACATAAGCCCTGCAACTCTTGCCGACTTTTCCTCAAACAGAGATAAAATTTTCATTGTAAACCATTCTTACAGTATGGGTGGTCAGCCACATACTAACCTATAAGTCAAGGAAATTATTTTATTAAGTTCTATAATCTAAGTTGCAAAGATACATACCATTTGAGATTCATATTAAATGCATTCCCACAAGCAGACAGGTACAAGTTCACGCTTACAAATGCCCAATGTGGACTTGCAAAATAAAAAAAAACTAATCTCAAATGAACATAAGCCCTGCAACTCTTGCCGACTTTTCCTCAAACAGAGATAAAATTTGCATTGTGAACCATTACTTACAGTATGGGTGGTCAGCCACATACTAACCTTTTAGTCAAGGAAATTATTTTGTTTAGTTCATTAATCTAAGTTGCAAAGATACATACCATTTGAGATTCATATTAAATGCATTCCCACAAGCAGACAGGTATAAGTTCGCGCATACAAATGCCCCATGTGGACTTATAAAATAAAAAACTAATCTCAAATGAACATAAGCCCTGCAACTCTTGCCGACTTTTCCTCAAACAGAGATAAAATTTTCATTGTAAACCATTCTTACAGTATGGGTGGTCAGCCACATACTAACCTATAAGTCAAGGAAATTATTTTATTAAGTTCTATAATCTAAGTTGCAAAGATACATACCATTTGAGATTCATATTAAATGCATTCCCACAAGCAGACAGGTATAAGTTCGCGCTTACAAATGCCCCATGTGGACTTATAAAATAAAAAACTAATCTCAAATGAACATAAGCCCTGCAACTCTTGCCGACTTTTCCTCAAACAGAGATAAAATTTTCATTGTAAACCATTCTTACAGTATGGGTGGTCAGCCACATACTAACCTATAAGTCAAGGAAATTATTTTATTAAGTTCTATAATCTAAGTTGCAAAGATACATACCATTTGAGATTCATATTAAATGCATTCCCACAAGCAGACAGGTACAAGTTCACGCTTACAAATGCCCCATGTGGACTTATAAAATAAAAAACTAATCTCAAATGAACATAAGCCCTGCAACTCTTGCCGACTTTTCCTCAAACAGAGATAAAATTTTCATTGTAAACCATTCTTACAGTATGGGTGGTCAGCCACATACTAACCTTTTAGTCAAGGAAATTATTTTGTTTAGTTCATTAATCTAAGTTGCAAAGATACATACCATTTGAGATTCATATTAAATGCATTCCCACAAGCAGACAGGTATAAGTTCGCGCTTACAAATGCCCCATGTGGACTTATAAAATAAAAAACTAATCTCAAATGAACATAAGCCCTGCAACTCTTGCCGACTTTTCCTCAAACAGAGATAAAATTTTCATTGTAAACCATTCTTACAGTATGGGTGGTCAGCCACATACTAACCTTTTAGTCAAGGAAATTATTTTGTTTAGTTCATTAATCTAAGTTGCAAAGATACATACCATTTGAGATTCATATTAAATGCATTCCCACAAGCAGACAGGTATAAGTTCGCGCTTACAAATGCCCCATGTGGACTTATAAAATAAAAAACTAATCTCAAATGAACATAAGCCCTGCAACTCTTGCCGACTTTTCCTCAAACAGAGATAAAATTTTCATTGTAAACCATTCTTACAGTATGGGTGGTCAGCCACATACTAACCTATAAGTCAAGGAAATTATTTTATTAAGTTCTATAATCTAAGTTGCAAAGATACATACCATTTGAGATTCATATTAAATGCATTCCCACAAGCAGACAGGTATAAGTTCGCGCTTACAAATGCCCCATGTGGACTTATAAAATAAAAAACTAATCTCAAATGAACATAAGCCCTGCAACTCTTGCCGACTTTTCCTCAAACAGAGATAAAATTTTCATTGTAAACCATTCTTACAGTATGGGTGGTCAGCCACATACTAACCTATAAGTCAAGGAAATTATTTTATTAAGTTCTATAATCTAAGTTGCAAAGATACATACCAATCGAGATTCATATTAAATGCATTCCCACAAGCAGACATTTATAAGTTCGCGCTTACACATAATGCATGTTGACTTACAACATAAAAACCCAATCTCAAATTAATATAAGCCCTGCAACTCTTGCCAATCTTCCCTGAAACACAGCTGAAATCTTCAAAGTGAACCATTTTTTAAACTATGGGTGGTCGATTTTCTTTTACAAAGGCTGCATGTTTTTATTTTACATGTTTTCCGAATTTTAACGCGAGGAAACTATGCGCAATATACACATTCACCAAATGTTAAGGGGTTGGGCTGCGTAGCAGCCAGGGGCAACGCCCCTAGTTCTAGTATATATAATTTTAAGAAAAATGAAAAAAATATATATAGCGTACTGTGTCAATTAGATGTTAAAACTAATAATAAATGTTTAAAAGATTACATAGAGATTAAAAATATGGAGCTTAAATAATATTAAAAATAGGAAAACAAAAAAAAAAAACAAAAAAAAAGACAAGAAAAGAAAAAGGAAAAGGAAAACAAAACACCAATCATTTAAAAAAAAAAAAAAAAAAAAAGTCAATCTTCTAAGTTTCTACAGTCAGTGCCTTATTCTTTGCCTTCTCAAACTTCCCGGTATTTTCTTATGGGGTTTGAAATAAACACTGAAATGGGAAATTATTTCTGACACCCTCCGTGGGATTCCAACCCAAGCTCTCGTGGTGGAATGCAAGCACTCTACCTCGATATTTTCGATAATTTCGAACACTATCGAAGTATATTGAGGACAAAATATCGGTATTTCGATAGACCGATAAAAAATATCGGTCGGGGGGTAGAAACGCGTTGCAAAAAACTGGATGGTTTTGGTATGTGGAAATAATGAATGATGATTTTTTTTTTTTTTTTTTTAACCAAGCTACACATATAGTGTAACTTCTTGCCGCGTTATCCCCGAAGGGGTCGCATGTGGCGAGTTGAACCTATATTACCTATGAACTTATTATGGTTTTGGTATGTGGAAATAATGAATGATGATAGACTGACAAAATACGTATACAGAGGAAGTGTGAGAGGAAAAAGATGTAAGCGACGACCGAAAAAAGTATGAAGTGATCAGATTGAGGAGATTGTGAAAGAATGGGATATACATTATACAAAGTGAGTGTAAATGAAAAAAACGTATGAAAAAGGTGATAAATATGAATGAATTGAAAAAGGTTTTTAAGGATAGGAAGAAATTGAAGCAGATCTGCAGAGGCTCTAGCCCCTCTAGCGGAACGGTGACAAAGTTACAGTTACAGCTAGTAGAGAACATCTTCAAAAAAAAAATTTCGCACCAAAACCCCGTCGTGGGCGAGGGGGGAGGGGGGCACGTTGGAAAAAATATATCATTTTTGATTCTCCAAAAATAATATCGAAATATTGGTATATGGATATTCTTAATTTAGAGGAAAATATTGATCTCTTTCAAAAGAAAATATCGCAACTTTTAATACATCGATCGGTATCTATTTCGCCCATCCCTTGAGAAAAGTACTCGCAGTATAAAATATTCCGTTTAAAATCAACCCTAATAATAATAATAATAATACAGTATTTTTATAGCGCCTTTTCATGACTCTTGGTCATCCCAAAGGCGCTTGCTCATATGAGCGCGCGAACAGGTGGGTCTTCAACCCCTTTCTAAAAGTACTCTCCAGATCCATTTCGCGCAGGTCATCTGGGAGGCCGTTCCATATCGTTGGAGCAGCCACCTTGAAGGCTCGATCTCCAAAAACGGTCTTCTTTTTCCTTCTTGGAAACTCTAGCCGACTGCGACATGATGCTGCTGATCGCAGTGTTGCTGTTCTGCTGCTTGTGGTGGCTGGAGTTATCATATCCTTTAAATATTTCGGTGCGGTCCCACGGCAGGCACGCAGCGTTCGCCAAAAAAATGTATGACATCTACACAGCGACTCTCGGTGAGCGTTTAACTTTCCTTGTATTTTGTACAAAACACTACGGTTCAGTTCAGTAGTTGGGTTCAAGAGGAATTGAAAACTGTTGGTGACAATAACTTCCAAAATGAGTTACTGTGCTATAAAATGAGAACGGGATAAATGTTCGTAGTCTAGTGGTAACACTAGACTACTAGTGGCATTGATTTAAATAAAATATATATATTATTAATGTATATTATTTATATCGATGACTAGTGGTAACTCTAGTGGTAACACTAGACTACACTAGACTAACACTAGACCAGTCCATCCAGCTTTACAGTAACTGAGTGACGCATGACAGCTAAGCTGCACATATACTCCAACTCCTTACCGCGTTGTCGTCAAAGGGGTCGCATGTTGCGTGTGGAACCTATCTATTTTCACATGTTCAGGTTCGGGCCTTACCCCGCCCACTTCACTTAGAAATGTGACATTTTAAGCTCCTGAGGAAGCTGGTTCTTATTTATTGTGAAGGCTGAGTAAGCCTTGCCGGAAACCGGAAATTGTTTCTGACACCCTTGGTCGGTCGATAGCTCGGTTGGTAGAGTGCTTGCATTCCATGCCATACCGACGGTGTCAGATATTATTTCCCGTTTCAGTATTTACTTCAAAAAATACCGGCAAGATTTACTCAGCCTACATAAGAAATGAGTACCAGCCCTCTCGGGAGCTGGAAAACCCCCACTTTAAATGAAGTGTTTAGCGCAAGACCAGCTTTCTTACTTGTAAAATAAATAGGTTCCTCTCGCCACATGGGAAACCCTTTGAAACGCGGCATGAAGTTATACTATATGAGTAGCTTAGTTGTGTTTGCGTTGCGTTGGTAGGGAACGAATCCTAGCCCTCTGACCTTAAATGAATGTATGTTTTCTGTACTCACTGCGCCTCTCTGAGGGACTTGTAGAACTCTGTCTCTTCCTCCAGCTCCTCCTCCGCCTCCAGGTCCTTGAAGACGAAGGCTTCCTCGTCTCCGTCTGGCTGCGGCTCTCTCTTCAGCACGTACTGGAACTGTGGGAGACAAGAGGAGGCCATGAGAAGTGCCGGCAGTACTGACAGTGTCATCATGGTTATGGAAAATAAAAGGAACACTGGTCTAATTTAAATTGGTTCTGTAATCTACAATCTAAGATTCATATTGTTCCAAACATATGAGTTCGTGTGGACGTGAGCCTAGGCACGCTGATTGGTGTATGTGATGTCTCTGGCATAGTATCGAACAGTCTGGTATAGTGTGGAACAATGTTCTAGTATAATTCATTATGGAAGTATAGAACATGCAAGAATCGTCTTCCACCCATATATACGAGCAAAGATTATGTGGGACAGATAGAGTCACAGTTATTATTATTATACTATATCAGGGGCGTGCATCCCAGACAGACACATACGCCTAATATGTAGGCAATATATGGCTATCGAAAACGTTTTGTAATTTAATAATTTACCGTCCGGTTGATAGCTCAGTTGGTAGAGTGCTTGCATTCTACCCCGTGAGCTCGGGTTCGAATCCCACCGAGGAGGGTGTCAGAAATGATTTCCTATTTCGGTGTGTATTTCAAACCCCAAAATATAAATACCGGTGAGGTTTACTCAGCCTTCACAAGAAATGAGTACCAGCCCCCTCGGGAGCTGGGAAATTCCCACTTCAACTGAAGTGGTTGGCGTAAGGCCGGCCCCCTTACCTGTAAAAATAAATAGGTTCAACTCGCCACATGCGACCCCTTCGGGGATAACGCGGCAAGAAGTTACACTATATGTGTAGCTTAGTTGCGTTGAGTTGCGTACCGTGGTTTAAAACAATGTTTAATTCTGTTTGTTTTTTCTAAATATTATTGTATATTTTTTAAGTATATGAAATTCTTTTGGAATAAATAAACGTGTCCTTTATAAAATATTTCTAAGGTGTTGAGATTTATACCATGTTGTCCTCCTCAGTGCTTGCTTGGCTTATCTACCATTTGATTCACAGCTGACCTTTCAATGAAATTTTCTTAAGAATAACAGTCTACACAAGAGAAGAAAAAAGCGTACAACATGACAATGTGAAAGAGTTGTTTTAAATATTTTTTAATTCAATTAACAGTTTTCATAAGACACATTGGTCCAGTACCATCGATATAAATAATATACATAGATGGAGCGCGTGAGTGTTTTCCTATACAAACGGTTGTGCCACAAAATTGTAGAAAGAAAGAGAAAGAAACATTAGAAATTTTGTTATGTTTCTGTCTCTTTCTGATCTCCATGACAACATCAGGGGCCGTACTCAACATGGGTTTGTAAGGACTAGATGGGCTGAGAAAGCAATCCTTTGTGAATTAGAAATGCGCTACCCCACTCATCATACAAAAATCCAAATTCAGTCTATCGGTAACCTTCCAACTATTAACAGGTGTGTTTCCTAACTGGAAAGAAAAATCATCAAAATGCCAAGCCACAAATTTTCCAAATGCATAAACAATACGAGAAATTGTAATAAAAAGTCTGGAGTAACTTTTCACTCGTAATTACCAGTGAATATTAATATTTAAGTAAATTCAATTGATATTTTATCTGCCGATGCCTTTAGCCACAAAACAATAGCCCCGCTGTCAAACCGTCGGCCATTTTTAGTGATAGAGATGTGATGATGATAAAATATCGTATCTGATACCGTCACGTGAGAACATTTTTTTTTTGTGAAATGTATGTATTTGAAGTGGTCTGTATTTCAAAATTCAAAATTTCAATTTCTACCCTACACTTTTTGTTTCATTTATTCTTTTATATTTCAAGGAAATTGGATTAAAAAGAATATTTTTTTTACTTCGTCTTCTATAGGTATTACTCCTAACATCATTGAAAAAACTTAAAATTAAAAAAATGTAATTGAAATAATTTTCACAAGTAATTATGTAACATTAAGTAAAATATTTACGTTTATGGAACAGAAGCATTAAAAAGTATCAGATATTGTCAAAACCTTTGACAACACTAAATTATGTTGTCAACGAAAATAACATCAACAATTCGTTGCTAAGCAATATTACCTGCTTACATAAATTAACGACGGAGTAGAGACGCATAACGTGATAGAAAAGGACAACAACAAAAAACGTATGTTGTGCGAGCGAGACAAAACAAGGGACAAAGTCTGGCGAAATTAGATTTCAGTGACTGTATGGAACACAGTGTTACTAAATCAAATAAATAGCCTCTCCATTTAATAGAACTCCATGGTACTCAAGCCGAAGTGAAGAAAACCTAACAAGTGACATCTGAGGCTGACGTCTCACAACATACGTTTCCCAAAATGTAAGGAAAAATAACTTAATACGAATAAATTCACATTAAAAAAAAAAAAACAGTACATCATATTTAAAGTTGTGTAGGAACTAAAAAATCTTACTTTTATGTAATAGAGTATTTTTTGATAATTTTATGAATATCAGCAGATTTTTTTCTCCGTTATTTTAAAGGAGCATCTCTGAAAGTTGTCTTATATGCTTATTTACATTTTAATATCTTTATTTCTTTTGTATTTATATCTAAATAAACCTTAAAAAATACGATTAATGCGTCTAATATAAGAAAAAAAATCTATCGTCAAATAATGGGTATAAGTATGAAGAACTGGGTTTTTTTTTATATTTTGTGGTTTTTTACTGTATGCTTTTGTTTGTAATAATGCATCATGCGCTTATCATGAGTTTTATTTCATTAAATTAACTTATTTCTATTATATGGGGAAATTTAAAATTTTTATGAAACTGTCAGGCTATCTTCGCATGATAGTTGTCTTCAATTTACATGTAGGTACCAATGAGGTACCTCGATGTTTCCTTGCCGACGCTTGGTAAACAACTGATTGCAAATGGGGCATACACTATCATTTAGGGCAACCATGATGTGGCTCGGATATATACGCTAATGCTCCATCTATATATTTTATTTAGATCAATGTCCAGTACACATACCAATATTGCTCATGTGATATTACCTCTGAAGGGCATAAGACGAACAAGCACTAAGGGAAAGCTGTTTTAATTTGACGTGGAATGACTCGCTCACTTTCATTAAAGCTATACTATTAAATTTTCGATTATGCTGGGATCGTGGAAAGGTTAAAATATGTGCTTATAATTCATTTGTTATTAGGTGGATCACTGGTTTGGTAGTTTATTATAATTTGATGAAGATTGGCCGTGTCTGTGTAAGCAGACACCCTCGCGTTATACGGAAATTTCAAATCTATTGGGCCCCACGCATAATCTACCATCTTTCACACTCCGATACTTTCGGATACCTAGTGCCGGGTTCTCAAAAATAAATAAAAAACGAAGCCCTAAAATTGTTTTTTTTTTGTTTTTTGTAATTCTGTTATTTTATTTTCCGGTCGATAGCTCAGTTGGTAGAGTGCTTGCATTCCATGCCGAGAGCTCGGGTTCGAGTCCCACCGAGGTGAGGGTGTCAGAAATGATTTTCCGTTCCGTGATTACTTCAAACCCAAAATAAATAAATAAATCCTCACAGCGGTACAGTAGTTTGTTGGTTGTGAATTGCCTATGCATTCGGCGCTATAAGATTTCTTAAATCTCCCTATAAATTTGTTTTAAATGCGATGTTTTATGTTAAACTTCGGCAAGGACTATTTGCCTCTAGAAAATGCACGCTACTGTTGTATATCTCTCTTTAATAGTATTGTCGACAGCAGAAACATGATTGCCTTACTTTAAAACAATATCATTGTCGTTTAACGTTTATTACATAAACCATACAACATTTTATACAGTTCAACAAAAGTAGGTACCAACCAACTTTGTAATCTATGATCTATTATCTAAGAATAAAATACAAATTAACGTCCAAGATTAATATTTTAAGCTCACCCACAAGAAAAAAAGCCTAAATTTGAACTCACGCATCTGTACTGTACTGTATCCTGCCGCCGTTCCACTAGGGGGGGGGCGGTACCTCCGCAGATGCGCCTCCACTTTTTTCGGTCCTTACAAACCACTTTTATTTCCTTAATATTCATCACCTTTTTCATACATACTCTTCTCTTATTCTCACTCTGCAGGTTCCATTCTTTCGCAATCTCACCTATTTGGTCTAACCATTCTTTCCTCGGCCTTCCCCTTCCGCGCTTTCCTCTGACATTTCCTTTGTACACTTTCTTCGTTAGTCGTTCATCATCCATTCTTTCGAGATGTCCGAACCATCTCATCGTACTTTTTTGTACTTTCATTCTCATATTCTCTTTTATACCACACTCTTTCATCACCCAATCATTACGTACTCTTATCATTCAGTGTCTTTCCGGCCATTGCTCTCAGGTAAGCCATTTCAACCGTACATACTTTACTCAGCTCACATTCATTAACTGTCCACGCCTCACTTCCATACATCAATGTCGGAACCAATATGCCATTGTGGACCGCCAATCTCATATTCTTCGTAAGTTTCCTATTTCTTGCAATTCTTCCAATCGTTCCCATTACACTTCTTCCTCTACTGCATGCTGCAAACAAAATAAGACCATAAAATCTCAAATGAACATAAAACTTATAATTCTTGCCGATTTTTCCTGAGACATGGGTAACATTAGCAGAAGTGGGCCAATTTTACTGCATATAGCTTATTTACTGAATTTTTAAAAAACGGGTCCCAAAATTATCACTATTCCGTTCAAAAAAATAATAGCAATCAAATCCGCCTCTGCGCCTTTAAAGGGTATTCTTCAAAGAAAATATCCCCACTCCATTTCTTTCAATATAAAACCATTGCGATATCCAAAATATATACGGAAACTGGAATAGCGCCTCTCTTGAGCGATTCAGTTTTGATACATTTTTGGTGTGACGCTATGGACGGGTGATCCAGAAAAGTTGAGTAGTGAGTTAGAAGGCCCAGGCCTGTGTTCCCTCTCCCTGATAGGGCATGGGCCTCCTTTGTGCGGGTCCGCAGGCGTGCTGGCGGCGTGATGGGACCAATAAGGAGTAATATGGAACGAGGTCGTTAGTATAATGCGATCGCCTCCTTAAAGTGAAGAGAAAAACTGGGATCGTGCGCCTTTTAACGGTGTAATCTAAGCTGCAAATATGCACGAATAGGGTCACTATGGAAAATATAATAAACTTACAACACAAATCACGGACTATTAATATAACGTTGCGATTTATTTGGGTTCCATTTAATAAAAGTTGGATCACTTTATTGTAGGATTCACTCACTCAGCGCCTATACGTGTCTGCCTTCAAAGCATCGCGATCTTTATTTATAGGTTTACTCGTACAAGGGTTACTCTGGCAAGACCATGTTACCAATTAAGAATATTCTTAATTTTATTATTTTATGAGAAGAAATTCTTTAATTAGAAGCTTTGAGCGAACACTAGTACAACCATCCAAATACCAACATCTAGAAACACTCTCACACGAGTAAGTAAAAACGCAAAGATACACCATCACACATTTTAATCTAATCTAATATAAGTTGCAAAGATATGTAACATTGGGGATTCACATTACATGCACTCTCACAAGCAGACACGTACAAGTTCGCGCTTGCGCATGCCGCATGTGAACCTACAACATAAAAACCAAATCTCAAATGGACATACTCCTGCCGACCTTGCCTGAAACAGGGGTGACATTGGCAAAGTAAACCACTTTCTACAGCATGGGTGGTCAGCCGCATACCAACCTATGAGTCGAGGAACATACACAACAAATAACAGTTTAGACTTAAACAAATGGATACACATTAAAATCAATACCAAATGCACAATTATAATTTAAAATTAACAAAAATTTGGAAAACTTGAGAAACCCTAGCCCTAGCCGCCAACATTACAGATCAACCGCCGTAACAACAATATAAATACATAGTTGATAAAAATAAGGCACTAAGTATCAAAGTATTTCGTTTCCAGCAATCGAAATTATACATGTCTGCTTGTGGGAATGCATTTAATATAAATCTTAAGTGATATATATCTTTGCAGCTTAGATTAAATTAGATTAGATTAGATTAAACAGTTTGGTTCTTAATATTACATGGCATGGGAAATATAGCAAACACTGAGAGGTCGATAGCTCAGTTGGGAGAGTGCTTGCATTCCATGCCGAGAGCCGGGGGTTTATGTACCTTTGCAATTTAAATTATATTCAAATATAATGCATTCCTATACGTAGACACGTATAAGTTCACGCTTACACATGATGCATGTAGACTAACAACATTAAAAAACAATTGCAAATGAACGTAAGCCTGTCCGGTGAGTCCGGTCGATAGCTCAGGTGGTAGAGTACTTGCATTCCATGCCGAAAGCTCGGGTTCGAATCCCACCGAAGGTGTCAGAAATGATTTCCCGTTTCGGTGTTTATTTCAAACCCCAAAATAAAATACCGGCAAGCTTTACTCAGCCTTTACAAGAAATGAGTACCAGCACTCTCGAGAGCTGGGAAACCGCCACTTCAACTGAAGTGGTTGGCGTAAGGCCGACCCCCTTACCTGTAAAAATAAATATGTTGAACTCGCCACATGCGACTCCTTCGGGGATAACGCGGCAAGAAGTTACACTATATGTGTAGCTTAGTTGCGTTTTTTTTTTTTTGCGCTGCAACTTTTCTTCTCTGAAACAGGGGTGACAATGGCACAGTGAACCATTTTTATTCGAAACAAGGGTGGTCAACCGCATACTAACCTATAAGTCAAGGATGATAAAAGATATAATATGCCAAAGTCTTTAAAATTGTAGAAGGTTCACCGCATTTCATGAAAATGAGTTGGAAGAGTGAGAACCTTCAGCAGCGCAGGAAGCCAGTCAGTGTATGGGAGCACAGGTGGCCAATTAAATGCTCCTCCAAGGTCCACAAACTTCTGCGTCGCGGGCTTGTGGGGAAGTAGACCAACAGGGAGAACTCGGGTGGAGACGAAACCAAGGCAACGAGGTCCAAACAACTACTAACATAGACAAAGTTGGGACGTCGCATGGGCGTGTTGCTACGGCATGAAAAAACGCATGTTTCATTTTGCCCATGCCACTCCGGGTTTGGGGAGAGATAGCAGGAGTTGCAAAGTTTATGTTCATGTGAGGTTTGGTTTATTTTGCATGTACATGCAACATGTAGCATGTGTAAGGATTTACACGGGGGTATGAATTAAATGTGAGCCTGAAATGACAATATATATTTTCAACATAGATTATACATTATGAAAGTTTATTAAAGTGACGGAGCCATCATAACTAGTTAAATCCCCTGATTATCGGGAATCCATTTTTATAACTACCTATGGATAACGTCACATAGTCGTGAGATATTTTTATTGTGCCGAGCCTATTGTCACAGTCATTCGAATACAACATTATCCATATATTTAAAATAAAATTATTTTTTTCTAAAACGTAGTTTTATTTTCACAATAACATTTTCTACCTCAAGTACTTTCGACCTTCAATACTCAGGTCATTATCAAGAGTCATTACTCGGGGCATTATTAGACTCTTGATAATGACCTGCGTATTGAAGGTCGAAAGTACCTACTTGAGGTAGAAAATATTATTGTGAAAATAAAACTAAGTTTTAGAAAAAAAAAAAAAAAAAAAATGAATTTTCACTGTGTGAATACACAAACCCTACAAAATCTTATCCATATATTTTGATCTTTCACTTGGTTTTGAAGCATGGAAGTTTTATAGTTCATTTGTACACATTGCGAGTTCTATATGTTGGCGTACCTCCTTTCCCTCGGCTATTATATATCATTTCAGTCTGACGCCTCCTAAGATAAACGACTGCCGCCCAAATTTATCAATGTTACTTCTCCCGCAGACCATCACTCCGCATGCAACATTCCTGCGTGTAGACCCGGATTAATCCCATCGAGGTGTCCACAACTACATTTTTATTTTACTCTTCATGAAGCTTGTTGTATTCCTTGGCTTACATATATATAAGTTTCTATGAGATCTGAGATCCACCATTCGTACTGTAAAAAAAATGGTTTACTTTGTCAATGTCAGTCTAATAATTGTTAGGCTTGTGTTCATTTTTAATCTTTCTCTTTCCATCAGACTATTTTTATCTACTCGCTGTTGCACTACGAATAAACTTGCTTCAAATATGTTTTATGATCTGCTGGAGACAACTTCAACGAAACCCGTTGATTCTGTGACATGATCTATTTTTAATATTCTCACGCAAGAGTGTTGAATGTGGAATGGTCGTTGCAAGAGACGTAACGTTGAAAAAAGGTTCACCGCCAACTTTCAATCCACAATTTAAGTTTTTCAATTACAGGATGTGTTGTCTCGGGAGTTGGCGTAAGGACGGGTGACAAGAGAGTCGGGCACACTCGGGAAATGATATCGATGGCTTACCTACTCCCCACGAGGCAAGGGGGCGGAAAGCATTTATTTAGTTTAGAAACTTTCTTTAACTAAAATGTTGTGAGTAGGGATGCTTTAATTTTCAAAATTTGGAATTCGTCGAATAAGCATTTTTATTGTTACAGATAAACAAGCGAGCGTTACGTCAAAAACTTGACCAAGCAGTAACCTCACTTTGCCGGGTTTTCAGAAAGATGGCCAACTAATCGTTGGTTATTGGTTGCTAAGGATCTTAGTCACATACGGGGCTATTCTTAGACATTTTGGTCGTCGGTTGAGCCCACGCTTTGACAAACTAATGATGCCTGCGCTGAAAGTTTCATAGCCACGGCCATTCTTACCTACCGAATTTTGGTAATATTTGTATGAAAACTAATCAGCTGTTCACTTGCGGCAATCTTGGATTGACCAAACCTTTATACAACCATAAATAGAAATCGAGATGCTTTGAAGGGAAACTTGTATCAGAGCCGTCGAGCTGGACAGTTAAAGAGCCATTCTGTATTTGAACCAAGTGTACTCTAATTTTAAAACATAACAGTGTTCCATGATATTGATGTACGTGTACACTGTTAAGGCTGTAGTGTCTGTTAGTAATTAAGGCTGGCTTGTGTAAGTAAAGTGTTCCCTTTGTTTGATAATAATTGAGTAATCTCATTCAATTAGTGCGGAGAGCGCTGAGGGCGGCACTGTCACTGTGACAGCGCTAACGTGAACTGACAGCTGGGAGGACACGTTACTGAAGGAAAATTTCATTATGTTAAAAAAAAAAAATTACGAAATAAAGACTCATGTCTTGACTTATAGGTTGCTATGAGGCTGACCACTCATACTGTAAAAAATGGTTCACTTTGCCAATGTCACCCCTGTTTCAGGGAATGTCGGCAAGAGTTGCAGGGCTTATGTTCATTTGAGATTGGGTTTTTATATTGTAGGTCCACATGCGGCATGTGTGAGCGCGAAATTATGCGTGTCTGTTTGTGGGAATGCATTTAATATGAACCTCAAATGATACATATCTTTGCAACTAAGATTTAGAAGACTTCTTTTTTTGTAGGTGTGGATGAGTTTCTTAAGGTTGCACAACCCATCCTCATACCCGTTCCGTTGGCACACTTACATCTGGTATCACAGAACGGAGCTTATCACAGAACGCTCATGCAATGCTATATTTTTTTCAGCGGCGGAAGGCCTTCCCGATGGTCGTGACCCGACCCAGCAGTGATTCTAGATCTACTTGTTCGTCCACTAGAGAAAAAAGGCAAGAGGATGTATGTATTACGATGAACGTATGTGTCAATGACGATACCATGTTGAAAGCACTGGTTCTCATCAGATCACCAAAGTTAAGCAACATTGGGCGCAGATAGTACTTGGATGGGTAACCGCTTAGGTACACCGCGCATCGTTGGCATTTCTTGGACCGGTCCGTAGTCCAGTGGCAACACTTCGGACTCATAAATAAAGGTTGTGAATTTGGATCCCGGCGGAGCACACAAAATATACCATTTACATTTCCAAATATGCTCTTCGCTGGGTTGAAAAAAATCATAAAAACCTTTACCGAAGACCGGTGACTAAAGGTCCATCCAGCCTTACAGCAACTGGATCTTGCTTGAGTATTGGCGCTTTGTAGCGACGACCAAGCTTGTAAACACCTCTGCGGCACTACAACAAGTGTCATAGACCCCTAGATTCTCTAGATATTGAGTCTAGTAGAAAGCAAGATGACGTTCGTTGACTATCTGCATATCTCACGATCATTCCTAGTTTCGCCAGCGCCAGCGCCAGAGAGAAAACCTGGGGGATGCAGATTTTTACATCTTTTGCCAATTTCCCCCTGTCCTCCTCTACCGGTACATTTGTCATGCGAGAGTAAACCAACAGACTGTTCTGCCGCTTTTTGCGCGGGAAACAATCCCCCACCTGCGTAACACAAACGTTCGTTATAGCGAGATGCTTATCAAATTTACTCAGCAGCTTCATCGGCATCATCGCCACGACGTTGACATGATTTCTACTCCAGTTCCACAATCTTTTACCGTGTATTGAAAACGATAGTTTCATTAAACTAAAGCTTACCGGCGCTCCTTGAATCACAAATAACCAAAAATAGGGGTTTTACCTACCATTAAAACTCTTATTATGTTTCTATAGATGTCTGGATTCCATATTATGAGAGAAATAATCACTTTTCCCCTTTCATGTGGTTTTTAGTCTATTCCTGGGTCTTTGGTTTGCACTTTTTTACTCTAAAGTCACTTTTCTACTCTATGGTCGCTTTTTCTCCATTTCCTGTTTCCCTATTTCCAGTTCCCCCATAAAATAACCTAAAATAAGCTTAATTTGAATGAAACTATCGTTTTCAATACACAGTGAAGGATTGTGAGACTGGAGTTTTAATCAAGTCATCGTCAGTCGGTCATTGACCGGTCCGTAGTCTAGTTGTTAACAGTTCGGACTCGTGATTGGAAGGTAGTGTGTTCGAATCCCGGAGGAGCACAAAAAAATATTTCATTTTTCAAATTTGCACTTCGCTGGATTGAAAAATTATTCTAATCAAATCTAATCTAATCTAAGTTGCAAAGATATGTTACATTGGAGATTCACATTACATGCCAGACACGTACAAGTTCGCGCTTGCACATGCCTCATGTGAACCTACAACATAAAAACCAAATCTCAAATGGACATACACCCTGCAACTCTTGCCGTCCTTCCCGGAGACAGGGGTAACATTGGCAAAGTGAACCATTTATACAGCATGGGTGGTCAGCCGCACACCAACCTATAAGTCAAGGAACATACTAATAATAATAATAATAATAATAAGTTCATTTGTATGGCGCCTTTTCATGATCCTTAGTCATCCCAAAGGCGCCGGTTGTGGAGGTGGGAAGTGGTGGGTCTTCAGCTGCCTCCTGAAAACCGCCTCACTATCTATGGTCCGCAGCCTGTCAGGCAGCGAGTTCCAGGCCGCGGGCGCAGCGACACGAAAGGCGCGCTCCCCGAACACCGTGTTGGGGCTTCGTCTCGGGATCTCCAGAAGGTTGCCGCTTGTTGATGCCGATCTCAGCGTTAGTCCCCTGGTACTGATTGTTGCTGGTGTGATGAGCTCTCTGATGTATTGTGGAGCTCCTCCATGAAGAGCTTTATGTACTATCACACACAGTTTAAATTTGATGCGCTCGGGTACGCGAAGCCAGTGAAGCCTCTGAAGAAGTGGTGAAATGTGGCAGAATTTGGAGGAGTTATAGATCAACCTCGCTGCCGCATTTTGTAGGGACTGCAGCCTGTGAAGTTGACTAACTGGCTGACCTGCAAATATCACATTGCAGTAGTCCATTCTGGACACCACAAAGGCGTTCACCAGGCTCCTGGTGGCCTCTACACGACAAATTACATTTTATACATCACTAAATAATAATATCTATAGACAACAAACAGAAAACAAAATCCAATCAACCGCCATTTCTTTCTGTCTTTACATACATCTTTCATTTCCTCCAGAGTCATAATATGGTCATAACCTTCTTCATACAGGCTCTTTTTTTCTGACTTTACCAAAGACCGGTCACTGTAGGTTCATCCAGCCTTCCAGATTGACCGGCCCGTAGTCTAGTGGTAACGCTTCGAACTCGTAAATGGAAGGTTGTGGGTTCGAATCCTTGAGGAGCACAATAAAATGTCGCTTATATTTTCCAATGCTCTTGGCCTTTGATGACTCACCGGTCACCAAAGGTCCATCCAGCCTTACAGCAACTGGGTCTTGTTTGAGATTTAGCGCTTTTTGTAGCGACGATAAAGCACACAGAGGGCTCTTGAGGTGTGATTCACACAAAAAACAACGCTCACCAATAAATCATCTTAATATTTCTATTATTGGTATGAGGCTGACCACCCATACCGTAAAAATTGCTCCACTTTACCAACGTCACCCACGCTTTATCGAAGGGCTGAACTTAAATACCGATAGTTTTTATTAATAAGTATGCATGCAGCATGTGCCTGTCTGTGGGCTTGAATAAGATGTTGATATACATGTGCAGCCGAGTTCCCTCCCCGCCCTGCTGCTGGTGTTTGAGTTGGCCAATATCCTGGTGGGCTGTGGGAGCTGAAGAAGCAGAACAGCGAAGAACCAATATTGTAAGTATGCATGCAGCATGTGCCTGTCTGTGGGCTTGAATAAGATGTTGATATACATGTGCAGCTGAGCTCCCTCCCCGCCCTGCTGCTGGTGTTTGAGTTGGCCAGTATCCTGGTGGGCTGTGGGAGCTGAAGAAGCAGAACAGCGAAGAACCAATATTGTAAGTATGCATGCAGCATGTGCCTGTGTGTGGGCTTGAATAAGATGTTGATATACATGTGCAGCTGAGCTCCCTCCCCGCCCTGCTGCTGGTGTTTGAGTTGGCCAGTACTCTGGGAGGCTATGGACTGTGGGAGCTGAAGAGGCAGAACAGCGAAGAACCAATATTGGCTCAGGGGGCAAACCGCCCTAACGACATTACAGTGCCAGCCATCACCAACCAACGGAGCTGATCTTCAGTTGAATTGCTGGCGTCACCCTCGGCAGAAGAAGCTTCACACTACACTGGCAGAAGCCGGAGCCAAGTCACGTATTGAAAAGCCGATCACAAATGTAAGCACAATTATATTTTTTGTTGATTGTAATCCTACCTGATGATAACCTACATATGTATAGGGTCGAAAACGTTAGTAATCTATAATTGAAATAAATTGATATAATATTATTGAGTGAAAAGAAACAGTGTTTATTGATAATTTGTTTTTAAGAAAACATAAATAATCAATCAGTAAACACAATGTTTGGAGAGTGTGCATTTGCAGTTGCTGGTACTCTGGTCTGCAACTACCTGCCTCATCATGTGAGAGAGCTAGAGGACCATGGAAAGTTCCGAAATGATTTGAAGACAAGCGAATTTCTGGCATCACATGCACAAGCGCCCTTGGAGTGACTACATCACGAAATGGTACTATAAAGAAATCACCAACTCGTCATCATCATTTTTGAGATAAAAGAGCGAGGTACAGCGCAGCTTCTTCCTTAGTGCTTAATAATCTAATAATTATAATAAACTTAGTTGCAAATATATATTACATTTAAGATTTATATTAAACGTATTCCCACAAGCAGACGCATTTAAGTTCGCACCTAAACATGCCGCATGTGAGCCTACAATATAAAACACAATCTCAAATGAACATAAGCCCTGCAACTCCTGCCGACCTTCCCTGAAACTGGCTGAACTATTTTTTACAGTATGGATGGTCAGCCACATACCAATGTTTAAGTCAAGTAGCTGATAGTAATAATAATAATAATATTAGGATTCATATTGTGGTGATGATTTCCTTATAGCGCCGTTTCGTGATGTAGTCACTCCAAGGGCGCTTTTGCATGTGATGCCAGATATTTGCTTGTCTTCAGAGCATTCCGGAACTTTCCATGGTCCTCTAGCTCTCTCACATGATGAGGCAGGCGGTTCCAGGCAAGAGGATCAGCAACTGCAAACAAACGCTCCCCAAACACTGTTTAACTCTTCTTAACGGCTCTTCAATTTGTGAGCGCTGTTTATGTGTGAAGTACACCTCAAGAGCCCTCTGCGAGCTTGGTCGTCGCTATAGAAAGCACCAACCTTCAAGCAAGAACCAGCTACCGTAAGGCTGGATGCTCCTTTCGTGACCGGTCATTGGTAAAGGTATGTGAATTTTTCAACCCAGCTTAGGGCACGTTTGAAAATATATATGAAATATTGTTTGTGCTCCGCCGGGTTAGAACCCACAACCTTCCATTTACAAGTATGAAGCATTACCGCTAGACTACGGACCGGTCGAAGTTTAATTATTATTAAAGTAGCGCCAGTTTAATGTAGATTTGATATAAAAGGTTGCGTGCAACTGTCTTTGTCAGCAATAGAAGGAAGAATAATTATAATTGATGAATTAATAAAGTTCCGTCTACGATCTACATTCTGCTCCCTCTGCAAAACCGCCCATCTGCATGCAAGCTGGCAATCCAAAATATATCTTATAGCACACTTACATATGGGCTACATTTGAACGCTTTGCAATTAAAGATAAGGTCTGTTTTACAAAACCCGTAGAAAATCAAGGAAGTCCTATCTCTTTGCATTGTGCCAAGGAAAAAAGGTTCTTATAAGGCATAATATTAAAAGCCAATTGTGAATGCTTTGCAATGAAAGATATGTACCTATGTCCGGTCGATAGCTCAGGTGGTGGAGTGCTTGCATTCCATGTCGCGAGTTCGGGTTCAAACCCCACCGAGGCAAGGGTGTCAGAAATAATTTCCCTTACGTCAAATACCGGTAAGGTAGCCTTCGCATTAAACGAGTACCAGCCCCTTCGGCAGCTGGGAAACTCCCACTTCAACTGAAGTTGTTGGCGTAAGGCCGCCCCCCTTACCTTTAAAAATAAATAGGTTCTACTCGCCACATGCGAAACCCTTCGGGGATAACGCAGCAAGAAGTTACACTATATGTGTAGCTAAGTTGCGTTGCGTTTAATTATTGCATGTTCCTTGACCAATATGTAGGTATGAGGCTAATCCCCCATGCTGTATAAACTTGGTTTACTTTTGCAAATGCCACCAGTTTCAGGGAAAGGCAACAGCAGTTGGAAAGTTTATGTTCATTTAAAATTTGGTTTATTTTAAATATACACATGCAGCATGTGCAAGCGTTAACTTGCATACGTGTCTGCTTCTTGGAATGCATTAGGTATGAGCCTTTTATGTCAATATGTCTGTGCAACACATATTAAAGAATGATTAAATGGACCATCACTGTACAAACCACAAAAATAGACAACACATAAAATATTTTTTCAAAGCAAATATATATAAACTCTGCAACTATTGCAGCCTTTCTCTGAAACATGAGTATCATAATATTGATGCTAAAAATGAACTTCATCTTTAATTCGTCGAATTTCAGAGGTTGTTTTATTAGTACTTGCTATTCATCTCCAATAATAATCAGGCTAATCGTGGGACTTGGTGATTTTATTTTCCTTGCGGAATCGAACCCTGACGTTGGGCAGAACTAAAGTTCTCTCACCGCCTTAATTAGTTTATACAACTCTAATTATTCCATCCATCCCATTCGGGAGCAGGGGTAAAACCGCCCACCTCCTGAGTAGTACGTCAGTAGGTTTAAGCATTAAACTAACATTCTACCTACACACTGACCGGTCCGTAGTCTAGTGGTTACCGCTTCGGGCTCGTAAAATGTCGTGGGTTCGATTGATGGGTTTGATATTGTTATGTAAATGACAAGTGCTATAAATGTTAGGTAGGTGTAGTATAGCCGAGTATAGTCGGCCGTGTAGTATAGTTGGAATAATTATTATAGGTACCTACCTAGGTTAAAGAAATCATCTAAGTTATGTACCTACTCGAATATTAGGATGATTTATTTGGTGAGCGCTGTTTTTGTGTGTATCACACCTCAAGAGCCCTCTGTGAGCTTGGTCGTCGCTGTAGAAAGCGCCAATTCTCAAGCAAGACCCAGTTATTGTAAGGTTGGATGGACCTTTCAGTGACCGGTCTTTGGTAAAGGTTTATGAATTTTTCAACTCAGCGAAGAGCACATTCGAAATATAAATGGTATATTTTTGTGCTCCGCCGGGATGCGAATCCACAACCTTCCATTTACGAGTCCGAAGTGTTGCCACTACGGACTACGGACCGGTCCAAGATGCCAACGACACGCGGTGTACCTGAGCGGTCACCCATCCAAGTACTGTCCGCGCCCAATGTTGCTTAACTTCGGTGATCTATGGGAACCGGTGCTTTCAACATGGCTAACGTCGTTGACAAAGCAACTAAGTAACTAGAAATCATAATTACTATGTAACTACTCGAAGTTTATTTCGCTATTCTACCAAACGCTCCTATCACGCATCTTCCTTTGCTGGCACGCTTCTCTAATTCTTTCGTCATCTTACCATTCGCCTCAAACTTACTTCCTAAATAGTCAAACTCATTCACTACTTCAACTTTTATTCCATTCAAATTAATTGTAAGTTCCTCACATACTTCATTCCTGTCAAAAACTAATACTTTTGTCTTATTCGCATTCACTTTCAAGCTATTCTTACAAAACGCATCATTCAGTTTGGTTAGCATCGCTTGGAGTTCCTCCGCCGAGTCAGCTAAAACTATAGCATCATCAGCATAAGGAAGTACTCCAACTCTTGTTTCACCCACTTTCCCTCCGCTCTCTGATATTCCAGCTTCTTTTATGCAACTGTCCATGATTATATTAAACAACCATGGACTCATCACGCAGCCTTGCCTCACTCCCTTATATACATCAAACCAGTCACTATATCTCCCATCCACTCTTCTTCTTGTGCCACTTCTAACGAAGATCGGCGATCATCATAGCTATTTTGAGTTTTCATGCTGCGGCTCGAAATAGGGACTTGGTGCTTCTGCCGAACCACTGTCGCAGGTTCTTCAGCCACGATGTCCTTCGGCGTCCCTGAGATCTTCTCCCCTCAATCTTACCCTGAATGATAAGATGAAGGAGACGGTACTTCTCATTTCTCATAATGTGACCGAAGTACATTAGCTTTCTCTGCTTAATGGTAGGCAGGAGCTCCTTTGTAGTGCGCATTCGTTGAAGGACTTCTTCATTGGTGACTCGATCACGCCAAGAGATCCGAAGCATTTTTCGGTATAGACACATCTCGAATGCTTCAATACGTCTCTCCAGTGCCTGCGTGAGAGTCCATCCCTCCATACCATACAGAGCGATTGGGAAAACGTAGCACCTCACTATGCGCTTCCGGAGTTCAAGGCTTAAATTTCGGCACAACAGTAATTTGCTCATTTTAGCGAAGACATTTCGGGCTTGCTCTAGTCTGCTTCTGACTTCTTGACACATGCCCCACTTTTCGTTGACCACACATCCCAGGTACCTGTAACTAGTGCATCTTTCAATGCTTTCGCCATCTAGTTCTACATGTACGGAGGCGTTTGTGTTTCTGCTGATAACCATGACCTTGGTCTTCTTAAAGTTTATGTTAATGCCAGCTTCTTTGCTAGCGACATTTATTCTAGTCAACAATGTTTGCAGATCCGCCTGAGTGTCAGCGAGTAGGACTGTGTCATCGGCATACCGCAGGTTGTTTACCAGCTGCCCGTTGACAACAATGCCTTCCCTAGCCTCATGAAGTGCTTGCGCCATGATCCTTTCTGAATATAGGTTAAAAAGTGTTGGTGACAGTACGCATCCCTGTCTAACTCCTCTTCTGATGGGTATTTGTCTGGTCTCTGAACTCTCTACAAGCACTGAAGCAGTTTGCTGCCAATATATATTTGCAATAATGCGAGTGTTTTTATCGTCTATCCCAATGTCTTTCAGTATACTAATCAGCTTGTCGTGTCTCAATCTGTCAAAGGCCTTTTCGTAGTCAATAAAGCAAACATAAACATCTTTATTCATATCGAGACAACGTTGTACTAAAACCTGTAATCCAAACAGAGCATCTCGTGTGCCAAAGCCGTTCCTAAAACCATCCACTCTTACACATGCCGAACTATTTTCATAGATGGCACGTATCACATTCAGAAGATTATCATTCACACCGTACTTCCTGAGAACATTCCACAACATACATCTGTAATTTTTATATTTTTGTATGTTTTTTTTTAAATTAAAATGCTTATACTGTAGTATACTAATATTTTGTGCATATATTTCACATTCCTCCATATACTGTTATTTTACATGCATGGCCGGCAGCGCAGACAGCGGAGGTTTTAACCAGATAGATTTGGAAAACGAATTTCCAGTAAAAAAATGTTGCTTTACGCGCGATCGTTCTGAGGGAAAATGGAGCCCGGAGCCCCAAGCAAAGCAAATATTTTTTTAATGTCGCAAAGAATAGTTTTGTGTATCTATCTTTAATCTGTAATCTAAGTTGTAGAGATGTATTACATTTCAGTTTCATATTACATGCATTCTCATAAGCAGACACTTATACGTTCGTGCTTACACAATACACATGCCGCATGTGGACTAACCACATAAAAACTCTACCTTAAATGAACATAAGTCCTGCAATTCTTGCCGACGAAGGCCTTCAGCTACTTAAAAAAATATTGTAATGTGTTCACCGAGTGAAGCAACTCCGCATGAGTTGTATGAACTGGGTGGGAGGTGGTGGGAGAGTGCCTTCCATGATACATATATAGGTGACATTGGCAAAGAATATCATTGTTTACTGTATAGGTGGTCAGCCTCATACCAGCAAATAAGTCAAGGAATTACCGTTATGGGATATGGGATAAGGGAATAGGTAAGCGTGAAGGGAAAGACCTAGGAAAGAATTGATTGATCAGATAAGTTGTATCAGAAAGAGCGTGCATGAAAAGAGTGATGAAACTAGATGAGATGAAAGAAGTATGCAAGGACAGAGTCAAGTGGAGGCACTTGTGTGGAGGTACCGGCCACCCCTAGAGGAATGGCAGCAGGATACAAGACAAGACAAGGGAGAACTAACATCCAGTTCATCCTCAATCGTCGAGAAGAGAGGGTGTATCCTGAAGACGGTAGCTACGTCGACAACAAAACGTCGAGAGTGATGTTAGTTCTCTCATAACGGTTCGTCTAATATCCAAATAGTTTAATTACCCAAGTGTGTAGATTATAGATTATATTATAGATAGTGTGGTAATTATATTCGGTAAAAAACGTATTTCTTAAAAAAACTGAATGACATCCGTTCGTTGATAAAGTAAGGGGAGGCTCTTATTTATTTTGAATGTTGAGTAAACCTTGCCGGTATTTTTCATTTTTCGTCTGAAATAAAATTCGGGAGTACATTTCTGACACCTGTGGTGGGGATTGAACCTAAGCCCTCTGGCATGGAACGCAAACATTCTACCAACTAATCGACTGTACAACATGCATGCCCTAGTTGAAATCGACGATTACACAAACACCCTTAGACGGTCCTGTGTTCTGGTATGACGCTTGCTTGTCCAATAGGTTTCCGGAGTTTCACATCCGGCCCTGTAAATATTGCTGTCTATTCCCCAGGGCCTGGCAACACCCTGAATACGTACAGATACAAGGCGGATACAAAATAATGCACTTTACTATTTTTTATTTTAAGTAGTTAGTAACATTAACCACTAGACTAAGTCCCGGTATTTATGTGTAGTTATATTATATTTTGACAATTATATTAATTTTCGGATATTTAACGAACCGTTCGGTGAGAACTTACATTATTCTCTACGTTTCGTCAGCGACGTAGCCGACGTCTTCAGGAGAACATCCTATCTGTACGGCGACTGAGGATGAACTGACCCCTTCGAGAAACAACGCAGAAAGCTACGCATACAATACACTCTATTGTTTTATTCTCAAACAGCAAAGCCAAGGCTCATCCGCAGCCTACACTGAATTTTCCATACGAAAAATCGATGGCCCGTAGATCAGCTATGGATCCAATGATTTATGAATAGCACTGTGTGAACTAAAATTGCATTTTAGTTCCTCAGGGTGAGTAGAATGAGAAACGAATGGGTTTGGAATGAACGTGGAGTAAAAGAAAGCGTGAAAGTGAAAGTTCAAAGAAGTGTGATGCAATGGTTTGGACATATTGAAAGGACGAATGAAGACTGACTGACAAAAAAAGTGTAGAAAGGGAATGTAATAGGTAAGCGTGGAAGGGGAACCTAGGAAAGAATGGATTGATCAGATAAGTGAGATTGCGAATGAATGGAATTTACAGAGTGTAAACAAGAGAAGAGCGTGCATGAAAAGAGTGATGAAACTAGATGAGATGAAAGAAGTATGCAAGGACAGAGTCAAGTGGAGGCACTTGTCTGGAGGTACCGGCCACCCCTAGAGGAATGGCGGCAGTATACAAGACAAGACAAGGGCCGGTTAAAATGTGCTTCTTACATAGACACACGAGTCACCCTGTATTTGAAAAAAGCTGTTCAACACTTTGTAAAAAGGGAAATAACACAACCCAGGGCTTCTGTATGTGCGCGCGTACACAGAGTTTGGTTCTGGGTGACGTTTGATGTATGGACGTCAGTGTTGGAGGAAGGATACGTCTAACGCAAGTCCGGATTGTTTACTGAGACAAATACACAGAGAGGGGAAACAGCTTTTCCAATGGGCACTGAAAAATATCTAAAATATATAGAACGTCAGGGGTTCGATTCCCGCGTGGAGCAAAAATTATCATTTCTATAAACTATAATCAAAAATGCAAGGATATATTCATTTAAAGCTCTCAAATGTATGCCCACAACAAACAGGTGTAGTTGGCGCTACAAATGCTGAATGTGTACTAAAAAATAAAATCCAAACCTCAAAAGCCCTACAACTTTTGCCGACCTTCCCTGACACAGGGGTGACATTGGCAAAGTGAACCATTTTTTACAGTATGGGTGGTCAGCCTCATACCAATTTAATTATCAAATATGCTCTTCGCTGGTATGAAAATTCATCTATGTATATTTGTACCAAAGACCAGTCACCAAAGGTCCAAAACGTGAAAAAATGAACATTTATCTGATAAGCCCATGTTAGCTTCTAAAATCTAAATCTAAATCTAAGCTGCAAAGATATGTATCATTTGAGATTCATATTAAATGCATTCCCACAAGCAGACATGCATAATTTCGCGCTTACACATGCCGCATGTGGACCTACAATATAAAAAACCCAATCTCAAATGAACATAAGTCCTGCAACTCTTGCCGACCTTCCCTGAAGCAGGGGTGACATTGGCAAAGTGAACCATTTTCTACAGTATGGGTGGTCAGCCGCAAACCAACCAACTCTTGCCGACCTTCCCTGAAGCAGGGGTGACTTTGGCAAAGTGAACCATTTTCTACAGTATGGGTGGTCAGCCGCATACCAACCTATCAGTCAAGGAGTGCATAAGCAGTTAATACGAGTATCTCACTAATTCAGTTTTACCTTCAAGGTATCGATATAATCTTTGGTGTAGAATGAAAAAAAAACAATGATTAATGACGATTCAAAAATGAGTCCAGTGGATAGCTCAGTTGATAGAGTGATTGCATTCTATGCTGAGAGCTCGGGTTCGAATCCCACCGAGGATGTCAGAAATCATTTCCCGTTTCTGTGTTTGTTCTAAGCCCAAAAATAAATATTATTACTAAGCCTTCACAAAAAAATAGTACAAGCTCCTTTTGGAGCCGGGAAACCCCCGCTTCAGCTGAAGTGTTTGGCGGAAGACCGGCCCCCTTACGTGTAAAAATAAATAGGTTTCATTCGCCACATGCGAAACGCTTCGCGGATAATGCGGCAAGAAGTTACACTTTATGTGTATCTTAGTTGTGTTTTTTTTTATTCTATCGTTTTGATAACAAAGTGTATTTGGCCAACTTCCGCATTTTAATTCACACCGCCCGTGATATATTGTGAGGAGATAATAATTCACCTCCCGATGCTTGTATAGCCAGAGTTGGCGCGTCTGCCGGCAGGATTGCCTACAACAAAGGCGCGTCTCCATAGCGCCGCGCGGAAACAATACAGGCCACATTTTTCAAAGCAAATTAGGGCAATTAGACGCTCAAATACCGAGGAGCCGCCATCTTGGATGTGCTTTTTATACAGACAATCATTAATATTGTAGCTGTGGCCTTAGCTCCGTTAGCACTGACATACCTGGCGGAGCGCACCGTGTAAAAACAGGTAATAGAAATCAAAAATAACAATGAAAATCAACATTTCAAATTTAAAAGCCTATCGGGGCTATTCTTAGACATTTTAGTCGTCGGTTGAGCCCACGCTTTGACAAACTAATGATGCATTTGTATGAAGACCTATCAATCCAAGATGGCCGCAAGTAAACAGCTGATTTGTTTTCATACAAATATTACCAAATTCGGTAAGTAAGAATGACCGTGCTGATGAGACTTCCAAAGCAGGCACCATTAATTTGTCGAAGTGTGGGCTCAACCGACGATTAAAATGTCTAAGAATATCCCCGTAAGCCGCCAACATTGCTAAAAAATCGCCATTTTCGGCTGTATAAAAAAACGCAACTAAGCTACACATACAGTATAACTTATTGTCGCGTTGTCCCCGAAGGGAGGAATATGCATATGGCGAGTGAACCTATTTATTTTTACAGGTAAGGGGCCGGCCTTACGCCAACCACTTCAGTGAAGTGGGGGTGGGGGTGGGGATTTCTTGTGAAAGCTGAGTAAACCTTGCCGGTTTTTTATTTAAGGTTTGAAATAAACACCGAAACGGAAAATCATTTCTGACACCCTCGGTGGGATTCGAACCCGAGCTCACGGCATGGAATGCAAGCACTCTACCAACTAACTATGGTTGAGTTTAAACGTAAGGTCGTATATTCGCCGTGCTATCTCTATCTATAATCTAAGTTGCAAAGATATATTAACATTTAAAGCTCATATCAAATGCATGCCCACAAACAAACACATGTAGTTCGCGCTTACAAATGCTGAATGTGTACTTACAAATAAAATCCAATCCTCAAATTAACATAAACCCTACAACTTTTGCTGACCTTCCCTGACACAGGGGTGACATTGGCAGAGTGTACCATTTTTTACAGTATGGGTGGTCAGCCTCATACCAACCTATAAGTCAAGGAATGACTGAACAGTAGGTACTAGGTAGTATCCATTGGCGTATCCGAACATTTATCACGATTACCCGGAGCGCTGCAGGATTGACTTTGACGGCCGGGAAGACAAACGTATGTACTCTGCTAGTAGATACAAATCCATACCCTCCCCCTAAACCGACTCAGTTGTCATGGTTACGCCACTGGGTCCAAGATAACGATGATGTATGGAGAGCGGAATGCTGAAGATATAAAGCTACTCACAGAGAGATGTATCGGCATGTGTTAAAAAAGGAAATGCATATCGACGGTTACATTGCTAAAACCCACCTCATACCCATTCCGTTTATACACTTCTATCTGGGGAAGCGTATCACAGAACGCTCATGCAATGCTACAATTTTTTTTCGTGGCGGAAGGCCTTCCCGATGGTAAAAGGAAGTAGGGCATAAGCGACGTTTTTGTCAAAAATGAGTTATGAATGCTATCCTACTTTAAATTTTCCGCTCTTTCTAATGCGCTAACTCCTACATGTTCTAAAGACTCTAGGGGTCTATGACACTTGTTGTAGTGCCGCAGAGGTGTACGAGCTTGGTCGTCGCTACAAAGCGCCAATACTCAAGCAAGACCTTAGTTGCTGTAAGGCTGGATGGACCTTTGGTGACCGGTCATTGGTAAAGGTTTTTATGATTTTTCAACCCAGCGAAGAGCACATTCGAAATATAAATGGTATATTTTTGTGCTCCGCCGGGATCCGAATCCACAACCTTCCATTTACGAGTCCGAAGTGTTGCCACTACGGACTACGGACCGGTCCAAGATGCCAACGACACGCGGTGTACCTGAGCGGTTACCCATCCAAGCACTGACCACGCCCAATGTTGCTTAACTTCGGTGATCTATGGGAACCGGTGCTTTCAACATGGCTAACGTCGTTGACATGCCCAAGCAAACAACTGTGTTTTCGAAGTATTGTTTTGGTGTAACCGTCCAGTCCAGTGGCTCAAACGGACGCGGGTTTTATTTCAAAATAGATCAGAATGATCGCCCTGGCCACTCGGCCATAATCAAGTCGGCACAAATTCGATACGTAAAAAAAACATTTGGCTGGGTTGCTACATAATATTTTGTTACAAGTTACTAAGGGCCTCAGTCGCATAGAACTGCGACAGATTTTTTTTTAACCTCAAGCCAAGTTCATCCTAATCTAATCTAAGTTGCAAATATATGTTACATTGGAGATTCACATTACATGCATTCCCAGAACCAGACACAAGTTCGCGCTTGCACATGCCTCATGTGAACTCACAACATAAAAACTAAATCTCAAATGGACATACACCCTGCAACTCTTGCTGTCTTTCTCTGTAACAGGAAAGTGAACCATTTTTACAGCATGGGTCAAGGAACATACCGACTCAATTTCTTGCTAGATTTCGATGGGCGTGCATAGTGTGTAAGGTTCTTTGGTAACAGCTACAGATCTCCCTGTATTCGCAGGACCTTGGCGACAGATGACAGACTCCTCGGTTGTCATACAAACAAGTGTAAATGACAATTCTAACCTAACAATGGCATTACAAACGTATGGACGTGGGCATGTACTCATTACAAAGCAGTGATAATAAACCCTAACGCATATTTCAACATGACAAACTCGATTCGATTTGACAGATTTTCCGGTCGATACCTCAGCTGGTGGAGTGCTTGCATTCCATGGCGAGAGCACGAGTTCGAATCCCACCGAGGGTGTCAGAAATGATTTCCTGTTTCGGTGTTTATTTCAAACGGCAAGGCTTATACTCACTACTCAGCCTTCACAAGAAATGAGTACGAGCTTTTTCGGGAGCTGGGAAACCTCCACTTTAACTGAAGTAGGTGGAGTAAGGCCAGCCACCTTACCTGTAAAAATAAATAGTTTCATTCGCCACGTGCGGAGAACGCGGCAAAAAATTACACTGTACGTGCAGTTTAATTGCGGTACAGACTCTATTTTCATTGTTAAAATGTACTTTATTATTTTTGTTTCAAAGCAAAGGTACAATTTACCGGAAAAAATGGATTTTTTACACATTGCACATATGCAGCATGTGTAAACGCAACCTTACACGTGTCTGTTTGACGCTTTTATACATGCATCTAATAATATTTCTTTGTGACTGAAATTTTAGACTGTAGATGGCATTTTGGTCAACCATTGAAAGAAAGAACCATCGATGAGTAAAAATTGAAAGACATTTTATTTCTTGAGAAGCGTGTTTTAAAAAGGTTGAGGATGAATGCAGAATGAAGAATGAGACACGTGTGAGTGTGTGCGTGTATGAGTCAGATAGTTGGCGGGAAACTTAACATTATCAGATTCATAATATGTAAGGAAAGGGCGTCGCATGGAACCAAAGGCGGCGATGTAGGGTTTGTTTACTTACATGAGATAAGTTTGGAGAAAATGGTTTACAGAATTTCCATATATGTATTTTATATTCGGTAAAAAAATCCTAATTTGCCGTATCTGATTCTACATACACGACTCATATAATGTATGGATAGTGAAGCCTAGCCATGTTAATTCTGGTGACAGGATAGAACAGCACAGCGACAAAACAACACATGACATAACATCGCACGACTTAACATCACGTCGATAGTAAACATCACAATGACAAAACAACACAAGGACAAAGCATCGCATGAGAAAACATCACAAACGATACAAACATTTATAAATTTTGAAAAGATTTTTGTGAAACACTGTGGAAATTCATTTTAAAAAATTGATTATTTTTCAATAAAAATTAAAAAATAAAAGAAATTAAAAACTTTGTTTTATTCCACTTTTATTGTTTTTGAGTATGTTACAAACGTTTTCGGAATACCTTCCATCATCGGGTAACAACAATTACTAAAATCAAACTTAAAAATTAAGACATGGGTGTGGGATCTATTGGTGGTAAGGGAGGGGGTAGCAAGGTAGGTATGTGGGGACGGACGGACAAGGTAGGTATGTGGGGGAGGACATATTAGAAATATTAGAGATAAATAAACATAGAAATAAAAGTAATATGCTAAATATTCAACTTCCCGCCATTACGTCTCCTCTCCTAACAATATTAGCTCCGCCCCAAAACTCACCATCTCCCTCCCACATACCTACCTTGCTACCCCCTCCCTTACCACCAATAGATCCCACACCCATGTCTTAATTTTTAAGTTTGATTTTAGTAATTGTTGTTACCCGATGATGGAAGGTATTCCGAAAACGTTTGTAACATACTCAAAAACAATAAAAGTGGAATAAAACAAAGTTTTTAATTTCTTTTATTTTTTAATTTTTATTGAAAAATAATCAATTTTTCAAACATTTATTTTGCCTTTAATGAGAAGGCTGGCGTAAGGCCCTTACCTGTAAAAATAAGTGAACTATTCTGGGGATAAGATTGTTAAGATAAGAAGTTGCTATTTATTGATAATTATTATCTAATATTGTAAATAATCGGTGGCGCAATTTTTTTGTAAAAACTTTATCAAATAATATTTGCACGATTTCCATTTACACAGCCTTCTGTTTACGAGTCCGTAGCTTTAACCATTAGGTAAGAAAACAGTATTCATAGTAAAATAATATTAGGATGATTTATTTGGTGAGCGCTGTTTTTGTGTGAATCACACCTCAAGTACCCTCTGCAAGCTTGGTCATCGCTATAGAAAGCGCCAACTCTCAAGCAAGCCCCAGTTGCTGTAAAACCTGATTGACCTTCGTTGACCGGTCTTTGGTAAAGTTATATGAATTTTTCAACCCAGCGAAGAGCATATTTGAAAATATAAACGGTTTATTATTAGTGCTCCGCTGGGATTCGAACCCACAACCTTGCATTAACGAGTCTGAAGCGTTATCTTTAGACCACGGACCGGTGATGTTTAAATATATAGATTTTTTGCAACACCTGATTTCCCAGCAATTTGTATTAAAATAAATAAATTTGACCTCAATTTTTTTCAACTTTAATTTCCTTCCCACCATACATTTTCACTCACAGACAGAATATATGAAAATCTAGAAAATAAAATCAACACGACGTTTTATCCATCACTGGAAAAGGAAATGAGTCTCTAACTGAAGGGGAAATAACGTCTATTTTCCGTTGCATGGAAATACGGAGAAATGGCAGTTATACTTTAGTCTTGCTTGTTTTCTTGCATGAGTCGAAGCCATTACTCAAAAGAATCGCATGTTACTAAAAACTAATATTTTAGTATTTTGTTTAAGGTTCTAGTTTTTCACATGTGTTTAATCAAAGCTGCAAATTGCCATCTTAAAGATCTTGTATCCTGCCGCCATTCCTCTAGGGGTGGCCGGTACCTCCAAACAAGTGCCTCCACTTGACTCTTTCCTTGCATACTTCTTTCATCTCATCTAGTTTCATCACTCTTTTCATGCATGTTCTTCTCTTGTTTCCACTCTGTAAATTCCATTCATTCGCAATCTCACTTATCTGATTAATCCATTCTTTCCTAGGTCTTCCCCTTCCACGCTTACCTAAGACCAACGTAGATATCAAAGGTACAAAATATAAATGTATTTATAAGTACTTTTTTTAAGAAATCCTAAACGCGGGAGACTCTAGGGGTCTATGACACTTGTTGTAGTGCCGCAGAGGTGTTGTTTACGAGCTTGATCGTCGCTACAAAGCGCCAATACTCGCGAAGAGCATATTTGAAAACATATTTTTTGCGCTCCGCCGGGATTCGAACCCACAATATTCTATACGAGTCCGAAGTGTTTCCACTGGATTTCTGGACAAAATTATGATCGTGAAATAGTGTTTCACGTTAGAAAACGTAAATTTTTTATTTGTTTTTTTTTAAGTCTAACAAATAATTGTTTATTCTGGCCTGTGTGCGCTGCAATGCGATGCACGTACCTGGAAACAATGGCCACATTCATGAAGTATGTTTTTGTGAGTAAAATTCCACATAAGGAATATAATGGGCGAGCGAGTACCTACATACATAAGTGCATGAAAACCTTCAAACACTCGTGGCGTGACGTCACTGTTAGAAAAAAAATCACGAATGCAAAATTTTCAATGCATTCATTTTTTAAGTATTTAAAGTGTCTACAGAAAAAAAATGTAATTTGTCGTGTATGTTCCTTGACTTATAGGTTGGTATGCGGCTGACCACCCATACTGTAAAAAATGGTTCACTTTGCCAATGTCACCCCGGTTTCAGGGAAGGTCGGCAGGAGTTGCAGGGTGTATGTACATTTGAGATTCGGGTTTTTATATTGTAGGACTACATGCTGCTAAGCGCGAAATTAAACATCTCTGTTTTGTGAAAATGCATATAATGTGAAACTCTAATTTACTTATATTTTGCAACTTAGATTAGATTAGATTAGATAGATTATAGAACGATTTTTTTTTCTTCTGCTCCGCCGGGTTTCGAACCCACAGCCTTCTGATTACTAGTCCGTAGCGCTATTTATTTGGCTCCACACCCCAGCGAGACAGATAGAACGCAATATTTCCTCAGATAATTGTTTATAGCTTTAACTTTTAATTGGACTTTTATTATGACACCAAACGTTATTATGAAAATCGCTCTGTTCGTAGGCTTTACCTCATAATCAAATTTTGTAATAATTACCACCGGAACCTCAATATACGACAGTTGTGATAAACGAGGATTTTTTAAAGCATGAAGTGTGAGTATATCTTGCTGGTATTTATTTTGGGTTTGAAATAAACACAGAAACGGGAAATCATTTATGACATCCTCGGTGGGGATCGAGCCCTTGCTCTCGGCAAGGAATGCAAGCACTCTACCAGCTGTGCTATCGACCAGACCTTTAACAAACTTAGTCGTCGCTACAAAGCCTAATTCTCAAGAAAGACCCAGTTTCTGTAAGGTTAGATGGACATTTGATGACCGGTCTTTGGTAAAGGTAAATGAATTTTTCTACCCAACGAGGAGCATATTTGAAAATATATATATTTTTTTATTTTGTGCTCCACCGGGATTCGAACCCACAGCCTTCCATTTACGAGTCCGAAGTGTTACCACTGAACTACGGACCGGTTCAACTTAAGAAAACAGCGATTAAATTTATTTTAGGAGCTTTCTCACATTTGCTTTACAGTTTATACTTTTGTACTTGTCGCTTAATTAACGACTTGGGTACTAATGCCCTCCAAAGCACTGCAATACGTATTTATAGATGACTAAAGGCTATTCTAGCATACACCAGACCATGCCAGAATTGCCTCGAGCAGGATATGCTCTAGCAAATACGAGTAGATACAACGCAACTAAAACGCAACTAAGCTACACATATAGTGTAACTTCTTGCCGCGTTATCCCCGAAGGGGTCGCATGTGGCGAGTTGAACCTATTTATTTTTACAGGTAAGGGGGTCGGCCTTACCCCAACCACTTCAGTTGAGGTGGGGGTTTCCCAGCTTCCGAGGGGGCTGGTACTCATTTCTTGTGAAGGCTGAGTAAACCTTGCCGGTATTTTTATTATGGGGTTTGAAATAAACACCGAAATAGGAAATCATTTCTGACACCCTCCTCGGTGGGATTCGAACCCGAGCTTACGGGGTAGAATGCGAGCACTCTACCAACTGAGCTATCGACCGAACAACCATTCAAATATTTACGTCTAGACACACATACGAATAGACTCGTATGCAAGTAAGTAAAAACATACAGACACAGAATCATTAGTAAGCATACACAGACATAAACGCATAGTAACATTACTTACGTTTTGACTTAGACTGCGATCGGTTTCAAAGTCCGCATTGTGAGGTACACTCATAGGTATTGTTTTATATGGCAGTGACGAAGTTAATGCGAAAAACTTTTTGACTTCATTATCTTCGGCGAACAGAGGCGGCCGATGGAGATGATTAAAATAAATTTAATAGCAGGCTGGGGGGCCCAGGGGGGGCACAACCTCTCAAATCACGGAAAAAACAAATCCACAATTAATTCCATTTATTATTGTAATTTAATGAAAAGTTAATGGCCACTTAGGAGGCGGATCTCAGAAGGAAATTTATTTATTTATTTTACGGCATAAGCCTTTTACAAAATAATCAAATATTTATTTAATCAATAATTTTAAGAAATAATCAAATCGAGATAGAAATTTTGCACGTTTTTTGGTAACACATAAAATTTCATAGACAAAAAAGTTGTGCTACCACTCGGCTGGAATACTAGATTGTCTGTCCCAGAATGGCTAAGACGCTTACTTTGACTATCATGTTTAAAATAAAAACAAAGCTGGTTCGAGTCCTGTTGGGCCCCTTGGCGATATCTTTGACCCTGTGTTATGTTATTTTAAATAACATATTATAAAAAAACAATCCCGAAGTGTGCAGTGTGTGTTTGTGGGTCGAGCGGAGCCGAACGGTCACGGAAGCGGCCGAACTGCACCGTGTGAACTTATCAGGCCGTCGTTCGTTAGTTCCCGGCGAGATGTGAAGTGAGTCAGACGTTAGCGACCAAGCACCAAGCGGTGCAGGAGGAGGCACTACGATGGAGCTCCCTCCCCCCCCATCTACTTGGATTTCCTGCCAGCAAGGCACCCGCCTTGTGGACCAGAGGCATAGGAGCGCCCACCCAGAGGCTCTCACGTGTGGAGGCGTCCACCTTGTGAACCGCCGCTAGCCTGGGGCGCTGCCCCAGGCCTTCCGTTTAGAACTCCAGCCAACGGAATAGGGAGTGTTCTAGTGACAACCTGTAGGTCGTGCCAATCCCTAAATTCCCCTTTATCCCCATATTAGTAGATTAAATAAACCCTTATTTGTTCATGTCAAACTTATCTTTTAATTATAAAACCCTTCCCAAGATACAAGTAAGCAATGCCGAAGAAAGACCCCCACGCCCTGAGAGTGATGCTGATGAGAGCTAGCCGATGTAAGTATCCTGGAGATACCTTTCAATCTAAACATAACACTGGCGCATCCAACTGGGATTCTTTCGATATTGCGAACTTTTATTTTGGGAATTGTTTTGTGAAGCTCTGTTTTTTTAGTATATATTTTTTTGCTTTCATTATGACGTCATATGTTTTCTTGCCTTGATTTTGGAGTGAATTGTTTTTGTTTTGATTGCTTTTGCATTTTGCTGTAATGTCCTTTTGACGATTAAAAATTATGATAGAATTTTTATATCAATATAAATTGACATGCAATCTTTGAGAAGCCTGAAAAATAAATCATTAAATCTTGTATCATTTGCTAAGAAACCTTGTCATATTTTATTTTTTTATGCCAAATTTCATTTTGTCTTCAACATTTAGTATTTCTGTCTATTTTGATCTAACACTATTTTGTTTGCTTCTTTTGTTTGTTTTTTGCATTTGCGTAAATGTGCTTTGACGATTTAAAATTATGAGAAATTTTAATATCAATAAAATGTACATGCATTTTTGAGAATTCATTCGAGAAAGCATCATTATTTTGTTTTATTTTTTTCACAGAAATCTAGCTTTGTTTATTTTACATAAGTACCTACCTTGAAATTGATGCATTAAGTATTTGTTGCTAGGCAAATAAACTTTCACTTTATGTTTTTTTTTCATAAAAGCTTTTAACAATCTTTTTTCCACATTAAAGGATTCTCAGAAGTATTTTATTTAATGTAAGGATTAAGTGTTTGGTAATTCATGATGTTTTTTTCCCCCATTTGGTTTTTTAATGTGCTATTCTCAAAAACATTTTACAATATTTATTTTTTCGGGGTAAACTGGTGATTAGGTCCTTTCGGAAATTTACTACGAACTATGGCTATTCTGTTGGCTGCCATTGTAAATAATTTTATAGATTAGCTTTAGGTACTTTTGTGTGTTGTCAGGGAACATTGAAATCGTTCCAAGAACCCTCAAAAAACGATAGAGGATTGTAATTTTTGTAAAAAGGTAGCTTAGGATTCATTTTAGTTTAATATTTACGATGGTTTTATTTCTTGCAAGCCAATAGCATATCACTTTTGTGCGATGTTTGACTGATATACGGGTCACTTGGAGAAATGTAAACTTGATCGGTTCTCAAAAAACATCGGAGAAATTTTGTTTTATAGTGTACAAATAGGTAATTTAGTTAGAATTAGGATTTCTTGACTACATTTGTTTTTATGTATGTAAATATCTTCAACAGTTTTTTTTTGTGTAAAATTTCAATGGTTTTCCGAATTAACCTTTTGGAAAAAGATTGAATAATGAAGTTTCTTTATTCTTCTAAAAAATGAAGTGGCGCCATTGAGAAAGAGTGGGAAAATGTGGTCCTTTGGGAAAGGGAAGCCGTTTTCCGGGATTCTACTTTCGTAGGTCCGTGTGTGGATTTTCCACGGTATGTTGATGTAGGGATGAAATTATCACTGCTTTGAGTGGAAATTGATGTAAGGGGAAGAAATGCTGGCCTTTTTCTTGGAAAAGGGAGCGCATTTTCTTGAGATGTTACGTTTCGTAAATCTGGGATCTGATATGCACTTTTGTGTATAAGATGACACTTAAAGCCTTGTTCATTTTGTCGAAGGGGGAAAATGTCTGTGAGAACAGACGTGTTTGAGGCTCGAAAGAGCTGGTGTATTTGTAATATTTTGTTTGTGTATTCCATTATCACTTTAAGATGTTTTATATGGAATGTTCCACTCTTTTTTCGAGTGAGTTCGTAGTGGATTTTACGCACTAACATATTAAATATTTTGAGCGAGTCTTGGATGTTGTCTCTATATGTATTTTTTAGTATTCAGCTCAGAACTTATTGTTGTATAATAGTCGACTCCTGTAACGAGTTATGACTTGGTTAATATAAGTACCAGTGTAAAATATGTTTTGATTGCTGTGATTATTATTTATTGTTTAGAGTTTTCGACATGTTTTGGTGAAGAAAAAAGGCCTTGTTACAAGATCGCTTTTAATCCGCGTCTTGTCGGTTATTGGAACCACCTTGAAATTTCCCAAACCAAATCGATAATTCTCACAGCCACCAGTTTTCTTCTTCCTTCTTTCTGGTGTGTTGATAGGATAGAAGGATGTTCCTGTAAATCCCCTTTTCCTTTTTGTGTTCCCATAAAATTTTCAATTTTCTTAATGGCCAAAGACCTGGTGTTGTGTGTGAAGACTGTTGTGTTGCTCCTGGTTTTCTTTCTTTATTTTTGTGAGAAAGGGGAATGTTATGTTATTTTAAATAACATATTATAAAAAAACAATCCCGAAGTGTGCAGTGTGTGTTTGTGGGTCGAGCGGAGCCGAACGGTCACGGAAGCGGCCGAACTGCACCGTGTGAACTTATCAGGCCGTCGTTCGTTAGTTCCCGGCGAGATGTGAAGTGAGTCAGACGTTAGCGACCAAGCACCAAGCGGTGCAGGAGGAGGCACTACGATGGAGCTCCCTCCCCCCCCATCTACTTGGATTTCCTGCCAGCAAGGCACCCGCCTTGTGGACCAGAGGCATAGGAGCGCCCACCCAGAGGCTCTCACGTGTGGAGGCGTCCACCTTGTGAACCGCCGCTAGCCTGGGGCGCTGCCCCAGGCCTTCCGTTTAGAACTCCAGCCAACGGAATAGGGAGTGTTCTAGTGACAACCTGTAGGTCGTGCCAATCCCTAAATTCCCCTTTATCCCCATATTAGTAGATTAAATAAACCCTTATTTGTTCATGTCAAACTTATCTTTTAATTATAAAACCCTTACCAAGATACAAGTAAGCAATGCCGAAGAAAGACCCCCACGCCCTGAGAGTGATGCTGATGAGAGCTAGCCGATGTAAGTATCCTGGAGATACCTTTAAACCTTAAACATAACACCTGAATTAATAGATGTCTTGTCTTGTCTTGTATCCTGCCGCCATTCCTCTAGGGGTGGCCGGTACCTCCACACAAGTGCCTCCACTTGACTCTGTCCTTGCATACTTCTTTCATCTCATCTAATTTCATCACTCTTTTCATGCATGCTCTTCTCTTGTCTATAATCTATAATCTTTATAATCTAAGTTGCAAAGCTATATTACATTTGAGATCCAGGTTAAATGCATTCTCACAAGCAGACAAGTATTAGTTCATTAAACGTATATTTTCATTTATTTATTTAAAGAAATTGCACGGTTTTAGTTCACTTTTTAAAATGTTTTTTTTAGCTCGAATATTTTCGCCTCAAAAAGGCATCCTCAGGAGCAGTCATTCTCAAAGCATCCTCAGTATATTTTCGTGTCATTTGGTTATAATGAATTAATACTTCATTTAAAAAACGATCGGTTCTTGGACCGGTCCGTAGTCCAGTGGCTACACTTCGGACTCGTAAATGGAAGGTTGTGGATTCGAATCCCGGCGGAGCACAAAAATATACCATTTATATTTCCAAATGTGCTCTTCGCTGGGTTGAAAAATTCATAATTCTTACCAAAGACCGGTCACTGAAAGGTCCATCCAACCTTACAGCACCTGGGTCTTGCTTGAGTATTGGCGCTTTGTAGCGACGACCAAGCTCATACACCTCTGCGGCACCACAAGTGTCATAGACCCCTAGAGTCTCTAGAATCTAGGGAGTCTCCCACACAGGATTTCTTAAAAAAAAAGATGAATAATCAATTCCTTAAATTAATACCTGTTTCTGGACACGCAAAAATAGGCTGGTGAATTGAATTGCTGTTCTCAAATTTATCTTTAAAGAAAAAGCTTACTAATGTTTTGTTATCGTTCCTTCACTTATAGGTATGAGAATAACCACCCATGCTGCAAAAAAATGATAACTTGAATGTTGTACCAAAATGTACCAAAATAAGCTGCACCCTTAGTACGAGTTGCAAAACTTGAGAAAAGTAAAGTTTACGGAAAGTATAAAAGAGCAATTTCTCCCAAAATCTGCCGTTTTTGTTTCTTACACTTTATGGTCTTAGCAAAAGAGTTACAGTGATGAAGAAAATCAAGTTCAAACAAACAAAAACGGCAGATTTTGGGGGAAATCACTCTTTAATAATTGTCGTAAACTTTACATTACTCAAGTTTTGCAACTCGTACTAACGGTGCAGCTTATTTTGGTAGTGAAACGGAGAAATAAAAAGGGTTGGATAACAAAGTGTATGATAAATACCTACACGCTCTCAACAGCTGTTTTTTTTTTTGTTTTTTTTTTGGAATTTTTAATTTCGTCTCCTTTATGTCGTCACGTCCGCCATTTGCATTTCCGTTGTTTACTTTTAGCGCCGACGCGTGACTGGGGAAAGCTTACAAACGTATGAACAAAATAATTAATTACTTTTAGTAAAATTTCTGATGAAAATCATGCTTTTTAATAATGCCTTGCAATTAGATAAAATAGAAATAATAATTGGTAATTTTTTTGTAGTGCCGTTTAGTGGTTTTAGCCACCCATAGGGGGCTACCGGACTGGATCTCCTCCCAGTCGATTGAGGACGCCATCAGCACATCCTTTGTGATTGGCACGAAGTAGTAAGAAGCGCATCTCGATGACATTGCACCAAATCAGTAACTTCGGGTTTTTGCTGTTTTCTCTAGTGGACCAACAGGTAAATCTAGAATCTCTGCTGGGTCGGGTCACGACCCTCAGGAAGGCCTTCCGCCACAAAAAATTATAACATTGCGTGAGCGTTCTGTGACATGCTTCCCGGATGAAAGTGTAAAAGTGAAGATGGAATAAGGCACTGCCTTAACAAGAGGATGGCGAACAGCAGAGACAAATGGCTAGCACAGCAAGGCACTGCCTGAACAAGAGGATGGCGACCAGCAGAGACAAATGGCTAGCACAGCAAGGCACTGCCTGAACAAGAGGATGGCGACCAGCAGAGACAAATGGCCAGCACAGCAAGGCACTGCCTGAACAAGAGGATGGCGACCAGCAGAGACAAATGGCCAGCACAGCAAGGCACTGCCTGAACAAGAGGATGGCGACCAGCAGAGACAAATAGCAATATAGTGACAGATTTACAGCTAGAGCGATAACCAGTAGACCACCGACAGGTTGATCATTATTCATTGGTTTCTAGTATAATCAGGATTTCACTAATTAACTACACCCGCTATTGCATTGATTACCCCCCTGCGCAGTAACCCAGGTACCAAAAAATATATGGAAACGGAAATAGCGCCTCTAATGATAGTTTTATTTTACATACATATTGATAAAACGCTATTCGCTAGTACAGTTGGTTTACACTTGGAATAACTGACTATTGTCAGTAATTTTGTTTCAAATGCAGCAGTAGAAATCATTTCGTTATTTGACTTGCGCTTCCCGAGTATTACCATTGCGTAAATTCTCTACAATCACGTAAACGGAAAAACTAATACAAAATACAACAGAGCCTCTAGTGAAAATTTCAGTTCACAAACATTTATTCTACTAACGAGATGTTTGAATATTTACACACTATTTTATACTCGGAGTAAAGTATTTAAACTACACAGACTGGCCGAAATTATTCTTAAATTCGAATTTCGAAATTTAAAACTCTCTCATGCAAAGGCTATCTATCAATTTGTTATTGGTTGCCATGGGGTCTAGTTACATAGACGCATGCCGTTTATCCGACGAGAAAAAAACGATTTTGAAAATCCATCCAAAAAACGTTTCGGCTCAATGGGTAATTACAGTAGTGGAATATAGTTTAAAATACTATGGTTGTGTATAGTAAATTTCAAGGAGAAGGATTTTTTAAGTATCTTGTAAAAATAAACATATCATTGATAATTTTCAAAAATAAAATGCCGAGAATTTGAATTCCGCCAAAACGCAGCGGGGCCGGCTAGCGACGCAGTGACGTCAAAATGACGTAGATGGATCCGTCGGTCTTCGAAGGCCTAATGGTACACTACATAGATCCGAAGATCCGTCGACGTCACATCCGCCTAAATAAATAAAATGATCTGTTTTACCGGAAATCGAAAATGCGCAAATTTTAAAGAGCTCTAATTTAAAAATAAGCCAGATATATTATATTTTTAAAAACGGAAGCGCACTTTTTAAAATGTAGTTATCACTTTATGAAATCAAAAAAATATGTGAAATTACCCTAATGTGAATGAATGGAATATTCCTGAATGTAAAATAAGTACCTAAAGGTGTGAAAAAAGTGATGGGTATGCATTAATCAATGGAGGTATGAAATGAAAGGAAGAAATGGAGGCAGCTCTGCAGAGGCTCTGACCTCTACACATCCAAACCTAATTGTATTGACATTGTGAAGATTAATTTTAAATTGATAATTTAAAAAATAAATATCACCATGTTTTTCTTTACGAGTTAATTCATTGCCTCGAGCGCTTTCGATGTTCTCACATCATTACGAGTATCAAGCGGACAACTTTATTATTTATTTCGATTTACTTTTTTTCAATTCGAGTAATACTTCCATCTCTAGCCCAGGTGCATTGTGCAGTTAATAATAGAGGAGGTAGTGATGTGATAATTGGTTTGTTTGTTTTGTGTCTGTAATTTAGTTTCAGGGCATTATCCGCTTATATCGCATAGACAATAACTGTTACTGTTACTGGACGAGATAGTATTAGCGTGTGGACCTAGTACGTACTTTATTTCTCGTATGGCCGGTAAGCACAACAATTTTTTTGGCCATTGGGTGCGGCTGACAACCCATGCTGTAGAAAATGGTTCACTTTGCCAATGTCACCCCTGTTTCAGGGAAGGTCGGCAGGAATTGTAGGGTGTAGTCCATTTGACATTTGAATTTTATGTTGTAGGTTCACATGCGGCATGCTCAAGCGCGAACTTGTACGTGTCTGCTTGTGAGAATGCATGTAATGTAGATCCCCAATGTTACATATCTTTGCAACTTAGATTAGATTAGATAGAGATTAGGGCCACGTCAAGTGAACCAATTTTTACAGCACGGGAGGTCAGCCTCATACCAACCCATCAGTCAAGGAGCACAAAAAATTATAAATAAGTAGCAAAATAAACTTAAAAACAACTTAGGAATTAAATTAAAAATTAATTAACATGATAAAAGTAAAACCCTAACCTCAATGAACCCTGCAACTCTTGCCGTCTTTTTATTAACGAGGAATGGCACAGGCGAAAGTAAACAATTTTTTTAAATATGAGTGCTTGTCGATTAATTTGTAAAAAAAAGTATCGTATCGCTTAAAAAATATTTATTATGAATAGAATTATCTCCGCAACACAAATTTCGCGCAAACTTTCGGCAAAATGAAGGCAGGGTGTATATTTTGGACAGCCCTGTTTACGTTCCGGTAGGGCTGCCGAAAGTATGTTTATGTACTGCCTACAAAAACATCATCATTTCAAATCATACAGCCCTGTGGAGTAAATAGAATGGCGGTAAAAATACGAACAAAGAGACGAAAAAAATAATGGCTTGATTATATTAATAAATAATATAATTTTTAAAAAAGATATGAAAAAGTAATGGGTTTTTACGTATGTATAAGTTCAGATCTATGTATGTGTTTTTATGATTGTGTGTCTAGGCGTATTTACTTGCTATAAGTATGTGTATCGACGTAAGTGTTTGACACTTTGAACTGTTGGTACTTTTTGTACTCTCTGGAAACATCCATTCGAGAGGCGTCTCGTATGGTCTGGAAAATGCGATATCCGACCTTGGGCATGTATAAATACGGACTGCAGTTCTGTGAATCATCAGTAACCCATTAACACCCAAGCCGCCTATGTAATCGATTTGCCAAAAATAAATAAAGTAAAAAAATTAACCCGACATAAATCATAATAGGATACTAACAGTGCCTTGTTGTGCTGGCCATTTGTCTCTGCTGGGCCGGAAGTCTCATCATCACGGTAATTGTTCCCTACCGTACATCGGTAATATTTGTATGAAGACCTGTCAATCCAAGATGGCCGCAGGTGAACAGCTAATTAGTCTTCATACAAATATTACCGATATATTCGGTAGGTAAGAATTACCGTGGTGATGAGATTTCCAGTCGCCTTGTTGTGCTAGCTGTCTACTCCTCCAGTCTACTCCTCTGCTATAAGCGGTGTATTGTCTATATCAGCATCCACCTAGCCCTCCCCACTATGTACTCCACCCGGCGCGGCGTGTTTCCGTGAGATTGCATATTTTGGGAAATAACGCAGCAATTTTAATAAACACACAAACCGTCAAATCAGAAACACGTACACGTTTATTACGCATCCATAATCTAAGTTGCAAAGATATGCTTATAACCATTATTTTCATTGTAAAGACTGTTCTTTTTAATAGATTTGTGGAAAGGAATGCAAGTCTTCAAGCGAAAGCAGAAGCTTGTGTGCATGCAATGGCATCTGTTGAACCAGGGTCGAAGTTGTGGTCAAGTGGGCCAGACGCAGATTTGAACCAACGTTATTCTGTTACAAATACGCTAGTCGAACATGCGCTTCTACCCCATCACCCATAACACCGACATACTGTAGATAAATACGATTCACTGACCTATTTCGCCTGGCTTGAAACAGACATTAATACATTGATTTATTGAAGAATCATATTTTATTAATGTTCAAAAGTAGACGCGTGTGAATTCGCCCTAAATATACCACATGTGTACCTAATTACAAAATAAACATCAAAATTTCGGTCGTTTTTTGATTAAGGATGACATTGACAAAGTGAACCAATTTTCAGAGTACAAGTCAGCCCCCCAATATATTAAGTCAACGAAGCACCATCATCATCATTTGCCCTACAACCCGAGGTGAGCCAATGAGTCCTCCTTTATCAACCACTGCCAACTCTGTCATCCATCGCTCTCCTCCTCCAGTTTATACTCGTGCGTTAGAAGTATGGGACTGGAAGTTGAAGGCGTTTTACAGACAACGCTGGCTGCGGTTGATCAGGGAGACCACGGTCTACCCCAGTGTGTAGTGTTCGTGGTGATGATTAAAGTAAACAATAGATGTCATTACATAGAAGGTACAAGTCATTACTCAAAGCAACAATTATTTTTGTATTTAGGGTCGTCGCTCCCAAGTCGACCACGTAATCGTCAAGGTGACATCATTAAAGTAGACACATACAAAGTTTACTCTAGATTTACTTTAAAATATGTGTACTCTCCAATATTATCATTACGTCTCCCCAGTGCCCGTTTGGCTAATCGAACATTTGATTCAAAGATAAGCTTTGAGAAAAGAGAAGAGCGAGCATGAAGAGAGTGAGGAATGTCGAGGAGATGAAGGAAGTGTGCAAGAACATAACAGAGTGGAGACACGTCTGAGGAGGTATTAACCATCCCTAGTAGAATGGCGGATAAATAGAAAACAAGACAGTTGATGGAAGGTTTGCGTTCAAAGACAGAGGGATAGGGTTCGGATTAGGGTATTCCAAGACCATAATCAAAATACAGGCTGGAAGGTTTCTGGATAAATGGAATGTATTTTGCTTTCTTGCTTCCACATGGGGTTCAACCACTAGGATCCCTTTTTATGCCCCAAGGGCGGGTTTCTGGTTACGCCAACAGAATCAAAAGGTAACTGCAGGGACTTAGCTGGAGCTGCTCTGGTTCATGAAGGCGAATCCAGCGTTCGCGAAGCGGGTGGTTTGTTTGTGGCAATATTTACTCACTTTCACTAGAAATAAAAACCAGCTGGGACACCACCATTTCAAGTGCACCAGCTGCTTGCTGATCTGAAGATGAGTTAGGGAGTCACCTGCACGTCCTTGTTGCCGACGTGCTGGTGCCCCCACTCCACCCTGGCGTGGCTGCCCCAGGCCGCGCTCACCCAGGGCACCAGCTGCTTGCTGATCTGTAGATGAGTTAGGGAGTCACCTGCACGTCCTTGTTGCCGACATGCTGGTGCCCCCACTCCACCCTGGCGTGGCTGCCCCAGGCCGCGCTCACCCAGGGCACCAGCTGCTTGCGCGCTATGGCGGCGCTGCGGTGGCTGCCGTACTGGATGCGCACCGTCCACGTGTACGCCAGCTCCTTCAGGAAGATCTGCACACAACAAGAGGAAGCTTAGTATTAGAAACAGGGACGTTCACAGCATTTCGAACATTGGTAGGCAACCATATGAAGTTTTCCGGTGTAAAACAACGTAGGTACTGTAATCAATTTGTTTTTTTTTTATGACGCCCAAGAGAAGGGTGGCAAGAGTTACAGGGCTTCTGTTCATTTTCGTAATTTTTTAGCATTCATACTTCGCAACAAATATAGTGGAAATTCATGCCGCGTTTTCCCCAAAAGGGTCGCATGTGGCGAGTTGACATGTTTATTTTTAGAGGTAATTGGACCGACCCTACGCCAACCACTTCATTTGAAGTGGGGTATCCCAGCTCCGGTAGAGCTGGTACTCATTTCTTGTAAAGGCTAAGTATACCTTGCTGGTATTTTATTTTGGGTTAAAATAAACAACGAAACGGTAAATCATTTCTGGCACCCTCGGTGGGGTACGGACCCATGCTCTCTACCAACTGAGCTATCGACCGGACGTCTCTGATCGAAAGAAATGACGACATTGGTTCCCGGTCCAATAAATGATATTTCTATGAGTTGTTTGATGAAGTTACCATAATGTAGGCCGGGCCACGTCCATCTTCCACAAATACCTCACATCGCGTGCAAGACATTGATTTCCTGAAATATTCACGCGTCTAGAGCTGGTAGATACATCTAACAGCTGGTGGTAGCTAGGTCTAACGTGTACAAGAGCGGACATACTGTACATTCAATAAACCTCAATATGCAAACAATATTGTCACCCCTGCTTCAGGGAAGGTCGGCAAGAGTTGCAGGGCTTATGTTCATTTGAGATTGGGTTTTTATATTGTAGGTCCACATGCGGCATGTGTAAGCGCGAAATTATGCATGTCTGCTTGTGGGAATGCATTTAATATGAATCTCAAATGATACATATCTTTGCAACTTAGATTTAGATTTAGATTTAGACCTTGGAGTACGTGCGACTGTGTCATCATACTAGTGCAACAGTCTGGCACTAGTACGATGATGATAGTCTTACGAACTACGAAATCAAAGTACCTACGCCCACCTACACAAGTACGTTAGTGTGGGTAGAACCATCTGGGAGTAGTCCATGATGGTGGTAGTGCGTAGAATGACGTTCTTGTGTGAGCGAAAGATCGAAGAATGATCTGGAATATGCTAGAAAGATGTATGTTGCACCTATATAAGAGGTGTCAGAGTGTCGATAAAACATTGAGCCGTAAAGTTCGAAAGCCAGAGCTAGAAATCAGTTGCAGTTGTAAATTGTGAACTAAATTGTGTCAAATTAATTATGTTAAAATAAATAATTGCAGTTTAATTAAAAGAGAGCTCAGTAAAAACATAACACTATCCTCATCATCTTGTGCTAAGGGCAGTACCTTGTTGTAATAGCTATTTTCAATAGTATATTTTCAATAGTATATTTTCAATAGGATAGCAAAAGTTTATGGTTGAAAAACTAGCTAAATTGCTGCAGCTATGCTCGAGTGGTGCGGCTATCAACGAATGACATGTTCATCATTCAGTACACGGATGGACCGACGATCGTAGAGTATTGTAAAATTACTACATAATAAGCTCAGTTGGTAGAGTTCTTGCATTCCATGCCGACAGCTCGGGCTCAAATTTCCCGAGGGTGCCAGAAATGATTTTCCGTTTCGGTGTTTATTTAAACCCAAAATAAATTACCAACGAGGCTTACTCAGCCTTCACAAGAAATGAGAACCATCCCCCTCTTCAACTGGAAGTGGTAGGTGTGAGGTCGCCTCTTACCCGTAAAAAATAAATAGGTCCCGATTCGCCACATGCGGATAACGCAGGCAAGAAGTTACATTATATAGCGACATAAACTAAATTGTTCAGGAGAGCTGAGATTGCAGAAAAATGGCATAGCTTTTTTATTTTAGATCATATCGTTAAATTCGAAACAGCCCTATAATTAAAAAAAATAAAGGCATTTATTGGCATTTCTATTAATGTGGTTTTACGATTTTTTTATGTCACAAGCGCCTTTAGGACAAAAAAGGCCAAAATTTTGTCGGTTACACCAAAATCATACTTCGGAAACGCAGTTGTTTGCTTGGGCATACACAACGCATTATCGTAGAGCTATGGGAGTCAGCGCATTAGAAAGAGCGGAAAATTTCAAGTAGGATAGCATTCATAACTCGTTTTTGACCAAAATGTCGCTTATGCCCCACTGCCTTTTAACCGTCGATATGTAGATTAGTTGCGTTACGTTGGCTACTTGTTACTTTGCTCGTTGACCAAAGCAGTCGTACATGGAGGCCCCCCGGCTTCAGTGTGTGGGGGAGTATGTGGATATGCAAACCCCAGCATACGTCATGTTTGCTCCGACTTCCTAACCCAAACAATGGAAATCGCTACAATTATTCATACATACACAACCATTCCGATAACTACAGTGGGTTGCCATATTAATAGGGACACTTCAAATATTTCGTATTTTTTGTGTTTACACTGCTATTACTTCTAAATAACGGTCATGTGATGGCCAAATCTTTTTTATTTTTACTACTGGTAGCACTACTGACTCATTTAAAACGTAGTAACACATGCAAAGTGTCACACCTTTAAAAAATGTAAGGTTGATCCCATGCCGTCATCATTTTTGTGAAAACGAGCGATCGAAAGCGTCATAAGTAAGCATACATTACAATTAATTTAGTGAATTTTAGCAGCATTTTTATACGAAAACTTAAGTAAATATTAACTATGTATTAGATTAACTTAGTTTTTTGATCATTACTAATTAAAATTAAGAGTTCTCCAAGGTTGAGTAAAAAAATTGTGTTTTTTCAGTATGGACGGGTCCTAAGACCCGACTCCTAGAAAATATGAGGAAGTAAAATATTTTTTTTTACACTGAACATTTTTTAGGCGATATAAAAGACATTGTAGGTGTTTTGAAGTGTTTTTAAAACAAAAATTTAGAAAAAAACCATCAAAATCTTGCATGAGGTTGGAAAAAGTAGCAAAAAACGAGTCACCACACGTCGTACTGACCAACAAATCAGAGATAGCTGTCTTCAAAATCGAAAAAAAAGTGTGTCTCGTCTCACCTTGATAATCAAGGAAAAAAGTCTTGAAATATCTTAGAAGACAGTCCAGAGGAGGCTGGCTGAGAAGAGACTCATTGGTATGGTCGAGCTGCGAAAACTCACCTTTTGGTAGCCATGAAGAAAAAGTGATAGCAATGGGCCAAAGCACATCACCACATGACTACAAATGAGGGCAGAAGTTAGGTGATTGATATTTTTATGGGCTTAAACCCATTAAAAAATCCTAACGCGTGATTATCTCTTTTATGGATGTGCTTCTCTGATGAAGCCATTTTTCAAATTTTGGTTAAAAATTCATCATCCGTTCAATGGCACCTGGGAGAGAAATTCCATAAGGAGTGCCTTTTGAAATCAAGCAAACAGATTACCAGTATCATGGTTGTGATCAATCATCGCTTCCAAGTGGATGGGTCACTTCCACATCAAGCAATGGACAATGAAGCGGGATCAGTATAGACAAATACTGAAAAATTGACTGCTACCTGAAGTCGGAGAATGGTTCCCTGATGGCCAAGAGTACATATTTATGCATACTTCCGCATTATTCCATAAAACCAGTAGTGCCACTGCATTTCTGGCTGAAAAAAATCTGCAGATTTTACCTTGGCCAGGGGATTCCCTGACAGAACCCAATCGAAACCCTGTGGGAGCTCACGAAGAAAGCGATTGCTCAGGAGGTGATCACAACCAAGCAGCAGCTCATCAAAACCCTCACTCAGGTGTGGTATCATACCTCTGAGATAAAATCCAGTGCACAAAAATTGCATTGAGAGCATGCCACGACTCATATAAGCCATCAACGCAGCTTAAGGCAATGCCACAAAATATCGTTTTTTTTTAATCAAAAATGTTTAAATATGATATAGCAATCAAAATAAATGACAATTAACAAGAAATGCGGTGTCAAAATGTTTCCAATAAAGTGTTTTTGTCATTAAATAACAAAAACATCACAATTTATAATAAAAATATATGTTTTCTGAATACCAAAGTAAGATAAATACGTTTTTCACAAGTGTCCCTATTAATATGGCAACCCACTGTATATAGACCCGACCGCTCCGTAGTCTAGAGCAGGGGTCTACAACAGGGGCGAAGGGTCCGAATAACACGATTCCCATCGGCTTCCCTTTTGAAGCTACGCAAAAATTAATGTATAAAAGTATTTCTTTCATTTGTGACAATAAACAAACAATCTATTTTTCTCATACCGCGCGAAATTTATTCGATCACGTGTAAAATAAAGCTGCAGACTCACGAACATTTCCGAGTATGCTCCCGAGTCTTGATTCCCGATGCGATCACCGGCTTCTAGTTCCGACAGACTATGGTATCAGAGGGGAACAAGTCGGAGGCGCGGGAAGGGGCCGGTTGACGCGCGGGCTCGTGGTAATAATGATCAAGATAAGCCGGTATAACATCGAGTTACTCTGTAGTCTAGACGCGCGCCGTGAGTGAGAAATCTTAAAAATTTGTATATTTATGGAAATACACAATATTTTTAATAAAATAAAATTAAATAATTATAATAATAATAATAATCTAAGTTGCAAGGATATATTCATTCAAAGCTCTCAGATGTATGCCCACAAACAAACACGTGTAGTTCGCGCTTACAAATGCTGATTGTGTACTTACAAATAAAATCCAAACTCAAATGAACATAAGCCCTGCAACTCTTGCCGACATTCCCTGAAACAGGGGTGACATTGGCAAAGTGAACCATTTTTTACAGTATGGGTGGTCAGCCTCATACCGACCTATAAGTCAAGGAAAATTATTAATGAATTAAATACTTGATGAATATATATTTCTTGAAATATTAACCATTATTCTTGTTTTTTTTTTAATAAAATATGTTTTTATTGTACATTTATTTCAGATACTCGCTCTTTTGATGATTTCCTTAATTTCGGATTTCAAGTCTTGTATGACAATTTAAAGATACGGATTTCAAAGTCACTTGTATTTACTTTAAATGTAAATTGCAAAAGTCGAGCTATTTTTTTAGAAGTAATATTTTAATTTCCCCATGAAATTTTGATGTTCGATGGCTTTATCTTTCTCCATCGAGTTACCTTCTGAGAAAAATCCCCCTTCGCCACTGCTACATACACAACCATTCCAATAACTGTATAAACCTGACCGCTCCGTTGTCTAAAGCAGGGTCTCCCAACTATTTTACCCAAGGGCCGTATCGAATTTTTGAGGCGGTATGGCGGGCCAACAGGGTCATTTGACACTTGGAAACGTGTACTTAGAGCGCTGGGGTGACAGCGTATGCACGTTTTACGTTGCTAGTTCGCGCAGCCGATCTTAGCGTTCTCAATATCTAAAACAAAACCTTTTTATTGGTGTCTGCGAGCCGGACCAAATCCTTTCGCGTGCCGTAATAACAATAATTGGCCAATTTTTATATGGCGCCGTTTAGTGGCACTAGCCACTCCAAGGGCGCTTTTATATGTTGAAGCTTCTGTTAAACAAATGTGTCTTAAGCAACTTCCTGAAACTGCCAACACTGGTCTCTGTTCTCAACTCCTGAGGTAGACTTTTCCAGCAGGATGGACCAACCGAACTAGAAGCCCTGTCTCCAAATTCCGTTCTGTTCCGTCGAGGTAGCAGTTGACGCCTGTTTACGGCGTCACTCTGTGCAGAAAGGAGAGTTCGTCGTTTTCCACCTATCTGGTCGACTCTGCACAATTCACACAAGTATGATGAGGCCATTCCTCTGAGGGTGTAGTTTGAAGACCCGTGATCTAATGGTTAATGCTTTGCAAGCGAAAAGTTGTGGGTTGCGATTCCCGACAAAAAAATGTATTGAGAAAACATGTGGGAAAGGTCTATATATATATATATATATCAGGCTTATTTATTTTTAATTGCACATGATAAGAGAGCGCCGTTTTTGTGTGTGTCACACCTCAAGGGCCCTCTCCGATCACGGATAAGACTTTTTGAAAAGGTGCGTCTTAAGAGCTCCGCGAAATATGCCCATAGATTTGGAGTTCTTCACTCCGGGTGGCAGTCTGTTCCACTCCACCGGACCCGCAACACAGAAAGCACGGTCTCCAAAATTTGTACGGATCTGACGGTGCGGCTGAACCAAATTGATCGCACCATCGCCCGCAGATCTGAGTGTCTGCCTCCTCACACCCATCTCAACAGGCGAAATCATGTCAGTCAGATAAGGTGGAGCCACGCCATTGATGGCTTTATATACCATCAGACAAACACGGTAGACCACCCTCTCCGGGAAACGAAGCCAGTGTAGTTTTTTTAACAGCGGAGTGATGTGAGCGAATTTGGATATCCCGAATATGAGCCTTGCTGCTGAATTTAACACGGATTGAAAGCGGTTGAAATGCTTCTTTGGCTGCCCACTATAAAGCGTTGTAATCAATCCGAGACATCACAAACGCACTCACCAGGGTCTTAACCGCATCTGACGGAAGACATTTTCTAATCGCCTTTATTTGGCGCAGTGAAAAATACATACAAAATACTATACAGCTTTACAGCAACTGGGTCTTGCTTAAGCATTGACATTTTCTATGTTTCTAATTGTTTTCGATAGTTCATTACCACTGGTATACAACATTGCGAAAAATCTTCACGAGAGGGGTGATATTTGATTGTCCACACTTTTTTTAAAAAAATGCAAAATTTTACCTGACCAGGCAAAAGTATCAAAATTATCAATTAATAATTTAATATGTATATTTTAATGAATTACCAATAAATAATTGCCCAATGATATCTGTTGAACTAGGGTCAAAGTAACTGTCGATAGAATACGGCGGGGTTCAAACTTGCTTTATCCGCACAACCATACCAACGCTCTTTCCATACAATGTGTGTAATCAACGCAATGTTTTATATGTAAGTGCATCTGGCGTAGAAGACACACGTCTCCTGAAGACGTCGGATACTAGTATACGACCACGATGAAACGTTGAGAAATCCGTTATTTTCTACAACGCGGTTCGTAAACTTCGATTAACCGGCTATAAAAGGGAAACTCCTCCAATTTTTTGTTTGACCGGATTCCTTTTAAGGGGTGAGTCCATAAACCTGTTCCACTCTGCTCCTCGCCTCACTACAAACAACCCCGTTTAATAAAGATCTAGGTTTTTATTGCGCTTTGTGTCGGTCCAGCATTAATTGCTCGCCTTTCTGGGAATGCGAGTTCCTTCGTGCTCCTCGGTCACTTCCCTTATTACACTACAGGTACCAGTGGCGCAGGGTCCCAATGACACGATTCCCATCGGCTTCCCTTTTGAAATTACGAAAAAAGTCCGGTAGATAGCTCAGTTGGTAGAGTGCTTGCATTCCATGCCGTGAGCTCGGGTTCGAATCCCACCGAGGGTGACAGAAATGATTTCCCGTTTCGGTGTTTATTTTAAACCCCAAAATAAAACACCAGCAAGGCTTACTCAGCCTTAACAAGAAATGAGTACCAGCCCTCTCGGGAGCTGGGAAACCCCATTTCAACTGAAGTGGTTGGCGTAAGGCCGGCCCCCTTACCTGTAAAAAATAAATAGGTTCAAATCGCGGGAATAACGCGGCAAGAAGTTACACTACATGTGTTGCTTAGTTGTGTTTAGTTGCGTTGCGTACCAGCGATCTAATTAATAAGAGTTCAAATTTGTTTAGTGAAACACTGTGGTAAGCCATTATAAAGATTTATTTTTAAAAAAACAATAAAAATTATTTTCTAAAAATTAAACAAAAAACTTTGTGTAATACCACTTTGAGTACATATTTTAATTCAAGAGTACTTTCGGTGTTATACCATCGTCAGTTGAAAATATACTAAAACTTAAAATTAAAGACATTGCAGACAGTGTGGGGGTGGTAGGAAGGGGTAGGGGAGGAGTCTAATGAGCTAGGTTCTTTAATGAGTGGAAGTGGGAGGAGCTAGGAGGATGATTTATGGTTTGGTTCTGGGTTTACAAATTATATTTAAAAGAGGAGAAGTTATATTTGGATGCATCCAAATATAACTTCTCCTCTTTTAAATATAATTTGTAAACCCAGAACCAAACCATAAATCATCCTCCTAGCTCCTCCCACTTCCACTCATTAAAGAACCTAGCTCATTAGACTCCTCCCCTACCCCTTCCTACCACCCCCACACTGTCTGCAATGTCTTTAATTTTAAGTTTTAGTATATTTTCAACTGACGATGGTATAACACCGAAAGTACTCTTGAATTAAAATATGTACTCAAAGTGGTATTACACAAAGTTTTTTGTTTAATTTTTAGAAAATAATTTTTATTGTTTTTTTTAAAAATAAATCTTGATCTAATTAAATTAAGTAAAATAAAAATCTAAATACATTAGTGCCTTCTTTAATTTGGCCATTCATATAGTCTATGGACAAATGGTTCCTAACGTTTCCACAAGCCAGTGGGCATTAATCCAAGTAATTGAAAAGAAACTTTATTTTGTTAAAAAATATTTTTATGGTTTTAGACCATGGATGTTAGACCATTGTGTGATTGCAGCTTTTTTATCTGCCCACGTTTCGCTTTCACGAGCAGAAAGCATTCTCAAGGCGAGTTATCAAAGCGACGCCGACGTGATGGTTTTCGTTGTCTACACTCTGCGCGGTCGCTCACTCTTCACGACTCTTTATTTTTGTCGACGTTGTTGTTCAGTATTGTCTAACAATTGTATTCTCCAACACAGAAAAACGTTCATGAAAGATAAACACAAATAAACCTTAGGCTTCCATCGGCAGAGCAAAGAACAAGCAGCATTTTTCATTAAAGTGAAAATGTTGACTAACAGAAATCTGAAATGCGAGCTACGTCTGCAAACGGAGAGATGTTACAACTTTCCTATTGTACTCTATGGCATGGAAGGGTGGACATTACCACAGTGCCTGGATAACAAAATCACTGCCTTTGAAGTTTATGGACTCACCCCTAATTTTTCTATATTATTTTCCGCCTCTAGGTGGTTGGCCACTTAGTCAGGAGAGCGCCTCCCGGTAGTAGTATCTCGAATTCTAGGCCTTAAGTCATATGTTAAGACGCTCAGAATCAGTTTGCATTTTTGTTTTTAAATTTAAAGTCCTCGAGCTCTAAACCCTCACGGCTATAATCTTTCAGTGATTTCTGAGCCTCCTTTGCTTTGTGTAAACACCTGGGAAAGTGTAGCTTCACGGGAGAGCCTTCTGCCACTCGCATCTCACATAACTTTTGCATGCGAGTCCTGTGACACATCCCCGGATGGGATGGATATACAGGGTGTGGGTCAGTGGAGGGAGTCTGCCTTTGAAATGCGGGTGTACCGTCGGATGCTAAAAATCTCTTGGATGGATCGACCCACAAACGCCGAGGTTCTTTCCCGTATGAGTACCAGAGGCGAACTCCTGATTGAATTGATGTGCGTGAACTTGCACATGCCTACTTGTGAATATGCATGAAATATGAATCTTATCTGTTTATATCTCTTTACATTCATAGATTAAATAACATTGTAGATGCGCAACTAAGCCCCACATAAAATGGAACTTCTTACCGCGTTGCGCCCGAAGGAGTCGCATGTGGCGTGTGGAACATATTTATTTTCACAGGTAAGGAGGGGCAGCCTTACGCCAACCACTGCAATTGAAGCAGAGGATTGAAGCAGGGGGCTGTTTCTCATTTATGTTTAGGACTGAGTAAATTCTGCCAGTATTTTCTATAATCTAAATTGTAAAGATATATTACACTTGAGATTCATTTTAAATGCATTCCCATAAGCAGACACCTACAAATTCGCGCTTACACATGCCGCATGTGGACTAACATAACATAAAAACTCTTTCTCAAATGAGCATAAGTTCTGCAACTCTTGCCAACCTTTCCTGAAACAGGGGTGACATTGGCAAAGTGAACCATTTTTTTTTACGATATGGGTGGTCAGCCTCATACCAACTTTGATTTTAGAAATAAACACCGAAACGGGAAATCATTTCCGACACTCTTGGTGTGGATCCAACTTAGCTCTCGGCATGGAATGCAAGCACTCTACCAACTGAGCTATCGACCGGACAGCTGAGTGTACATCAGAAGAGAGCCCTTAAAAAGAACAGCATAAAATTTTAAATTTTAAATTTGGAAGCCTGCACCTACCTAGCCTCCTGTGATTGGCCGGCATTGTCTGTTAGAGAGCCTTTATTGTTTCCTCTGATACTTCAGGTGAGTGTATTTTAAAAGCATTCATCGAGAGGCACTCCCAGCCGTCTCCATTGTTCGCGATTCAAGGCGAAGTAAAAAAATCGACGTTCTATAATCATTTATTTTTTGTATGCTAGTAGGCTGGCGCGGAAATGCATACTTTAATTAAAATATAAATGTATACTCTTGTCACCTTTTCCTGAAACGGATATTTTTATGCTGTCAATAAATTATCTAAGTTGCAAATATATATTGCATTCAGGATTAATTTTAAGTGTATTCCAACACGCAGACACGTATGAGTTCGCGCTTACACAATACAAATGTCGCATGTGAACATACGACATAAAATCTCAAATTAACACAAGCCCTCCAACTCTTGCCGACCTTCCCTGAAACAGGGGTGAAATTGACAAATTAAACCATTTTTTACGAACACATAAATTAAAAACAATTTATAATTATTGCTCCTTGACTGATAGGTTGGTACGAGGCTGACCACCCGTGCTGTAAAAATCTATACACTTTTGCCAATGTCACACCTATTTCAGGGAAGGACGGAAAGAGTTGCAGGCTGTATGTTCATTTGAGATTCGGGTTTTTATATTGTAGGTCCACATGCGGCATGTTTAAGCGCGAAATTCTCCGTGTCTGCTTGTGAAAATGCATATAATGCGATATTTTAATGTTACATATGCAACTTAGATTAGATTTGACTAGACATTGGTAAAGTGGGGCATTGTATACAGTACCTACTGGTGGTCAGCCTCATCCAAACCCATGTATCAGGGACTTTAACAACCTATCGTTTATTTTTACTGCACTATTTTGAAATGGAAAGTTTTGAAATCAGTCCATTTGCTTTATTTTGTAACGCCTTACAAAAGTTGTGCTGGTACTTCTCATTTAGCAGAAATTACAAACGTAACCATAGGTTCCTATGTATGTATGTAATAGGAAAACAATACATGAAGTGAGCGCACATGCTTTATATAATATCTGACATAGTAAGAAAATGTGTAATGCGTGTAGACTATCCACATGAAAATATTATTAAATATACTTCCAAAGAAAATCGTGAAAAGGTCTTGAATATTTCACCACTTAAAGGTAAAACTGAATAACTGCTGATTCACTAACTTGAGAAATCGTAGATAAAACATTTTATTGAGTGTAACTTCTCATAGTAAGTGAATTAAATCCATTGCAGTGTTCGTGAAAAACTTCTAAACTACAGGATTTTCACAAACTCTTACGGTGCTATTCTTAGACATTTTAGTCGTCCGTTGAGCCCACGCTTTGACAAACTAATGATGCATTTGTATGAATTAATTAATTAAATTAGGCTCATTTATTTGGTGAGCGCTGTTTTGTGTGTATCACACATCAAGAGCCCTCTACGAGCTTGGTCGTCGCTGTTGATAGCGACAATACTTAAGCAAGACCCAGTTGCTGTAAGGCTGAATGGACTTATGGTGGTCGGTCATTGGTAAAGGCTTATGAATTTTTCAACCCAGCGAAGAGCAAATTTGAAAATATAAATGGTATATTTTTTGTGCTCCGCCGGGATTCGAACCCACAACCTTCCGATTCAGAGTCCGCAGTGCTACCACTGAGCTACGGACCGGTCATGAAGACCTGTCAATCCAAGATGGCCGCAAGCGAACAGCTGATTAGTCATCATACAAATTCGGTAGGTAAGAATGACCGTGTTGATGAGACTTCCAGCCCAGGCATCATTAGTTTGTCAAAGCGTGGGCTCAACGAACGACCAAAATGTCTAAAAATGTGTTTTATGTCGTAGAAATATAAAAAAGGTGCATTTATGTGAAAAACCCAAGTTAACTAAATATGTCACTTATTCAGTAGTAGGTACATTTAAAGTATCTAATCTAATCTAATCTAAGCTGCAAAGATATATATCATTTAAGTTTTATATTAAACTAGCAGACCAAACCGCGCTCTCGCACGGTTGGCTGCTAGGCCCTACGGGCAGTTTGAAGTCCGGCTTCGCCAGCACACTTTACCCCTGCTCTGATTTTTAAAAGATCCATGAGAACTGACCAACAACAACAACAAAAAGTGGACAGTTTTACGGTAGAATCCCAGGCCTGATCGTGCTATTTTCTATTGTTGTGCAGGTGCTGAAGTCTTTATCCTGCTTTTTATTTCTGCTCTTTATTTTTCTGGTGATGGTTTATAATGATGCTCGACACGATCATTATCAATTAAGTGTATAACTTGTCTTTTCTGCTCTTTTTCGTTTTGCTGGTAATAGTATCTTAAGCGTACCTGTGTTGCTTGCAATTGTCTTATAGTGGCATGAAACATGACTGCGTTTGCCATACGGCATTGTTTTGTTGGTACTGGTGCTTTTGTTTTTAGATTGTTCCAGCTGCTCTTATTCTCATGAAATGCCTTCAAACTGCTCGTCCTGCTCTGAATTATCTTTTGACATCTTTAAACTGCTTGTGATACTTTTCACGATATTTTAGTGTCTGATACTGCTTGGTACCTGAAGATACCTTAAAATGCCTAAACACACAATCTACAAAAAATCTAAGTATGGGAAAACGTTCGACCCATCGACAGAACTCTAAGAAAAAAATGACTTTTGAAAATTAAAAAAAAAAAAACTTTTTAACTTTTTTCATTTTTATATATAAGACACTTTGTATGCAATTTTACTTTTTAAATATTTGTTCAAAGAAATTTGCCGTAGAAAAAAAGTTTCTTCCAACATTTATGGGGTTTACTAAAATGCATTCAAAATTCGAGTATGAGGCCTATGAATTTAAAATGGCCGCCTGCAGAGCAATATATTTTTTTAGTTTGTATCGCGGGTATGTAAAATATACACTTGGCGGGATTGTCCTATTACATATCATTACATTTCGCTAAATTATAATTGTTTGTGTAGCATCAAAACAGTTGATTTTTTTACTTATAAATTTGACTTTTTTGTGAAAATCAGGTTTTTCAAAACTTTGTTGGAAAAAAATTGTCATTGAAAAAAGTTTTCTTTCAAAAAATGTTGACATAAGCAAAACCAAATTGATCATTGAGAAAAAACCTTCAGACTTTTAAAATGAACGCCAGGAGAATGTTAAATATTGAAGAAACCAAAAAAAATGTATGGCAGCTACTCTTAATCCTTCATGTATTTCGTTGTTCTTTTGAAAATATTTAAGTCTGTTTATGTTAAGGTGGCATGTTTAATTTCATTGTTCCAACATAATGCATGCGCCTGTTGTGCCAACTGAAAGATATTGTTTTGTATTTTTTTCTATGTAGGTATTTACAAACTTTGTTTGAAGAATTTACTTTTTGCGAAAAAGTTTCTTCCAAAAGTTGTTAAAATTACTAAGAGACATGACTGTTTCGAACATCAAGCCTGTAAATTCAAAATGGCCGCCAGCGGCAAGATTTCAATTTTCAGTCTGTATCGCAGGTATACGAAATATGCACGTGACGTCATCCGGACCCTGACAGTTGTTTAAGTTTGAGCATTTTATGGGGGTATGCAAAATAACAGCATCGTGCTGCGAACGGTCTGGGCGCCTATAGTGGTACAAATATACAAACAAACGGACAAACAAACGGACAAACAAACGGACAAACAAACAAACACCAAAAATTCTGGATATGAGGTTAAGTCCAGTCCGTCAATAGAAACACTTGTTGGAAAAACATTTTTGCAAATTCGAAAAAAACAGACGCAAATACCCTGTCCTTTTTTATATATAAGACTAGCAGACCAAACCGCGCTCTCGCACGGTTGGCTGCTAGGCCCTACGGGCAGTTTGAAGTCCGGCTTCGCCAGCACACTTTACCCCTGCTCTGATTTTTAAAAGATCCATGAGAACTGACCAACAACAACAACAAAAAGTGGACAGTTTTACGGTAGAATCCCAGGCCTGATCGTGCTATTTTCTATTGTTGTGCAGGTGCTGAAGTCTTTATCCTGCTTTTTATTTCTGCGCTTTATTTTTCTGGTGATGGTTTATAATGATGCTCGACACGATCATTATCAATTAAGTGTATAACTTGTATTTTCTGCTCTTTTTCGTTTTGCTGGTAATAGTATCTTAAGCGTACCTGTGTTGCTTGCAATTGTCTTATAGTGGCATGAAACATGACTGCGTTTGCCATACGGCATTGTTTTGTTGGTACTGGTGCTTTTGTTTTTAGATAGTTCCAGCTGCTCTTATTGTCATGAAATGCCTTCAAACTGCTCGTCCTGCTCTGAATTATCTTTTGACATCTTTAAACTGCTTGTGATACTTTTCACGATATTTTAGTGTCTGATACTGCTTGGGACCTGAAGATACCTTAAAATGCCTAAACTCACAATATACAAAAAATCTAAGTATGGGAAAACGTTCGACCTATCGACAGAACTCTAAGAAAAAAATGACTTTTGAAAATTAAAAAAAAAAAAACTTTTTAACTTTTTTCATTTTTATATATAAGACACTTTGTATCAAATTTTACTTTTTAAATATTTGTTCAAAGAAATTTGCCGTAGAAAAAAAGTTTCTTCCAACATTTATGGGGTTTACTAAAATGCATTTTAAATTCGAGTATGAAGCCTAGACACTCAAAATGGCCGCCTGCAGAGCAATATATTTTTTTAGTTTGTATGACGGGTATGCAAAATATACACTTGGTGTGATTGTCTGATTACATATCTTTACATTTAAAAAAATTAGAATTGTAAATGTATCATCAAAATAGTTGATTTTTTTACTTATAAATTTGACTTTTTTGTAAAAATCAGGTTTTTCAAAATTTTGTTCGAAAAACTTTGTCATTGAAAAATGTTTTCTTTCAAAAAATGTTGACTTTAGCAATACAAACTTGATCATTGAGAATGAACTTCCAGAATTTTAAAATGAACGCCAGAAGAGTGTTAAATATTGACGAAACCAAAAAAAAATGTATGGCAGCTACTCTTAATCCTTCATGTATTTCGTTGTTCTTTTAAAAATATTTAAGCCTGTTTATGTTCAGATAGCATGCCTAATTTCAATGTTCCAACTTTATGCATGCGCCCGTTGTGCTACCTGAAAGTTATTATTTTTTATTTTTTTCTATGTAGGTATTTACAAATTTAGTTTGAAGAATTTACTTTTTGCGAAAAAGTTTCTTCCAAAAGTTGTTAAAATTACTAAGAGGCATGACCATTTCGAATATCAAGTCTGTAAATTCAAAATGGCCGCCAGCGGCAAGATTTCAATTTTGAGTCTGTATGGCAGGTATGCGAAATATGCACGTGACGTCATCCGAACCCTGACAGTTGTTTAAGTTTGAGCATTTTATGGGGGTGTGCAAAATTTCAGCATCGTGCTGCGAACGGTCTGGGCGCCTATAATGGTACAAATATACAAACAAACAAACAAACAATCAGACAAACAAACACCAAAAATTCTGGATATGAGGTTTAGTCCAGTCCGTCAATAGAAACACTTGTTGGAAAAACATTTTTGCAAATTCGAATAAAACAGACGCAAATACCCTGTCCTTTTTTATATATAAGATGCATTCCCACAAGCAGATATGTATAATTTCGCGCTAACACATGCCGCATGTGGACCTACAATATAAAAACCCAATCTCAAATGAACATAAGCCTTGCAACTCTTGCCGTCCTTCCCTGAAACAGAGGTGACATTGGCAAAGTGAACCAATTTTTACATTATGGGTGGTCAGCCGCATAACAACCTATAAGTCAAGGGACATACATGACAAATTACATTTTTTTAAAACAATAAATCACAATATATACATGGACATAAAAACTAAATCATAAAACCAATTTTACTTTAACAAACCTCAGCCGCCAACATCACAGATCAACCGCCATTTCTTTCTATCCTTACATACTTCTTTGTCGATATTATCGATATTATCGATATTATGAAATATACTTTCTTACAAAAATCGCAAAAAGGTATGTAATTCTTTTAAGGATTTAATTAAAGATTTCCTCCTAGCTTGTTAATGGCTGTGTGAGGGTGCACTGTAACGAGGGTAACCTAAAAACTAGCCTTGTTTACAAAAGTAAACAGTACTCCTGTACCCTTAGTACGAGTTGCAAAACTTGAGAACAGTAAAGTTTACGGAAAATATTAAAGCGTGATTTCTCCCAAAATCTGCCGTTTTTGTTTCTTACACTTTATGGTCTTAGCAAAAGAGTTACAGTGATGAAGAAAATCAAGTTCAAACAAACAAAAACGGCAGATTTTGGGGGAAATCACTCTTTCATAATTGCCGTAAACTTAACATTACTCAAGTTTTGCACCTGTACTAAGGGTAAGGTAAAACCACCAGTAGATGACACCTTAAGGGTTTATTAGTATGTCTATAGACATAGTTTGGTATGAGATCATCTTACAGGGCGTTTCTACTTGGTAATATTTGCACAAATTATTACACTTTCAGAATATGACAAGAATTGTATAAATAAAACTGATGCGTATTTTTTATATATTTTTTAATAAAATGAAGGTAGTAACTTAGTAGTTGACAGCTAGTAAAAACAAAAATATGTAGTAGTTGACGATTGTTATTTTCAGTAGTTGACATAGTATGTTTACTATGTCAACTACTTATTATATATTATTATATATTATTATAATTTATATAATTTATATATAATTTAGATATAATTTAATATTATAATTTCCTTTTGTCGGTGGCATCTACAAAACGAAAGAAAAATAATTCGATAGTTGACACCTAAATCTCTAATAGTTCCACCTCCTGTCAACTACTGAACAAAACGGTTTTAAATTATTTTAGAAGATATAATAGAGTAATTTAATGTATAAGCAGCAAGATGACACATAAATTATACGATATTAATAAATTTCATGAAAATCCATTAGTTGACAGCACATGTCAACTACTCAATCTTAAGTCGTTTTAAGAATCAGTAAATGACATTACCCCTTATTTATATATTTATTTATTGTTTGTCATGTTAAATGACATGCATTCATACTTCAGACTCTAATATAAAGGATACAATTAATATTTATTCATAATTATAAAAGATTACGTACCTTTCCAATATGAATCTTTCGGCTTGCTCTTAACAAATTGCACACGAAAATAACAATAAATATGGCGCGAAACAACCGGCTGTCATGGATCGAACGCTGTGACTAGCGATGACGTTAAGACGCCACGATAATTTTTTTTGGTGCTGCTAGATGTCTATACTATTTCATAAACACAATGTCTATCTTTGGCTACTTGTTTTATTCTTGTTATTTTATTTTCTTCGTCAAAGTGTCAACTATTGATGCAGTGTCAATTACTGGTGGTTTTACCTTACTGTTGCCTTTCCCTGTCACCGATATGTTTTTAAGTTGTTATCGACTCCCATTTTTCTTGCGGACACTCAGCCTCGAGGAAGTCTGTCATTTTGTTCATTTTTAGTGCATTGGGTAACTGGCAAAGAAAACAGATCGTCGTATTTTAATTGCGTAGCTTTGGTGGCGGCCATTAGTGCTTGAGCACACTACACGCATTGTTTTCTGCACCTCGAACAATACTGTAACGCTTTACGGGCTCCATTTCGTATAAACTTCGGACAATTTATTTCAGGATTTCGTTCACATTTCGTTCATTCACAGAGTCAACTTTACACCGCGGTCCAATCTTTACCCGTCAATTTTTACAGCACGGGGGTCAGCCTCATACCAATTTATCAGTCAAGGAGCCTGAATCTTTTAAGGCTCTTTTATACCCTAAATCGGCCGTTTTTGTTTCTTACACTTTATGGTCTTAGCAAAAGAGCACAGTAATGAAAAAAATCAAGCATGTTTATTAATTTTTTATCTTAAGAAATTATTATTTTTATTAAAATATTTTTTGATTATTAAGTTTGAATGTATAATTTAAGAATTGCCACCACAAAAAATATTTAAAAAAACACGTTTTTCACATTCATAGATACTCTTTCATGTGTGCTATATTTTGGAAATATTACTTTTCTTTTTAATGAAAGAACTATACATTGTTTAGTGACCTATCGGATTTTTTTTTTATAATGTCAATAGTTGTTGAGTAAATCTGGAAAAACTAAAAATACTTAATGAATTCAATTTTAATTAAATCAAAGAAACAGTTTTTAAAAGGGTTCAAAAATTCATATACCTTTACCAAAGACGGAGATAGAAAGAGACCTCTCACGAGATGGTCTGATGATATAAGAAGTCTTGCTGGAGACTGAATTCAGAAAGCGCAAGACAGAGATACGATTTCCCAATCGCTCTGTATGGTATGGAGGGATGAACTCTCACGCAGGCACTGGAGAGACGAATGGAAGCATTCGAGATGTGTCTTTACCGAAAAATGCTTCGGATCTCTTGGCGTGATCGAGTCACCAATGAAGAAGTCCTTCAACGAATGTGCACTACAAAGGAGCTCCTGCCTACCATTAAGCAGAGAAAGCTAATGTACTTCGGTCACATTATGAGAAATGAGAAGTACCGTCTCCTTCATCTTAGCATTCAGGGTAAAATTGAGGGGAGAAGATCTCAGGGACGCCGAAGGACATCGTGGCTGAAGAACCTGCGACAGTGATTCGGCAGAAGCACCGCAACGCAAAAAAAAACGCAACTACACATATAGTGTAACTTCTTGCCGCGTTATCCCCGAAGGGGTCGCATGTGGCGAGTTGAAGCTATTTATTTTTAACAGGTAAAGGGGCCGGCCTTACGCCAAACACTTCAGTGATGTGGGGGGTTTCCCAGCTCCCGAGGGGGCTGGTACTCATTTCTTGTGAAGGCTGAGTAAACCTTGCCAGTATTTTATTTTGGGGTTTGAAATAAACACCGAAACGGGAAATCATTTCTGACACCCTCGGTGGGATTCGAACCCGAGCTCACGGCATGGAATGCAAGCACTCTACCAACTGAGCTATCGACCGGACTAGTCCACCACCAACAAGTCCAACACCAAGTCCTTGTTTCGAGCCGCAGCATATAAAGTCAAAATAGCCATGATGATAGCCGATCTTCGATAAAAGTGGCACAAAAAGAAGAAGAAGACAGAGCTGGATGGAGAGATATGGTGGAGGCCTATGTCCAGCAGTGGACGCAGATGGCTGTGTAAGTAAGTACTACATATTATTACCTTGTCGATGTCCGTAGACGGCGCCGTCTCGAACGCCATGTTGAAGATCTCCTTCTTGGTTGTTGATAGCGGCACTTGGGTGATGTACAGGATGGCGTTGTTCAAGATGTGGCACACTCCTGGACATAATCAACAAAATGTGAGAGAACGTTAGCTGTGAATCTCTTCTCCGAGGTCTACACGGCTTTTGCATTTAGTTGGCAGCTAAAGGAAGACGCTGTTGTGACTAAAGCGCCTTCAAACTGATAAAATCAATCCGCATTATTCTCAAACAGCAAAGCCATAGCTTATCAGCAGACTACAGTGAGATTTCCATACAAAAAAACGATGATCCATGCATCATCTATGGATCAAATGCTTTGTGAATAGCATTGAATTTGTTTAGGTTGCGTTTCTCGAACCAAATAAGTACTTCTTATTTTTTGCAGTTCAGCTAAAATAATAATAATAATAATATAATGATTTATTTGGTAGCGCTGTTTTTGTGTGTATCAAGAGCCCTCTGCGAGCTTGTTCATCGCTGTAGAAAGCGCCAATTCTCTAATGGCGCTTTGTAGCGATGACCAAGCTCGCAAACACCTCTGCAGGTCTACAGCAAGTAGGGTATCATAGACCCCCAGAGCCTCTGAAATCAAGGGAGTCTCCCGCACAGGATTTATTTTTTGAAGTCAGATGTCCCTTACCCAGCGGCCAGTCCGTTCTGATGTGGTGGTTGTTCAGCAGCTGCACCGCCAGGTCCGCCATCTTTTTCGTCATGTACATGGCGAACCCGTACCTGGAACCATAAACAACGCTGCATGACGACACGCATTCCACAGACATCAAAGCTGGCACGTCACAAAACGTAAACAAAATAATGATGCTGGGCTGGAAGTCTCATCACCACGGTAGGTAACTCTTACCTACCGAATATCGGTAATATTTGTATGAAGGCATTCCTTGGCTTATAGGTTGGTATGAGGCTGACCACCCATACTGTAAAAAATGATTCACTTTGCCAATGTCACCCCTGTTTCAGGGAAGGTCGGTAAAATCTGTAGGGCTTCTTATCTTTTGTTCATTTGAGGTTTGGATTTTATTTGTAAGTACACATTCAGCATTTGTAAGCGCGAACTACACGTGTTTGTTTGTGGGCATGCATTTGAGAGCCTTAAAATATTAATATATCTCTGCAACTTAGATTATAGATTATAGAAGACAGCTGTTCACTGGCGGCCATCTTGGATTGACAGGTCTTCATACAAATATTACCGATATTCGATAGATAAGAATTACCGTGGTGATGAGACTTCCAGCCCAGAAGGTCACACGTCCAAAGCAAAAGCTTGTTGATATCTTGTTATTGGTTACTAAAATACCCTTGCAAAAATTGGCCGGTCACTTTTGCCTGCCGAAAAAATTTTTTAACAGGGTCCGAACATTTTCAGTCGAGGCAAGTTTAACTCAGGCTTCACAAGAAATGAGTACCAGCCCCCTCGGGATCTGGGAAACCCCCACTTCAAGTGTTGGCGTAAGGCCGGCCCCCTTACCTGTAAAAATAAATAGGTTCACTCACCACCACTTCAGAGACCCCTTCAGAAAGAACACGGTAAGAAGTTACATAATTTGTGTAGCTTAGTTGCGTTTTGCGTTGCGACTTGCGATATACAAAAATATGAATGTCAATTGAATTTTAGAATGGAAGCTTTTTCTAATTTAATCTAAGTTGCCAAGATGTGTAACATTGGGGATACACATTATATTTACATTTTCACAAGCTGACACGTATAAGTTTGCGCTTGCACATGCCGCATGTGAACCTTCAACATAAAAACCCAAATAATTCGTCAAAATAATTAAAAAGATCTCAGCAGCATCGGGCTCAAGCATAAAAAGTTGATTAAATACAAAACAACAAAAAGTAACAATAAAAAAAATAATAGGTATTTTGTGATTTTTGTTTTCCTATATTCCGCAGCGCACATCACTATTCCTTCCCCCGTCATGTTTCCCAGCCTGCCCAAGCTTTACTTTCTCTCCGCCAGAGTTCCGCAACTTTCATCTGTCAAAGAAAGTTTGTAAACAGCGCGCGGCCGACTAAACGTCTCAAAACATCATGAAATACCTGACAAAATAAACCTGTCAGACATTTAAACACAATAATAATTCATAAACTGCTTTTATAATCCATTGAAATCATGAATACTTCAAAATTGAAATATCGATGAAAGTTCCTCAGCGGCGGCTGTCAGAATTTGAATTCAAGAAAACTTTCTTTCGTCTTGACTTTGCAAAAAAAGTAATTTCTTCCCATTTGGGATTATTGACTATTTTTAAATTTACTACTGTTATGGAAATCTCAAAAAAATTCAGTGAATTGGTACTTTTTGGCTAACAAAACTAACATCATCCATCCAATTGAATGAATTATTTTGTCCGACTTTTTTTCAAAAAGTGGGCTCTCAAATCATTGTCGATAGAGACTTGGGAGGTCTAAACTGAAATAATGTCTTATCTAATGTTTCCTGGTCATCATCAAACTTTTCTACTTTTGACGCCCTTCCCTAAAACATGGGTGACCAAAGTTAGTAGGTACACACGCAGCAGTTGCATTGACTTCACATTCAGCATGTGTAAGCGCGAACTTAAACGTGTCTTTTTAGCATCCTCCTTACCTTCCTTATGGTTAAACCATCGATCAAAATAAATGGATGGAAAATCATTTTCTTTTCTTTTTTATTAGAGGTCGATTTTAATTATTACTTTGATCCTTGACTTATAGGTTGGTATGTGGCTGACCACCCATGCTGTAGAAAATGGTTCACTTTGCCAACGTCACTCCTGTTTTAGGGAAAGTCGGAAAGAGTTGCGGGGTGTACGTTCATTTGAGGTTGAGGTTTTTATGTTGTTGGTTCACATGCGAACTTGTACGTCTTTGCTTGTGAGAATACATTTAATGTGAATCACCAAGTTTACATATTTTTGCAACTTAGATTAGATTAGATCGATGGGTCAGATCGGTGGAACCAGTTATGAAAAAAAAACAAAAGGATGAAACGACTAAGTTGAAGAACATGGAATTAAACTCACCCTCTAGACTCGCCAGTGAACTGGACCATCAGCCGAAACTCAAACAGCGGGCCGATGTTCTTCAGGATCTCGATGACTTCCTTGTCGTCCACGTCTCTGGGCAGCCTTCCCACAAAAATCTACAACATAAAAATACATTAGACATCACTCATCAGATACAAAAACCTACATGTCTTATGCTAAACGTATGTAGGTGACAAGTACAGGAAGGGAGTTGTGATATCAAGACCTACTTACAGAACTAATGACTAGGTATGTTCCTTGACTTATAGGTTGGTGTGCGGCTGACCACCCATGCTGTAGAAAATGGTCCACTTTGCCAATGTCGGCAATAGTTGTAGGGTGTATGTCCATTTGAGATTTGGTTTTTATGTTGTAGGTTCACATGCGGCATGCTCAAGCGCGATCTTGTACGTGTCTGCTTGCGAGAATGCATATAATGTGAATCCCCAATATAACATATCTTTGCAACTTAAATTAGATCCCTACATAATACGTATAACAACTTGCAGTATTATAATGAGGTCCGCACGTGAACTAGCATAGACAATATTGTGTCGTCAACCGGCCGGATTGCTAGGGGAAATGCATACAAACATTTTGCTTTGGTTGCTAAGTACAAGACTGACGCTAGCTCGCCGGGAAAAATGTTCCGACCTCATTTTGTAGGTATGAGATGTTACCTACAGTTTAGCATGCATAATTTTCGACACTCGAGTAAAACAAACCTTTATTTTAATAATTGAAGGTGCAATTTAAAAATCACCTTCAAATTCTTCAACAGTTACGAACTAAATACGCCACCATTTCATTTTAAACTTAGAAGCGAACGTGCTTTCAAAATGGCGACAAATTCATTTTGCGGAAGTTTCCAATGCAGTCCGCGCAATTTGCGAAGACAAAAAAGGTGTGACATTACACGGCCGGGCTACCGGGGAAAAGGCTTTTATCTTTTTTACTTGTTGCTAAGGACCTTTTTACTTACCTACATAGCTCTGTGAAATTTTCTCACTGAGAAAAAAAAACAAATTTGGAAATTTCGTTCGGATTGAATTTCATTTGAATTTTCAAATACCGAAGATGTTTTCAAAATGGCGACAAGGAACTTTTCCAGAAAAGTTTACTTTTTGCGCATTATGTAATAGTGGATAATTTCAACAAAAACTAGTTCAAAAGTTGAAAATACTAATTTTAATACAACGAAACATGGTTAATTTTACTATTTGTGCGTGCGTTCTAGTACTTTTTACAAACCAACCGCTTTATAGTATTTTTTGTAGTAAAAACAGCTGATCGCGTAGTTTTTTTACACGGGACATAGTAAACGGAACGTCACAATTTACTCGATTTAATTTAGCCCAATCTGATTTATAAATAAGAACTTTTTAGCTTACCTCGCAATCACGCCCAGGTTTAGATTGTTTTCCATCGGCCAATCTAAAAATCCTCTGTCCATTTATTTGTATAAACTCGTATTTTCCTGATTCAGTAATGTCGTCCATTTTGAAAAAGTTACAAATCCTAACCGAATAAAATTTTATACAACTTGTATTAAAAAGCAACGACTAAATTACACTAGATTAAAAGTTATATTCACTTTTTAAATATACAAAACACTAGAGTAAAATAATTAGAATATATACAGAGATTTTAGCAGAAATAAGACAAGCTAGACAGACATTACAAGTTGACGTCGCAGGATCTACGCGGACATTAAAAAACCGTTAAAAATTGAGAAAGATCTTCGCCTGCGTCTAGTGAAACAATATCCTAACTTGAAAAATAATTAATTCATTTCGTTGCAATTTTCGTGCGTTGCATCTAGAGTAATATTAACTATAGGTTCAATGTTACAACTGTGCAACTGATAAGCTTTACACTTTTTGAGTTGCGAATTCATAGGCATTGAACTAAGATTTTTATAATGTTTTATTTATTTAATTGAAAGATCAAATTACTATAATCGTGAAAATACAAAACAGTGTTTTGATTTGAATCTTTCAATTAAATAAATAAAATATTATTGAATATGAATTTTCACAGTGTTAATACACAAACAATTAAAAATATAAGATTTTTATCTTGTAAAAATGTACTTGTATTTCGCTTGAGACAATTTTCGAAATCAAATAAGGATGCACGCCTTGTTATTTTCTTTCATACTTTTCATACTTGTTCTTTTCTTCATTTTGTCAATAATGATACAAACATCTGAAAAAAAACTTTTAGATACATAATAATAATAATAATATCAGGCTAATTTATTTTAAATTACAAATGATAAGAGAGCGCCATTTTTGTGTGTGTCACACCTCAAGGGCCCTCTCCGATCATGGATAAGACTTTCTAAATAGGTGTGTCTTGAGTGCTCCGCGAAATACATCCATAGATTTGGAGTTCTTCACTCCGGGTGGCAGTCTGTTCCACTCCACCGGACCCGCAACACGGAAAGCGCGGTCTCCGAAATTTGTACGAATCTGACGGCGTGGCTGAACCAAATTGACTACTTCATCGCCCGCGGATCTGAGTGTCTGCCTCCTTACACCCATCTCAACAGGCAACATCATGTCAGTCAAATAAGGTGGAGCCAAGCCATTGATGGCTTTATATACCATCACACAAACACGGTAGACCACCCTCTCCGGGAAACGAAGCCAATGTAGTGTTTTTAACAGCGGAGTGATGTGAGCGAATTTGGGTATCCCGAATATGAGTCTTGCTGCCGAATTCAACACAGATTGAAAGCGATTGAACTGCTTCTTCGGCTGACCACTATAAAGCGTCGAACAATAGTCAATCCGAGACACCACAAACGCGCCCACTAGGGTCTTGACTGCGTCTGACGGTAAACACTTTCTAATAGCCTTAATTTGGCGTAGTGAAAAAAAAGAAGAAGCTATTGTGGCATCTATTTGCCTCTCCAGTGTCAGATTCCGATCCAGTAAGACTCCTAGAAGTCTCACCGAATCAGAAGGCTGGATTAGCTTACCTCCTATGGAGAGTGGTACTCCGTTCACTAATAGGTGATCACGCCTAGATGTGACTGCCCACATTATCTCCGTCTTATCCATGTATATAATGATGCTATTACTTCTTCATCGAAGAAAAATAACTTTTCAAATGAACTGTTTTTTATAACTCTTAAAGAATCCTTGTGGAGATTTTATAATCAATCTAGAACTATAATCTAAGTTGCGAATGCGTATTAAAATTCATATTAAATGCATGTCCACAGACACGTGTAACTTCGCGCTTACAAATAAAAACTTATAAATAAAAATTAGAGCATAATGTCTGCAAATTTCGACCTTCGCTGAAACAGGGGTGACATTGGCAAAGTGAACCATATTTTACAGTATGGTTGGTAAGCCTCATACCAACCTAGGGGCTGTCCATATATTACGTCATTTGCATTAAGGGGGGGGGGGGGGTCTGGTCTGTGGATGATGGCAAATGATGTACGAGTACCAAAAGTGACGTCGTTCTTGTAAATACCAATTTCTACAAAATATACAAAATAGGATGTAAGTAATATAACATTATTAATTATTAAGCTCATCCATTATTACAGCAAGAGGGGGGGGGGTCATTAGATAATGACTATAGGATGATTGTAAAGGGGGGGGGGGGGGGGGGGGATCGAAAATCGGCCAAAATCGATGACGTAATTTATGGACGGCCCCCTATAAGTTAGAACGTTAATTTGAAAATTATATAACTCTGTGGAAACAAATGATTTCAATATATATCTATCTTATTTTGGAATAATAAAATCCTACATCGGCGCGTTTGATTCCATAAAAATTTTAATTTTTAGTTTTAAACGTTGAATACTGAATACATAATATATTAAGTATGTAAGTAGGTACGTGTAAGAATTGAATATTTTGAAAATCAATACATTTGAAACTCTCGAGATTCATGTAAGAATCTAAATGCAAGACCATAAAAGTTTTCCAAGATTAAGTTATTGCTGGCGTAATCACCTAAAAGCAATTAAAGAAATTATACAATTATAATGTCATTTCCAAGTTACCACAGCATTGTTGTGCGGGCAGACAGGCGTGCACTTTCTTCGGCAAAAAATCAGGTCTACCAAAACAAACATTATTATTATTTCTCAAGGACAATAGGGATGTGCAGTACGCACACTGTTGCTATGATCACATGTTTTTTATACCTACCTCTACGTTTGTTTTAGATCTTTTTGCAATTATTATTATCACAGTGTTTTTAAAAACACATTTAAAACAGAAAGGATTCGTTTTTACTTATTTGTGAATATCTTGCCGCTTGCAACTTATTTTTTCGATTTTCTTGGTATCGAAGCGATCATGTTTTTTTTTCACTTTAGATGCTGCAGCTCTAAATAAGGATATGATGATTGTGTTACAAATTGACTTGCGTTGGGTCATATTTCATGATATACCTACATAGGCGTGAGGATACTGTTACTGTTACTATCTACTGTCGCCGTTCCACTAGGGGTGGCAAGTATCTCCGCAGATGCGTCTTTTTTCCTGTCCTTACATATCTCTTTCATCTCTTCAACATTCATACTTTCCACTCTTCTCTTATCTCACTCTGCAGGATAATTTATATATTTTTATTTTTAACGTGCTATAAGAGCGTCGTTTATGTGTGTGTCATACTTCAAGGTCTCATGATGCCCTTCGTTGACCACCTTACTCCTTTTACTCACCTTGGATGTGACGGTAGAGTAGGCAGTATTTCTCGTTCCTCATAAAGAATCTGAAGTCTACTTATCTCTTCTTTGATGCTTCTTCTTCCACATGGTGATACGATGGGTCTTAAGAGTCTCAAATCGTCTACTTGATCTTGCAGAAACAGGAAGTCTTGGGCCGTCTTTGGACTCTGTACCAATCTTTAGACTCTGTGCCAGTCTTTGTATTCTGTGCCAGTCTTAGGACTCTGTGCCAGTATTTGGGCTCTATACCAATCTTTGGACTCTGTGCCAGTCTTTGGACTTTATGCCAAAGACAGGTCCTCCAGTTCTTTAGTCACATTGCATAGAGACCCCCAATAACCTTGAGGAGCAAGTGGGTGATGACCAGAAGCCTGGAAGATCACAGAGACAACTCTGAACTATAGGATATATCATATAGACCTACCAACACGCTAATGTGCTCCGGTCAATGATAATCAGCAGACTGCATTTTCTGGGTCACATCCAGCGAACGGACCATCGCAGCCTTGAAAAGTAGGTTGTGTAAACGGATCCAAAGGGGATAGGGCAGTGGGAAGACGATGAATAGATGGTAGACTGCCGGGCGGTAATAGTAAGCGACTGGCGAAGGAAAACGTCAGCCAGGCAGCGGTGGCTACTTGGCACTTTTTTATTTCCTTTATGGGAGCTTTAAAAACAAACGGTGCTATTCTTAAACATTTTAGTCGTCGCCTGACCCCACGCTTTGACAAACTTATGATGCCTGGGCCGAAAGTCACCACGTTCATTCTTACCTACCGAATTTTGATAATATTTGTATGAAGACTAATCAGCTGTTCACTGGCGGCCATCTTGGATTTGCAGGTTTTCATCCAAATGCATCATTAGTTTGTCAAAGCGTGGGCTCAACGGAATACAAAAATGTTTAGAATAGCACCGAAAGATACTGAAATAAGTCCTAGAATACCCAGCAACGAGGTTAAGCTCCTAAGTAATGAGGCAAACAAACTTAGAAAATCAACACAAAATAGGTCCGCAATGAATTCCAATTTATCCCAACAATTTTGATGACAATTTGACTGCAAAAATTGTTTGTTGTATTCACATACTCAGCATGTGGGCACACAACACAATGCTGTCTTCTCTCATTGTTAGACCATTGCATAATTTTATTGTTTTCCGTTTCTCACACTAGGAGCTAACAATAAGTTGTTTGCACACATACGTTTATGTTAACAGTGTCCTCTCGCGAATTATCACTTCTGCATACAGTAGATAGGTACTAGGTGTCTGTGGACGTTTTTTTTTCAAATGACCCTTTGCGTTTTCACACGTCAATCTTACAACAAAAATCTATGCGTACATACTTGTTAAAATGTAGAGGATATTCACTAAAGACGATTATCTAAATAATATTTTCACAACTACATAATTGTGTAAAGAAAATTGTGTGGCGCCATTCTTCTAGGACCAATCAGGGCCTCGTAAACCTGTATATTTAAAATCTAAGTTGCAACGATACATTGGCATTTCAAGCTTTTATTTAATGCACGCCCATAGGCCCCACGTTTCACAGTATAGCATGTATAAGTTCACATTTACACATGCTGCATGTGCACCTACCTACTTACAGACAAGAAAACAAACGTCACTTGAGCATAAACCTTGCAACTCCTGCCGCCTTGCCCTGAAACTGCAGTGGCATAGGTAAAAGTGAACCAAATTTTTACAGCATGGGTCACATGTTTCCCCACTACCCTGCTTTCGCATAATTTTAAACAGTTTGCATTTCATTCTTTTCTTTTTGGCAGATCATTTTCGAGGATACAATTTACCTATGTTTTCATTTTGAACACCTTCATTTCTTCAGCATTTTTCTGTCCCTTCTTTTAATTATCTTAGCTACTTATATAAATTTTAAAAGTAACACAGAATTGATTTGCAGTCAAAATAAAATGTACGTAATAGAAAAGCCTTGTCATTTACAAAAATGTTATCGTGTATGCTTACTCGAATTTTGAACTCCTTCGTAAGTACAGGGAGACTGCAAAATACATTCATATTATGTTAATGAAAATATTATTTACCTTCAAAGACCATGAAAATATAAAATGTTAATTGTATATTATTAAAACGTAGCAGTTTTATTAATTTCTATCCGTTGTTTTCTCACGGTATTGTGAGGTAGGTACGAGTACGTAATAAACCGTCAATGCTAAGTATGAGTAAGTAGTATATGTATTCACTCATAAATTTAATTTAAAAATATAATAATATTAACCATGTTCATCCTTTGTTGAAATAAAATACCTATTTATATTTCCTAAACAAATTAAAAAAATAGAAGCACATTTAAAATGTGATGTTACCTGGCCGGGATAGAGGCAGGACAGAGTCATAACTACAGTGCAAAATTAAGTAGGTAGTTTGAAAATACACTAAAGCGCTACGCACTGCATTTCACATAATATAACAACTTTCATCTTTATATATTTTACAACTAGAAAAATTCCCTAATTATCTAGAATCTATTTTTTGTTTACTTTTGAGTGACGTCACATAGTCGAGGGATTTTTTTCATCGTGCCGACTCCATTGCATCTATCCTGCTTACCTTACAATTCAATATTACCTACTCCAGCCTCGACCTTGAAATGTATACATACATAATTGCTGCTCCTTTTATTGTCTCATTATTCGTAGATTTATGTTTATATCGATCAAATCTAACATTTAATAACGTGGAATACTTAGTTAATAACAGTGTTCTGTTGTCTACTCACGGCTTAGTCACTGTCACATTACAGCAATTTTATATCCACGTAGACGTACCTGCGATGCTTACCTACTTACAAAAACTCTGCAATCTTGAGATCTAGTCCTTTTTTTAATTTCTGGAACCACTTTTTGACACCCACGCAGAGTTCAGAATATAGTCGAAAATCTAAATCTAAATCTAAGCTGCAAAGATATCGCACGTTTAATAATAAAGAGCAATAACTCAAAAAACAAGAATGTTGGGAAATTACGTTTGAAGTTCAGACAACCAGTACAACTTGTATGGGATGAAAAAGGCGTCCGATGTTTTATTTCGGTCAAATTCGCCCAAATTGAACGGCTGTCGCATTCTACCTATTCTTCTCGCATTGTTCTTGCGTTTTATTACAAAATCTCGATTTTCCGAATTTTCGAGTTATTGCTCTTTATTATTAAGCGTGCGATATGGTATACATCATTTAAGATTCATATAAAACGCATTCCCTCAAGCAGACATGTATAAGTTCGTGCTCACACATGCCGCAAGTGAACCTACAATAAAAAAAAACCCAATCTCAAATGAACATAAACCCTGCAACTCTTCCCTGAAAGAGGGGTGACATTGGCAAAGTGAACCATTTTTTACAGTATGGGCGGTCAGCCTCATACTAATCTAATCTAATCTAATCTAATCTAAGTTGCAAAGATATGCTACATTGGAGAATCACATTACATGCATTCTCACAACCAGACACGTACAAGTTCGCGCTTGCACATGCCTCATGTGAACCTACAACATAAAAACCAAATCTCAAATGGACATACACCCTGCAACTCTTGCCGTCCTTCCCTGAGACAGGGGTGACACTGGCAAAGTGAACCATTTTTACAGCATGGGTGGTCAGCCGCATACCAACCTATAAGTCAAGGAACACACACACACGACAAATTACATTTTATACATCACTAAATAATAATATCCAAATACAAAATATCCATTTACAAATAAAAACAAATTCCAATTTAATAAACCCTAGCCGCCAACATTACAGATCAACCGCCATTTCTTTCTGTCCTTACATACTTCTTTCATTTCCTCCAGAGTCATAATTTTCTTCATACAGGCTCTTCTTTTATTATGACTCTGGATATTTTTAATTTTTTACTGTTTAATTGCTTAGAATTTATTTGTTTTATATATTTGATTGTATCAATTGCATGTACTCCTTGATTGATAGGTTGGTATGCGGCTGACCACCCATACTGTAAAAAATGGTTCGCTTTGCCAATGTCACCCCTGCTTCAGGGAAGGTCGGCAAGAGTTGCAGGGCTTATGTTCATTTGAGATTGGGGTTTTTATATTGTAGGTCCACATGCAGCATGTGTAAGCGCGAAATTATGCATGTCTGCTTGTGGGAATGCATTTAATATGAATCTCAAATGATACATATCTTTGCAGCTTAGATTTAGATTTAGATTTAGATATTCCATTCAATCGCAATTTCGGATATTTGGTCCATCCATACCTTTCTCGGTCTTCCTCTACCACGACATCCATCTATTCTACCAACATATACTTTCTTCGTCAGTCTTTCCTCATTCATTCTCTCCATATGCCCAAACCATCTTAACAAACTTCTTTTAATCTTCACTTTCACACTTTCTCTTGCACCACATTCTTCTCTTACAAAATCATTCCTCACCCTGTCACTCCGTTTTTTTCCCAATCATACTTCTTAGAAAGTCCATTTCAACAGTATGGACTTTACTAATTTCACTTTCATTCACCGTCCAGGCCTCGCTTCCATACATCAAGGTGGGTAAAAGTATGCCACTGCGTACCGCCAATCGAGCATTTTTAGATATGTTTTGATTTTTGGCGATACAAACCTATGTATAAGTCAAGGAAGTCAAGGATAGTCATCCCTTATAATGCATTTACTGTGTAGGTAAGACACAGTAGATACAACTCCGGTCGATAGCGCAGTTGGTAAAATCGTTGCATTCAATCTTAGAGAACTAAGGTTTAATCCCCACATAGGGTCCCAAAAAAACATTTCGATTGATATTTCAAAATCAAAATCATTGAATCGGCATGTTTTACTCTCAGCCTTTACAAGAAATGAGAACCGGTCCACTTGGGAACAGGGAAACTCCCACTTCATGTGAAATGGTGGCCAAAGGTCTAACGACCCCTTTCGAGGCAAGCGGCAAGTAATTGCATACTATATTGATTGCTACTTTGCGTTTTTGTCTAAAATCTATAATCTGTAATCTAAGCTGCAAAGTTATGTTAACATTAAATGCATGCCCACATACAGGCACATTTAGTTTCGCACCTACACATTCTGCATGTGTGCATACAATAAACAAATCCTCACATGAACATAAACCTTGTAACTCCTGCTGCCTTTCCCTGAAACCGGGGTGGCATTGGCAAAAGTGAACCAATTTTTACAGCACGGGGGTCAGTGTCAGCCTCATACCAACCTACTTTGTCAATAATCTATAATCTAAGTTACAAAGATATATTACATTTCAGATTAATATTAAATGCATTCCCACAAGAAGATTCGTACATAAGTTCACCTACAGTTTAAATCCAATCTTAAATGAACATAAGCTTTGCAACTCTTGCCGACCTTCCCTAAGACAGGGGTGACATTGAAAAAATTAACCATTTTTTTACAGTATGGGTGGTCAGCCTCATACCAACCTATAAGTCAAGTCAAGGAATTGTACTGCCTTTATTTTCATGATCACCCTGTGCTGACGTAATAGGTTAGGTATGATATCATTATGCAACCGTTCAACAAGTAGGTACCACCCTAGTCGCACTCAACAGCACTAGCGCAATAATAAAAAACTATAAACAAATTCAAGATGGACGACGGTGGCGCGGCGTGCACGACCGTGTCATTGTTATTTGTCATTATCTCCAGTCTCGCATCGGAAGTCTCGCAGATGTCACGTGAAAATAAAACGCCATTACAATTGTTTTACATTCACGTCCTCCTTTTTACCGTCGGGGGTGTTCAAGTTTAGTTTTGTGATTGTCGAAAAAAAAACATGGTCGCGTGTGACAAGTGGGTGGCCATCAAAGTTTTCGAAGTTGTATGTGTTTTTGTATTACCTACTATAATTAATTAGTAATTTTTTCTAAAAATAATATCACGAAAAACTTAGAACATCACTGTGTGATTATTTTTCTTTGGTGTATTGTGAAATCAGATATTACTTATTGATGTTAAGTTCCTTAACTTATAGGTTGGTATGCGGCTGACCACCATACTGTAAAAATGGTTCACTTTGCCAATGTCACCCCTGTTTCAGGGAAGGACGGCAAGAGTTGCAGGGCTTATGTTCATTTGAGATTGGGTTTTTATATTGTAGGTCCACATGCGGCATGTGTTAGCGCGAAATTATACATGTCTGCGTTTGGGAATGCATTTAATATAAATCTTAAATGATGTATATATCTTTGCAGCTTAGATTAGATTAAATTATTATTTTTTTCGAATTTCAAAACTTCCAGGTTTTCTTTATTTTCTTTTTATACCTTCAATACGAAATAGTTATTTATGCTACTGCCTGGTAATGATAGTCTTTGTAACACGAGTGCTTGTTTGTAGTTTGCACAATAGACAGAAAGAGTGTTACAAAGACTAATTACGTGCAGTGGCACACAATATTTTTTCTACGATCATGAAATAAATAACAAAATAGTAAATAGTAGTAATTATAATGTACTCGTCCATTTGAAGTAATTAAAACCTCACCTTTGTTAAACCGTGTAATTTATCATTCCCTCGATTATCTAATCTAATCTAATTTGCAAAGATATATTATTACATTTAGGATTCATTCTCAATTAATAAAACTCCATGCCTACAAACACACACATATAAGGTCACGCTTATACATGCCGCAAATAAGGTTCTGCAACTACTGAAACAGGGGTGTCATTAGCAAAGTAAAACAAGTTTTTACGGCATAGATGGTCAACCTCATACCGACCTATTAGCCAAGTAACGGTTTAAATTTGTTTATTTTTTGCGGTGAAAATATCTTGCATTATTTTCCTTTCAAGCCTTCTGTTTTCCTTCCAAAAAAGGAAAGCTACAATTTGGAGTATTTTGATAAATAAATTTGATGAATTATTACACTATTATCTATTTTTATTTGACTCTACACATAAAATATATTCATTTTCATTTGAACAAAGATTGAACATGGTGGGGAGGGAGGAACTATCAATAATAAAAATAATAATAATAAATAATAATCTAAGTTGCAAGGATATATTCATTTAAAGCTCTCAGATGTATGCCCACAAACAAACACGTGTAGTTCGCGCTTACAAATGCTGATTGTGTACTTACAAATAAAATCCAAACCTCAAATGAACATAAGCCCTGCAACTCTTGCCTGACATTGGCAAAGTGAACCATTTTTTACAGTATGGGTGGTCAGCTTCATACCAACCTATAAGTCAAGGAATATATAAGTCAAGCCTATAAGTCAAGGAAAGGAATAAATTGAAAATATTCATACAATGACTGACGTTTTAAACGTGGTTGCTATGGAAACGGAAAATAATAGTTTGTTATCGGTTGCTTAGCAGGAAAGCCCCATACAAGGTTGATACTCGAAATCATAGATAAGTATACTATAATACTACGTATTATAGATGTGCCACTGAACCCTGTTTCAGTGCATTATGTAGGAAAAACAAGGTATATGGAAATAGTAAAAAGAGTCATCTATACTTCGGGGCGTAAGGTTTTTGTACAAACCCCCCCTGGGGACTTCTTCTTCTTCTTAAAAAATATATTTTTTGTTTTTGCCATACTTATTTCACAAGAAAAACAACGTTTTATTACATAGATATATTTTTTATTAACATTTTAAGGAGTGAATTATAATACAAATTTACAATGAAATAAAGCTTGTACATTCTAAAATCTAAATCTAAGCTGCAAAGATATGTACCATTTAAGATTCATATTAAACGAATTCCCACAAGCAGATATGTACCATTTCGCGCTAACACATCGCACGTTTAATAATAAAGAGCAATAACTCAAAAAACATGAATGTTGGGAAATAACGTTTGAAGTTCAGACACCCAGTACAACTTGTATGAGATGAAAAAGGCGGCCGATGTTTTATCTCGGCCATATTCGTCCAAATTGAACGGCTGTCGCATTCTACCTATTCTTCTTGCATTGTTCTTGCGTTTTATTACAAAATCTCGATTTTCCCAATTTTCGAGTTATTTCTCTTTATTATTAAACGTGCGACATGCCGCATGTGGACCTACAATCTAAAAACCCAATCTCAAGTGAACATAAGCCCTGCAACTCTTGCCGACCTTCCCTGAAACAGAGGTGACATTGGCAAAGTGAACCATTTTTTAAACTATGAGTGATACATTATTATTGATACGTGATTACATTAATACATAATATTTTAGATAGCTCAGTTGGTAGAGTGCTTGCATTCCATGCCGTGAGCTGGGGTTCGAATCCCACCGAGGCAGGGTGTCAGAAATGATTATCCGTTTCTGTGTTTATTTCAAACCTCAAATCAAAATACCGGCAAGGTTTACTCAGCCTTAACCAGAAATGAGAACCAGCCTCTCGGGAGCTGGGAAACCCCCACTTCAACTGAAGAGGTTGGCGTAAGGCCGACCCCCTTACCTGTAAAAATAAATAGGTTCCACTCGCCACATGCGACTCCTTCGGGGATAACGCGGCAAGATGTTACACTATATGTGTAGCTTAGTTGCGTTTTTTTTTATGCCTATGAAGAATAAATTGAATAAAATATTATGGTATAAACTTGAAACAATTATTTTTATGTCTTTTGGAGAAAATAGTTCAATGTTTTCTCACTATAATAATCAAACTATTTAATTTACATAGTTGAATGTCTAACCTATTTATGGTTTTACCCACAGTTTCCATTTAACCTAATAACTCGTCGTAAAACCAAACAGTTTTTAAATAAAATTTTACACTTTCACATTCACTTTCATGATCTGTTTTATCTGATGTATTCCTTTTGTGTTATTGCAGGTCAGACCATGGTCCATTTGCAACTTTTTTATCTGCCGACGTTTCGCTTTCACGGCGTGGTGGTATTTTTATGGGGTTGGTCGTTTTCAGTGACGGACTGGTAGTATGATGAAAATTGTGGGAATCGGAAGAATCGATTTCTGAAACATAAATAAAAAAAGAAGAATTAGTTTATGGGTTCAAAATTTGCAAGAAAGAAGGAAGGTCTAAGATAATATTGTTTTTGCTAATCTCATCGATGTGAAATTCAATGGAAGTTTCCTTGCTCCCATAAAAATGTTTCACATTTCTTATGAAGGCTAATAAACTTGCTGATACTAAGATTTAAATAAGACAAAATACCAAAACGGAAAATACTATCTGACACCGTCCATGGCAATTGAATCCAAGCAATGGTGTTAAATACAAGCGTTTTTCAAAATTAAGTGTCGACCAAACGTTAAACATTTTACAAAATCGATGACAGATTACATGCACATTAAAAAATATAAAATAAACTGCAACTTACTTGGATTTCCAATACCGCTTACGGTAAACTCAGTTCTTGTAAAAATGAAACACTTCATAAAAATGTCCAATCACTGAATGAAAAAGCGCATTTTTTCCGTAATTGTTTGAAGAACAAAAGGTTACTTTTATCATTTATTTCAGCAGACGCCAGACAACAAATTTCTACTGTCACATGTTTTGATTGGAACAAAATTTGAATTTCAAAAAAAACTACCTACCCTCACTTTAATGATTACTTGCCATCTAGCGTATTTTTTTTAAAGTTTGCATGTAAAAGAAGCTTACAAAATATATCTTTCTCATTTGGGATCAGGGCATGAATTTGAAGCATATGTGTCAGACAGAGACAACTGTCAAGGCAATATCTCTATGAGTTTCTGCTTGAAATCATATTTCATTTTAGAATGCTGGTTCATTTGTTCCCAGTGACAGGAGCCTGCTCGAAATTAAAATATGGTTCCATTTCTGACAATGCGCATGCGCACATTTTCATTTCAACATGGTTACCCGTTGCGTAATGACCATTACGTAACGGGCTGTGGAAATGTATAGAACGTTTTTTTTAAACAACAAAAATTGTACAATCCAACAGTGTTACTAGTGAAGATAAATTATTTTTCATTACTTAAATCCCTTTCAAAATAATATCGAATTTTCGCAGTTTATCTTTTTTGTATTATTTCAAGGAAAACGTACTTATGTTATTACGCTCATGGCGCTATGGACGCTCACAATGTTAATAATAATAGCATAATATACTTGTAGCATCCCATAATCAAACCTACGTACACTTCCACTTTCCTTTGTGATAAGAGCCCCACGTATCAGGTATGTGTGGCCGTAAATAGGTCTTCATTTTCATAACGTACTCGTAGATAATAAAACTGTCGCATTTCCAAACATAACTGTAAAAATAACATATTCTACCATCACTAATTCTCCTTATAGATTATTAGTTCATGAATATAAAATTCATGTTATATAAAATTAGTAATAACTAATAAGTATATATTCATCCCTTGACTTATAGGTTGGTATGAGGCTGACCACCCATGCTGTAAAAAATGGTTCACTTTGCCAATGTCACCGCTGTTGCAGGAAAGGATGGGAAAAGTTGCTGAGCTTATATTTTGAGGTTTGGTTTTTGAATTGTAAATACACATACAGCATTTGTGAGCGAGAACTAACACGTGTCTGTTTGTGGGCATGCATTTAATATTGTCGGTGTTGTGGCTGAGGGGTCCAAGTGGGCTGACCTTTCTAGCGTGTTTGGAATAGAACAACGTTGGTTCGATCCCCGCCTGGGCCATTTGACCATAACTTTGACCCTGGTTCAACAGATGCTATTATTATGATCTATAATCTATAATCTAAGTTGCAAGGATATATTCATTCAAAGCTCTCAGTAAGAGATGATGAGAGATGATGACAAACAAACACGTGTAGTTCGCGCTTACAAATGCTGATTGTGTACTTCAAATAAAATTCAAACCTCAAATGAACATAAGCCCCACAACTTTTGCCGACCTTCCCTGAAACAGGGGTGACACTGGCAAAGTGAACCATTTTTTACAGTATGGGTGGTCAGCCTCATACCAACCTATAAGTCAAGGAATTTATGATGCTAATAATTAATTAATAATTCATTAAAATAAACAATAATGAATTATTAATTGATGATATTACTACCTGTTTCTGGCAGGCAGAATAGGTTGGTGAATTGCACTCCTCTTCACAAATATTTTTTTTTTAATTAAAAAAAAAAAAAAAACTGTCTTTGCCAGGCCCGGATTAACACCAATGGGAAGTCCTGGTGCGGGGAAAGTCAGGGGGGCCCCAACCCTCTATCCCCTCCCACCAACACCTCCCCGCGCCAACCAAAAAATGTATACTTATTGTGTACCAAAACTATCACCGACGGCTGTTTGCGATGGTTTTTCAGGAACCTCTTCGGGAGGTCTATGACAACACTTGTTAGAGCGAGCTTCGTCTTATCCTTTTTGTACAAAAATGGATTGATATATTTTTCTGTACAAATTCATATAAGTCGCCATGGGCGTCTTTGGTCTCGAAGGCTGCTTTTGATTCGGACCCCATAAAAAAATAATCAAAATCTCTAAAAACGTATTTCCAAAAAGTCTATGAGGGCGTGGTCGTGAATGTTTTAAAAACCTGATACCTCGATCAAAATTTATTATAAAAAAATATTTGAGTACCCATATTTTTCTAAAACGTCTCGGGGGGCCCTAGGACGCAGGGGTCCTCGTTCGGTCGCACAGCTCGAACCGCCCTTGCCTATATAAAGCCTTCTTTGATCATAAAACACAGACACACCTCAAAACTCTGAGAACTTGGCTTTTCATGACTCATTCAATTACCAAACTGCGTTCAGAAAATGATCTACCAGTGTCTGTGTTTCCTTCTCAATTTAATCCGGTTTTATTCAAAACCAACATCAAACACTACTTCCTTTTTTGCCCGACGACAGAAGCGACAATTCAAGGAACACCTTTGCGGCACCCTATGCGGTGACATAGACCCTCAAGCCTTTCAAGAAGTAGGGAGACTCCCGCACAGGATTTTTTAACAAAACCTTCATAATTAAAACATAAATAAAAACAAAAATATCGACAGTAGCAAACTGGTAATAAAATACAATAAGTTTAAGTTCATTTTCATAAAAAAATAGATATAAATTAAAAATGACTTACATTATTCTGGAACCGCCCCTGGAACACACCATATACTTTACGCGAGTATTAATAAATAGTAATTTACATGCGTTAGCGCAAGCTCCCGGCCGCTGCTCCTATCTTGGCTTTCACATGGCACTTAATTTTACTTCAAGTAATCCATTGAAAATATTTTTAAACACACTTAATTGAAATCACTTTGATTTAGGATATTAAATATTTTATAGCCCTACGTGTTATTTTTTAGGAAAAATATTAATATCGCATTTTTGCAGGCTTTCTCATGATGGTGCTTAGTTGAATGAAGAAGAAAACGGTGCACTGCTCACTGTTTGTGTTACAAATAAATAATGAGAGTATTACTTTGTTTACTTCTGGACATTTTATTTAATTTAAAAAAAACCTAAATTGCCGCCTTTGTTGATATACGACTCATTCAAATTTTGTTCTTATTACGTTCTTTGAAAGGATTTTATTTAATAATAAAGCGATGGATAATTTAATTTATCGTTTACACTTTTTAATTATCACTTTTCAACATTTCAAAAAATCTCTTAAAAAATCATTTACGCGCGAACTTAAAATTTACGAAATCGAACGCGAAAGCACAACACACTGCTTGCCATACCGACACAGACTGCTGCTTACGTGATCGAGATTCTATTTTAAGTACTTTCTCTTGCTCAGCGACTTTCTCTCATTGTGATTGGTTGGGGGCGTGTCTTAGCGAGCGTGGGGTTAATATTCCACATGGTGGGAGAGTTTTAATTTGTCATTCCTACACAACAGAGGGCTCGCTTATGGTCAAAAAAGATCAACAGTTGATATCATCCCACTAAAGAACCAAAGTCAGTTGTTTAGCAAAAGTACCAGATTTATTTTTTTCTCACCGAATTCAAAGTAAAAATCATCACGATGAAACAAATGTTTCTAAGCTACACATATAGTGTAACTTCTTGCCGCGTTCTTCCCGAAAATGTCCCATTCAGCGAGTCGAACCTTTTTATTTTTACAGGTAAGGGGGTTGGGGCTTGCTCCAACCACTTCAGTTGAAGTGGGTGCTTCCCAGCTCTCGGGGCATTGGCACTGATTTATTGTGAAGGCTGAGTAAGCCTTGCAGATATTTTATTTTTGGTTTGAAATAAACACTGAAACAGGAAATTCTTTCTGACACCCTAGGTGGGATTCGGACCCGAGTTCTTATGCATGGAATGCAAGCACTTTACCAACTGCGCTATTGACCGAACAATCAATACAAAGAAAATTTTATAAAATCAAGAGTCCTCTACATGCTTGATCGTCACTAGTCGGGCATATTTCTCAATCAAGGCCCATTTGGTATAAGGCTGGTCTTTGATAAAAGTACAGCCAGGCCCGGATTAAGACCACTGGGGGCCCTGGTGCGGGGAAAGGCATGAGGGGCCCCGACTCCCTTCTCCCCTACTCCCACCCCTTCATCCTCGCCTACTATAAAAACGAGCATAGACACCGAGAGTAAAAAAAAGTATATGTTATTTAAGAATATTTTTATAAAACGTCTTGGGGGCTCCTAGGACGCGGGGGCCCTGGTTCAGCCGCACCGCTCGACGCTACACATATAGTGCAACTTCTTGCCGCATTATCCCTGAACTGGTCGCATCTGGCGAGTTGAACCTATTTATTTTTATAGGTAAGGGGGCCGGCCTTACGTCAACCATCTTCCAACCACTACTTCAGTTGAAGTGGAGTTTTCCAGCTCCCGAGAGGGCTGGTTCTCATTTCTTGTGAAGGCTGAGTAAACATTGCAGGTATTTTATTTTGGGGTTTGAAATCAACACCGAAACGGGAAATCATTTCTGACACCCTCGGTGGGATTCGAACCTAAGCTCACGGCATGGAATGTAAGCACTCTACCAACTGAGCTATTGACCGGACTCATATTATAATTATTAATTTATGATATTAAAATACCTGTTTCTGGCCAGGCGGAATAGGTTGGTGAATTGCATTCAATAATTTAAAAAACAATAATGGGCCTTGATTGCTTCCAGCTGCTGTGCATCTCCTGCGTGGTGTGCAAGCGCGTGACAGACGACGAGGCCACCCGGCTGTCCCTGTACCTGCAGAAGTACTCCAGGGAGTGGTCGCTGCTGAGGAACGTCACCTGGGACTCTGTGGGCGCGTCATTCGCAGACGCCATCTACGGAGGTAAGCTCAACACCACATACAATACATCTCCTGCGTGGTGGGCAAGCGCGTGACAGACGACGAGGCCACCCGGCTGTCCCTGTACCTGCAGAAGTACTCCAGGGAGTGGTCGCTGCTGAGGAACGTCACCTGGGACTCTGTGGGCGCGTCATTCGCAGACGCCATCTACGGAGGTAAGCTCAACACCACATACAATACATCTCCTGCGTGGTGGGCAAGCGCGTCACAGACGACGAGGCCACCCGGCTGTCCCTGTACCTGCAGAAGTACTCCAGGGAGTGGTCGCTGCTGAGGAACGTCACCTGGGACTCTGTGGGCGCGTCATTCGCAGACGCCATCTACGGAGGTAAGCTCAACACCACATACAATACATCTCCTGCGTGGTGGGCAAGCGCGTGACAGACGACGAGGCCACCCGGCTGTCCCTGTACCTGCAGAAGTACTCCAGGGAGTGGTCACTGCTGAGGAACGTCACCTGGGACTCTGTGGGCGCGTCATTCGCAGACGCCATCTACGGAGGTAAGCTCAACACCACATACAATACATCTCCTGCGTGGTGGGCAAGCGCGTCACAGACGACGAGGCCACCCGGCTGTCCCTGTACACACGTAAAATATTTCAATTAACATTCCAATTCGGTAATTTACCAAATGCAAAACCTTTTTTTTATATGGTAGGTGAAAATCTTTTATAGTCGCTGTGTGGGACTCTCCCCGGAAAACTCTCCGGGGCCTACGCCACTAAAAACCCCTCTTGTGCACGTCACCGCCATGATCCGGTCCTACTATGATAGCAATACTTTGGGGCCGTGGCAATTAGCTTCAACACTTTAATCAACCACCTTGGCTGCCGCGGGCCGCCTCCTCCTCTCACGCTCGGCTTCCTCCTTCATTCCGATCACGCTCAAAGCGAAGGCCTCCCACGCCTGCCACTTATTGGCGGACTGGAGCATTGTCGGTCCTACCATGTCCGCCTCCAGGTGATCGACCTCCAGGGCAGCCAGAAGTGACTCCCTTTCCGTCGCCCAGGCCGGACACACCAGCATCGTATTCTCAGCGTCGTGCTCTATCGCATCGCAAAACCTTAAAACAGTATCATAAAGCCATGCATTCCTGCAGGTTGTTTTGTAATAATCATTTGGAAACGAGTCAACTGTACTACAATGAACACTTTTTAAATAGATCGATGGCACTGGCTATAAAAAATCAATGTACCTATGATTATGGCTACATTTCATTTATGGAAGATGCCAATAGCCATAAACTTAATGTTTAAATAAGCCCACAAGTTTTTTTGACAAGGTGGATTTCTTGAGCAATTTTGATTTCTGGCGTTGCGCATGCGCAGTAGACAGCGCGCCATTTTAAACTTTCATCCGCTAGGCCTAAAGGAGTATGTTCATCTGAGCTTTGGTTTATTTTGTCAATACACATCAATATAGGTAAGCGCAAACTTACACATGTTTGCCTGTGGGTGTGCAATAAGCATAAGCCTTAAATGTCAACATATCTTTGCAAATTAGATTACAAAAATATCAATCAAGGAACTCATGCTTATTACAATTCCTCAAATCATCCACTAAGTAACAGTTTCTCTTGCCTTTGCTGCAGCCGTCTCTCTGTGTGTTCCAGGCTACACCATCATCACGTTTGGTCTCCTGCTGGGCAGGATCTTCCGTGAGCTCCCACAGGGACGCCGGATAGTGGAGGGCTTCCTGCTGGGGATGGGCGCTATCTTCTTCATCATCCTAGGTAACAAGTATTTTGCGTGTCTTACACAAAAAAAAACAATGATTCTACCTATCAGAAGTACCTAAGTACATAGCACGTCATGATGTTTTCTTGAGAATTCTCTTTTTATCCAAGGCAGTCCACTTGCTTCGCAACGTCAACACAAAGTGAAGTAGAATTTTGGAATGTGATGTTGCCATTGATTAAAATAATGAACCTAAATAGAGTATGTTCCATCTATTTCCTCCTGTAGTAATGCACGTGCCATGGAATGCAAGGAGCTAGACCAGGGGTGTCCAACACAATATTGTGGCGGGCCAAATTTAGTAGTTTTGTAATGGTGGCAGGCTAGGAAAAGCATGGGCAACAAAACAAATAATTTGTCGTTGGTCGAACTTATTGCGCAATAACTATTGATGTCGTCGCTGGCTGGATGAAAGGCATAAAATAACAACAATCTTTGTTTAACAGTAATTCTCATATACCTCATTTTACTAAGATCGTGATTTAGGCATAGTCTTTTTAGCACGCCAATCAACTCTGAGGCTCCATCTATTTATTTTTATTTTGTTGATGAATACCATCTTTACATCTTACTTAAGTACTACCTGTGAGTTTCAAATGTGTGCATTGTCAAAATCTGAAATCATGCTCCTGTGTAAAACTAAAATGTGGATAAAAATAGCTTTTCAATGCAGTATAAGAGATTAAGTCATCTGCAAAAACATGAGATGAAAAAACTAAAAAACCCCGTGCTTTTATGATTTTTCATTAATAAATAATTAGTCCCAACCTTGTCTTGTCAAGCTCAAAAAGATAATATTCAATGTCATTCACAATGAAGTTTGTCAGCAATATTTCTTAGAATTCTTATTGTAAGACCTTATTGTTACAAAAAACAAACACATTAAGAAATAACCTGCCAATTTTTATATTTGACTTACTCATAAACAAAACAATGAAGTCATTTTAAGTGTTTTTTGTTTATAAATGCTGTGAACAAATTTTGCTGCCATGCGCCAGAGGAGTGTTGACTTGCAATGTGGACGTATCTCTCTTTGCAAGTTATGATTGCATTGTAGTTTGTATGATTAACCAGAGAATGGCCGTGGTGCTAAACATTCTACTCTGTAAGGGCTTTCACAAGTAAATTACAGTTTTAACAAATCATTTGAAGTGAACAACTATCAGCAAATCCCTAGCTCCCTGCGGCGCCAGCTCCCAGGACGTGCCTCACATCTTGTGGCACTGTCCATTGCAACACTCTGATCGGGTTGCGCTCCTTGCTGCAGTATGGCCGGCCATTGGCCCAGTCGGTTACGCAGACTTTGTTGCTACAAAATACAATTTCTCTGCTTTTGAGCGATTTCGCGCTTCTTTTTGCCAAGCTGCATCCACAGGGGATTCACAGTAATCCTGCCCTTAGTTTTCTGTTTCTTAATATTCTTTTTATTATATTCTTCATGCTGCCTGTGATCTAGCAACAATCCCACAAGGAGAGCCACCCGAAGTATGCTTCTTGCTTCAGTAATATCAAACCACTTACTTTCAGAGTCATGGGCACGCCTCCGATCTAGAGGTTCTTGTTTTGTTGTACTGCTGCTTTTCTTTCCCAAGAAGGCCTTCCGCCACTTCTATAATCTATAATCTAAGTTGCAAGGATATATTCATTTAAAGCTCTCAGATGTAAGCCCACAAACCAACAAGTGTAGTTCGCGCTTACAAATGCTGAATGTGTACTTACAAATAAAATCCAAACCTCAAATGAACATAAGCCCCACAACTTTTGCCGACCTTCCCTGAAACAGGGGTAACATTGGCAAAGTGAACCATTTTTTACAGTATGGGTGGTCAGCCTCATACCAACCTATAAGTCAAGGAATAAATATATAGTTTTGCATGAACGTCCATGTGCTGTGGGTCATTCTGACACATACATACAGGATGGATATGAGGGTTTGAGCATACCTTACCTTCCTTGACTGATAGGTTGGTACGAGGCAGACCACCCGTGCTGTAAAAATCGGTTCACTTTTGCCAATGCCACCCCGGTTCAGGGAACGGCGGCAGGAGTTGCAAGGTTTATGTTCATGTGAGGTTTTGCTTATTTGTATACACATATGCAGAATCTGTAGCCTACATGTGCGTGTCTGTGGGCATGCATTTGATATGAGCCTTAAATGTTAACATACCTTTGCAGCTTAGATTGGACGGACACGGAAAGTAAGTAGCTTAGATTAAAGATTATAGATTCTTAAATCCCATCACAGCGTATAAACTTGATCTAACCACTTCATAAATAACAAATACTGTAATATTTGATTTTAATGTTTTCAGGTGGACTTGAATTAGCATCTGTAGACTCAGTGCCGGGGAGCCTGATTGACAACGCTGCTGTGCTTGGAGTGCTGTCTCTGGTCACGGCTCTCATATTCCTCATCGACCTCGCGGCCCCGAGAGTCAAGAGCACCAGCAAGCATTGCCAGACGGACACGGAGAAAAACACCAACAGCTATCCTACGCTGCCAAAGCACGACACCAAGAAACCAAAGGCAGACGACAAACCAGCCAAGCCAAAGTTCTTCCCCGAGAAGTTCAAGAAAGCAGACAAAAAGGAAAAGCTCAAGAACGTCAGTGAAGCAGCCGTACTCAAGGAGAAGGAGGCAAATGAAAGTAAGGATAGGAGAGTTGAAGAGAAAAGTGCAAAGGACGAGGTTGACAATTTTATTGTATCACAAAGTAGCGGATACCACAAGTTTGCTGACGACAACGCAGACGCATTGCAGTTCGAAACAATGGAAAAAACTAAATTCGGATCTTTCCGTAACGGGGAATCAAAAAGCATTGAAAATAATGTGTTTCAAAAGACGGCGCCTCGAGAAAATATTGAGAGAAGAATGAGTCAAGAAAAGATGATCAGCGATGAGATGGAAAGGAACGCCGATTATTTGAAACGATTGGAGGAGAGAAACGCCTTGGATAAATTACAGGCTGAAAGAATAGTGTACGAACAAAATCTAGCTAAACTAAATGAAAAATATTTGAAGGAATATCAACAAAAGTTAGCTCAAGACCTCGAATATGAAAAGAAAGGTTATCCAAAGATGGGAGTTGCAGATTACGGAGTGCAGAAAGGAAAGAATTGGGAGAATTTTGAAGACGAGAACTTCCCGCCGTTTCCCGTGAGACACGATTACCTGCCTGAATTACAAACACCGGTGTTTGCACGCGTAAAGGATGCTCCCTCAAATAAAAGCTACGGCGTGTACGATAACTTGTCAACGTACAGCGTGAAGAACAAGTCAATCGAAGACAACACTTTGAGGAGCACCAAGCCACCGACTATGCAACAAATCGCTGAATACTTTGGTTTAGAAAAACAGAGAAGTAACAAGAAGGAGACGGCGGTACAAGTTGATGAAGATTTGCCCAATGTGTCTTTCCGCATGCGGGGAAATGGGAAGTTGCCCGGCGGGAAGCAAGGTAACGGCAACGCTTTCACAGAAGGGCCGAGCAGCCCCACGGACCACGGCTACGTTCAGTACACGGCGCAGCATTGGGATGAAAGATTGAGCCGGAAATATTCCTCTAGAACTCCGCAGCACAGCCCCACGGATGAATAATTTGAATCTGTCCCTTGTCAAGAAAGTAAAAGAAAATGATAATGGCAGTACACAATTGTATATTGTTGTCGACCCTGATGTATGGAAGCGAGTCGTGGACGATGAATGAAAGAGAAGTAAATAGGGTATGCACCGTAGAAATGGCTCATTTGAGAAGTATGACAGGAAAAACATTGAAAGATAGAGTAAGAAACGAATGGGTTCTGAATGAATGCGGAGTAAAAGAAAGCGTGAAAGTGAAAGTTCAAAGAAGTGTGATGCGATGGTTTGGACATATTGAAAGGATGAATGAAGACCTACTGACAAAAAAAGTGTATGAAGGTAATGTAATTGGTAAGCGTGGAAGGGGAAGACCTAGGAAAGAATAGATTGATCAAAAAAGTGAGATTGCGAATGAATGGAATCTACAGAGTGGAAACAAGAGAAGAGCATGCATGAAAAGAGTGATAAAACTAGATGAGATGAAAGAAGTATGCAAGGACAGAGTCAAGTGGAGGCACTTGTGTGGGGGTACCGGCCACCCCTAGAGGAATGGCGGCAGGATACAAGACAAGACAAGTCAGTAAAAACATGCAGAAAAGCCACTTCATTACTTGAAGACTACAGAGGAAAAACAAGGAATGTCAGCAAAAATAATCTACTAATGCCATCTAGTGGCATCTGTGTGTATCTAGAGCTCTGCAAAATTTGTAATGCAACAACAGTCGCTATCACAGCTTATGGCGGTTTTTCCGGTTCTTTGTAACTGTAACTCTGTCGCCATTCCGCTAGGGGTGGCCAGAGCCTCTGCAGAGCTGCCTCCATTTTTTCCTATCCTTATATACATTTTTCAATTCATTCATATCCATCACCTTTTTTATGCATTTTCTTCTTTTACGCTCACTTTGTATATCCCATTCTTTCACAATGTCCTCAATCTGATCACTCCATTTTCTCGGTCGTCCCTTCCCTCTTTTTCCTTTCACACCTCTTTGTGACAGGCAATAACCATGAGAAATACAGACTTTCAAAATTATAATTTTGATTTACTCTAAATGTCTTTCAACTGACATTCCTTGTTCTTCCCCTGTAGACCTCACGTATTGTTATTGGTAAGACTCATCTACAGTCATACTTCAATGGTTTTATTCACACACAGCAAAACCAAGGCTTACCCGTTGCCTAAAATGAATTAAACATACAAAAAAAAAAGATAATTCGTGGACCATCTATAGATTACAAGTTTTGTACTTAATACTTCTATTATCCAATATTCTATATTGCATTTCATACTAGTTTTTTTTGTAAGTTTGTTTTTTACGTGAAATTCATGTTATTGTTTTTGTTCCTTGATTTATAAGTAGGTATGAGGCTGACCACCTATACTCTGAAAATTGATTCACTTTGCCAAAGTAAGGCTTCAAGGAAGAGCGACAGGAGTTGCTGGGTCTTAAATCATGTGTTAATATATCTTTGCAATTTAGATTATAGATAAATCAATGAAATATCCGATGACGTAGTGATGATGAGGATGATGACTTCGTGACTGAGAAACATGTCGCACGTTTAATAATAAAGAGAAATAACTCAAAAATTGAGAAATTCGCGATTTTGTAATAAAACGCAAGAACAATGTGAGAAGAATAGGTAGAATGCGACAGCCGTTCAATTTGGACGAAGATGAACGAGATAAAACATCGGTCGCCTTTTTCATCCCATACAAGTTGTACTGGTTGTCTGAACTTCAAACGTGATTTCTCAACATTCTTATTTTTTGAGTTATTGCTCTTTATTATTAAGGGTATACGAGAGCTTAAAAAGATTATTAATATCGGGACTAAAGAACCTCTATGGAAGTATTTTTGTGATTTTCCTAATTTTACAGCGAAAAAACTTTGATTGTCCCTGGCCAGATGTCGTTACTGAAGTACATAACTTTATGTTTTAAGTCAAGCATTACGTTTCACAAAAAAATAATGTAAATTATCTTGACGCTCTTAGCGAGCGTTTAAGTTTTTTAAACTTTTGCTTAAACGCTATGTTTGAGTATTAACGGCTGCGAATCTGACACAGAAAGACAATTACGTACAATTACGAAAGAAAATATTCTGCACAAGTATCTTACATTTGTAAAATAACTTAAACATTTTTTTGCGTTTTACAGACAAACACGTTGTGTGTGCAGATCTTTTTTTTAAAATATAACAAAAACATTCTGTTTCGTCTGTCCCGCTGTATCACACGCGGTGTGTATTTTTTATAAAATTATCTATGTGGAAGTCTCAGTGGTAGCAAACGATTGTATTAAAACAAATTATGCCAAAAAAATATTTTTTCTTTTTATATTTTATTTTTTATCTTGACTTATAGGTTGATATGAGGCTGACCACCCAAGGCACGGCTTTCTCAGCTTTCACAAGAAATGAGTAGATATACATAACTCTTCGACTTAGATTGTAGATTGTGGTTATCACGCACAAAATGATTCATTTTAATACGATTGTGTGGTGTAAATTTTATTTATTGATTTGTCTACGAATGAATAAAAACACAAACGTGGAATGACAGAGATGCTATCGATGTAAAATAAAGGATACAGATACGGATATTGCAATAATATTATTTCGATTTCGGCAAAAGGATATCTCCTTGACTGATAGATTGGTATGAGGCTGACCCTCCGTGCTGTAAAAATCGGTTCACTTTTGCCAATGCCACCCTGGTTTCAGGGACAGGCGACAGGAGTTGCAAGGTTTATGTTCATGTGAGGTTTTGTTTATTTGTTACACAGTATAACAACATGTTTTATTTAAACTCCGTCTACACCCCTATCCGACATTATCCGAAACTTTTGTTTCGGTTGCGGACACGTTTTAATTTTTATTTCGGATACTTGAAAGTTTCAATTACGGGTAAAATAATATCCACAACATATCTAGTTACACTTATGAAGGCAGGACAAACGAAGAACAAAATAAATAAATTGCACAGAATCTGCACTCGACTTTCTTGCAAAAATTAACCCACTGTATGACGCATGTAAAGCTATAATCATCTACCAGCTTATGCAGTTTCAATGAAAATATAATATATCGATAATAAATCTATTTTATTCCACCGCGGTGTGTACCTGCATATCCGTGCGAGTATTGAAATAGCCATATAAATTCTTAAGTGAATAAAAAATATTTGGATGATTTATTTGGTGAGCGCCGTTTTGTGTGAATCACACCTCAAGAGCCCTCTGCGAGGTTTCTGCACAGTCTCCAAATTTGTCGGGAATGGAGACGGTATTATTTTGGATATCCGCTAGTTTTGAAGGGTTTCCCAACGGATATTAGATTTTTAAGAAATTTTGAAAATAAAATACCTACAAATAAGAACATTGATGGGATGGCAATATTTCTAGGCTATCATTTAGTTTTTTATCAGTCACACAAGTATACGTGATTATTACTAAAGCTTTGTATTCACTGAAAAATGAAAATCATAATGAAACGATGTAACAGATGTCATTTTTATTATATTTTGGAGAGATACGGATACGATTTTTTTATTAACGAGTATCCGATAGTTTCAGTTATGCATACGGATACCCATTTATTACTCCATTTTTCAAAATCTTGATGGGAATTATTACAAAAAAAACTTTAAAAGTATGAAGACATAATTCAAGCAAGACATAAACAACATCTAAACACGAATATGAGATTATCATATAGATACAAATCAGCACGGCCTTGTCAAAGTTGTTAAAAAAACAAGATATAAAAAATTAGATTAACAGCCGAACATACAAATTTCCACAGAGCCTTTCAAATTTCTTCAAATACAGTAAAAAAGTATGCAAGTTCTAAAATAATCTGTAATCTATAGTGCAAAGATATATAAACATAAAAAAATAATATCAAATGCATGGCCACAAACAGACACTTGTAAGTTCGCACATACAAATGAGTGTTTACTAACAATTAAAAATCCAAACCTCAAATGAACATTAACCTTGCAATACTTGCCGACCTTCCCTGGAACAGGGGTCACATTGGCAAAGTGAACCATTTTTTACAGTATGTGTGGTCTGCCTCATACTAACCTATAAGTCAAGGTATGCATGTAATAAATAACGATCTAATCTAATCTAAGTTGCAAAGATATGCCACATTGGGGTTTCACATTACATGCATTTTCAGAAGCAGACACGTTTTACGCGCATAACCAATTTCTACAGCATGGGTGGTCAGCCGCATACCAACCTATAAGTCAAGAAATGTACACAACAAATTACATTTCAGAAATAAACGATCTTGATAAAAAAAATCTTAATATTTACAATTTACAAAAAATGTTTTTAACTTCTGGAAGACTTTGAACTTACACCAGCATTGAAAGCGGGCAGGCGAATTTAAACTCTAAGTATGAAAGTCAACGTTTTAACTGAGCCGCGGCGCATACAAATAATGTATCAGGATGTAAAGCAGCACCTCTTACGAGCGTCTCCATTTCCATATATTATAATAAAACTCTGTGGTTGAGTATAAAACTTGTTTTTTTTACGTTCATTCTTCCGCACCGCAAAAATACGTACATGCCTCGAGTATAACATTGGACGTTTAAACTCAAACACGGAGAAAACAAAAAAAAAAAAACGATTTTAAACAGCGCCGTGTGGCCGTCTTAATTTTGATGCATTTTTACAAAACGATAACTCCGAGTTACAACGTAAAAAAATATTTGCCTCGACGGAAATATGAACACCGAAAATGTCTCATAATTTTTGTCTCTCGGAAATATAATTGTTTGAATAGTTCAAAAAACCGACACAATGGCGCACTAGGGTGGATCGCGTTTAGTATGAAAATCATTATTTTTCCATTATTAAATATAAATTGGAAGAGGAAAAATAAAATAAGAATTACATTAAACACATAAAAAATATCACTTCAAATCCTAAAAAGAAAATATACCATTAAAATGCAATTTTAGCTACACGATCGTATGCAAAATTTGGGTACTTTTTAAATAATTATAAAAAATCAATGAAAAGTTTAAAAAAATAATTTTCATCTAGAAAAAATAAAACTAATCGAAATAAATGTTTTGAAATAAAAAAAAATTAGGATATATTCATAACAACAGTGGAAATCTCCATTTAAGGTATCTCCGTAAATAAAATTATTTTGAATTGGTACTTTATGGAAAAAAATACCTAATTTTATGTGTTAATTTAATCTGGAAAGAAAATACTACCTTACCATTCAATATACGGGCTATTTTGGTCATCAAAGTTGGGCGCGCTGACCTCTCAATCACCCTTAAACGTGCGATGTGTACTTACAAGTTTGCCATAAAGAAAACTTTCACAAGTAGATTAAATACTTACTATGGGAGAACTGTTTCAGGGAGAGACGGCAAGAGTTGCAGGGTTCATCTTTTCTTCAGCAAGTATTGTGAGTGAACACTTGGTAAGCAGGGAGCGAATTTATTGCGCTAATGGCAATATTCAATAGAATTACAATAACTAATTTTACAGATTTTTATTCAGTGAAACTTTTTGTGATTTATTTACAATAATTATAACTACGCAGTTATTACACAGGATATTAGACGAACCATTATAAGAGAACTTGCATTATTAGCGATGTAGCTAACTTCTTCATGTGTCTCCTGTACCCTTAGTACTAGTTGCAAAACTTGAGTAAAGTAAAGTTTACGGAGTGATTTTCGTCAAAATCTGCTGTTTTTGTTTCTTACACTTTATGCTCTTAGCGAAAGAGTTATACATAGTGATGAAGAAAATCTAGTTCAAACAAACAAAAACGGCAGATTTTGGGGAAAACCACTCTTTAATACTTTTCGTAAACTTTACTTTACTCAAGTTTTACAACTCGTACTCAGGGTACTGAAGACGTTGGCTACGTCGCTAACAAAACGTTGAGAACAATGTAAGTTCAACAATAACAGTTTGTCTAATATCTGATAATAAAAAAAATTGTGATTTACTCTAAAGTTCATGGAAAACTGAAATTAAGACTATTATCTAGGTTTTTGGCAGTTACTTCGTGAAAGTTCATTTTAATAGATTAAAATAAAAAACTTATTTGTTACAATTCACATGAGCTTTTATTATTTTTAAACACTACCGGTTTCGGGAGAAGCAATACCTCCCATCTTCCCAGTTTATATTTACACCTGAAGATGGGAGGTATTGCTTCTCCCGAAACCGGTAGTGTTTAAAAATAATAAAAGCTCATGTGAATTGTAACAAATAAGTTTTTTATTTTAATCTATTGAAATTAAGACAATGAAATGTTCCTTTGACAAATTCAAATCCCTTGACTTATAGGTTGGTATGAGGCTGACCACCCATACTGTCAAAATGGTTCACTTTGCCAATGTCACCCCTGTTTCAGGGAAGGTCGGCAAAAGTTGTGGGGCTTATGTTCATTTGAGGTTTGGATTTTATTTGTAAGTACCTACACAATCAGCATTTGTAAGCGCGAACTACACTTGTTGGTTTGTGGGCATACATCTGAGAGCTTTAAATGAATATATCCTTGCAACTTAGATTATAGATTATAGATAAATGTATATTATTTTATTTATTGAAAATATTTTGAAGTTCAATACACAACATCAGTAAAAATGATGTTTCCGTTCCTGTACAATGCTTGCAACATTATGGAGGTTGGGTGCTGACGCCTTCACGCTCGTTAAGAACACTTCCTTCCTAGGGAATCCCTGCGACTCACATTATGTTAACAAGCTGATGTTTAACTACTTTCATTTACATTTAAGGTAAAATACTTCAATCTTACATTCAGGGCAAATTTAAAATGTGTTTATTTATAAGAAAAATTTCACACACTTTTTATCACCTTATTTGCAAATCATGTAAAAGGTATCATCAAGGAGCCTAACAGGACTCAAACCGGCGTTGTTTACATTTCTAACACGCCAGTCACAGCCACCTTCAGTCTTGAATTGCATGTCCATTTACAGTTAAGTTTGTTAGGATCCGTGTACCATTGTAGAAGGGTTAGATTTTCTTAAAAGTATTATTCCTCGACTTCAAGGTTGGTATGAGGCTGACAGCCCAAACTGTAAAACATGGTTCACTTTGCCAATGTCACCCCTGTTTCAGAGAATGTCGGCAAAACTTGCAGGGTTTATGTTCATTTGAGGTTTGGATTTTAATTTGTAAGTACACATTCAGCACTGTTTGTGGGCATGCATTTGATATGAGCTTTGAATGTTAATATATCGTTGCAACTTAGATTTTAGATTAGTAAGTGAAATAAAACACGTTTTTAATATGTAATTTTTTTATTAAAATTTATTTCTATCTATAAAATGTTTCATGAAATGTACAAATGTGTTTTATTTTAATTTTTAAATAAGTACATACAGTATGTGTTGAAGGTAATATTTTCATTATTTAAGATACATTAAATTTTTTAATAATAAAATTAACTATGCTAAGTAAAATATGAAATACTTAAGTTAATACTTGACTAAGCATGCCGCTTTTAAAATGAAAATTGTAAATATTAAAGAAATAAAATGGTGTAAAAAAATTAAGTACATAAATAATAATTGTGCCCCAAAAAAATATGAAGAAAAAAAATAAACTAGAGTTGCGACATTTTGAATTTTTAAACCAAAATAAATAATTTTGTAAATATGAAAAAAATGGTGATGTCGCAGGTTCTTAGCAAACAATTTATAATACTTAGAAGGCCAGGAAACCTTGCCACTACTGTGGTTTTGAAATAAACAATAAAACTGAAAACCATTTCTGATGGAACTGAATCCTAGCCATGGTTTTGAGCGCAAGCGTTCTACTCAACTCAGTGGCCGACATCAGTGCCTGTAGTATAAAGCATATTGTGTAAATTGAAAAAATGTATAATAACTAAATCGCCCTCTAGGAGTAGGTACCATCATATATTCAATACATTTTTTATTCAATCGAGAGTTTTACAGTTATATTTTGTAAATAAAAATGTCGCAACTCCTTTTAAATAATTAAAAAACGGAAAACATTGAGCACCAATCATTTTTACTGTACAATAAAAATATATAATTACTTCCTATAATAAAAATAATATCAAAACTTAGTATTTCCTATTCAAATACAACATAGTAAACAAATATAAATGTCCTCAGCAAAGCGCAAGGTATGTAAATGGCATTTCATAAAATATCATCATTAGTGTATAAAATATTCTCCACAGTTCTACAAAAATATAGCATTTTTTCATAATTATTTAAAATATTTTTAATAGGAGTGAATCGGGGTAATTACCTTAGTAGGGAGTTATGGAAATGAACAAGATGTACATATTATTTATAAGGTATTTTTTACTAACAACACACTCAGGTGATAATGCTAACAAACTTCATGTTTAGTGTAACTTCTTGCCGGGTTTTCCCGAGGGGGTCGCATATACATAATAATATTAGGATGATTTATTTGGTGAGCACTATTTTTTTGTGTATCACACCTCAAGAGCCCTCTGAAATATGGTGAGTAGAACCTATTTACTTTTACAGGTAAGAAGCAGCCTTACGTTAACCGCTTCAGTCGAAGTGGAGGTTTTCCAACTCTCAAGGGGGCTGGTACTCATCTCTTGTGAAAGCTGAGTAAATCGTACAGGTATTTTTATTTTGGGTTTGAAACACCGAAACGAGAAATCATTTCTGACACACTTTGTGGGATTCGAACCTGAGCTCTCGGCATGGAATGCAACACTCTAACAACCAGGCCATTGACCGGTTGTGATAAAAGGAACAATTATCATGTTTAGACTTGTGTTGTTACTAAACAAATATCTAAAAATAAATGCATTTTGTTCATTTTCAGAATTCCCCCATTTACAGAATGACCCCAATGCATCTTACCTAATATTAATAATCTTTTGAAAGAAAAATATTATCAAAAACTTTAAATAAAATTAAAAAAACTTGAAAGCATGTCCACAACCAAATGATGGACTCAAAAATGGAGAAAAAGTTATTGAAAAAATGTCCTTTATAATTTTTATGCATAATAAATATAAGACTAACTAAAACAGTAATATAAATTAGTAATCAGATATGATTTCATATGAAAGATATTCTTCGGTCTCTTACAAAACAATAAAGAATTAGAAATATTACAAAATTGAGCTTATATGTCTATTACTGCCAAATTTTACATCTTTTAAATCATCTGTCAGATCTTCTAGATACAAAACTACGAAGTCTACACATTTAAAGTGTGAAAAAATGTGATGTCACTTGGCCGAGTTGCTCGGCACTTGCGATTGGTTAAATGTTTGCTTAGGACCTAAGTGCCGAATCTGACCATCTTAGTCCTGTCATCCATACAAAATAAAGTATTAGGCTAGAGACAGGACATAGAGTTTTACTCAAAAAGCGCTAAAGCACTATGTAAGGTATTTATCACATCTGTCATTAGAAGTCACTACGTATATTTAACAATGCTCTAAAATAAAATAAAAACCTTGATTATCTGTAGTCAAGTTTTTTTTATTTACTATGTCAATCCTGTGTTTCAGGGAAAGGCAGCAAGAGTTGAAGGATTTATATTCATTTGAGATGTTTTATTTTGTGACTACACATCGCACGTTTAATAATAAAGAGAAATAACTCGAAAATTGTGGAAATCTAGATTTTGTAATAAAACGCAAGAACAATGCGAGAAGAATAGGTAGAATCCGACAGCCGTCCAATTTGGACGAATATGACCGAGATAAAACATCGGCCGCCTTTTTCATCCCATACAAGTTGTACTGGTTGTCTGAACTTCAAACGTGATTTCCCAACATTCATGTTTTTTGAGTTATTGCTCTTTATTATTAAACGTGCAACATGCTGAAGTATAAGCATGCATTAAATTTGAAATTTTAAATGTCAATACATTTTTGCAACAACCTGTGACGTCATTCTGCCAATAAAACTTTTAAATGAGCAGACTCCGTTTTTCCCAAAACTGCATTTTAGAGAATCATCATCAAAAATGCAAGATGCAAAACTACAGCTGAAATGCAGAATAAAACTAAGTACAAGGTGCAGGTAAGTAGCGAATCTCCTCAGTCCTTATTCATAGTTTGACTGTCAATCATTCCAAGCGAGCCTCATTCCAAGCCATATTCAATGACTAGTCCGGCGATTTAACATAGTTGACTTCTATGAATAACTTATTACTTATATTAATGCCAGAAGGTTGCTTCTTCTTTACAAAAACACTATGAAGGCTTTTACATTGACAGTTGGAAAGTAAATCGGCTCATATACCATCTGCAGACTTTTCCAAAGAGAAAGTCAAAAATGTTGCAATAAATTCCCCACCATCACGTAAATAGAAGAAAAATGTATGAAAACAAAGTCACTCACTAGCAGTGCCATTGTATCTTTCATACGTTTTTCTATTTACTCAATGGCGGGGAATTTACGTGATGTTTTATTTATATAAAGGGTACCGATCCAAAAAGGTTTGGAAGTAGGGGAGATAGGGGACCATTGGGCACTTTTTTACATAACTAGCCAAAAAACTTTTAATTTATAACATAATCATATTTTTATACTTTATATCAAAAACAAATATATTTGGCTCAAATTTTTGTTAATAACAGTTATCCTACTATCATCAGTCTATAAGTTACAGGAGATTTTACAAACCTCGGGAAAAGTGCCCAAACCTCCCACTGGTAGGGAGGTTTGGGCACCCCTGAGGGAGGTTTGGGCATATTGTACAATTACATTAATACTTTAAAATAATAATGTAAAAATATGCTATAATTACACAATATTTCTCATTACCTTTACTATCATCAACATATCAATGTCAACGCCACTTAAAAGTCAAGCCATCTAGACGATGTTCCTAGCGTTTGTTGATACCAATATCCCGGGTTCAAATCCTAGGCTGACTGGACGATACCGTTGATCTGACTTACAGATGTAATTGGGGAATTATAATATAATAGCTGATTAATGTAATTTGAATTATTAATTACTGATACCTATATATATAATACCTGTTTCGGAGGTTTGGGCATGCCCAAACCTCCCTCCAAAATTAGTGCCCAATGCTCCCCATACACTCATTTTGGAAGTAAATATTTAAATATTTTTTTCGGTAAACTGATTTACTCCAATTTAAAGGTTAACATATCTATAATAAGCACATAATTAGATAAAAAATATAAAAACTCATCGTTTCCAATAGGTTGTCTTGTGAATTAACGGCAAATCACAAGAAAAAAAATACTTTCGCTAGTGCAAAACAATCAACCGCATGTGGCATTGGCAGTTGAACAAAATGACCGATGATATTTGGTTCATAGGTGTTGCCACCAATAAAACTAAACTATTCTGGTAAAAAAAATATACAGCCTACCATGGTTTTCGAGTAAAGAGGGGGTGCCCAAACCTCCCAACTGCCCAATGGTCCCCTATCTCCCCTACATATTGTATTCAACTGTTATAAGGATAACGCTACACAACTTAAAAACAGGGAATCATTTCTGACATCCTGGTGGGGATTGAACCTTATCTCTCTGACTTAGAAGGCCAGCGGAATGAAATGAATTACTTACCAACTGAGCCATGGACTGGACAGATTGTATAAAAAATCATTAAAAAAGGATGATTTATTTGTTGAGTGCTGTTTTTGTGTGAATCACACGTCAAAAGCCCTCTGCAAGCTTGATCATCGCCATAGAAAGTGACAATTCTCAAGCAAGCCCCAGTTGCTGTAAGCCTGGATGGACCTTTGGTAAAGGTATATGAATTTTTCAACCCAGCGAAGAGCATATTTGAAAATATAAATGGTATACTTTTTATGCCCCGCCAGGATTTGAACCCACAACCTTCCATTTACGATTCAGAAGTGTTAACCTCTATACTCTGGACCGGTTTTGGCTCAATTTAACTCCTAACTGTCAACATATATTTTTTCACTACAGACCTTTTAGATTCAACAAAATATACATGGAAGATTACGAAGATGATAGCAGATCTATTGCAATGAAGTTTGCTTCAATTAAACTTACAAGTAAATATAATATTCACAATATAAAAGTAAAAAATAGAGTTATTTAAGATTCACTTTCCTCCGTTACTTCTGTTTTCATGGTTTTGATCGTCAGCATCTAAAACAAACAAGAAAGGTCATTTAAACACTTTAGTTAGAGAAGTACAAGAAAGGCCTAGAATAAAAAAGTATCCGCTTTTCAGTTGTAGAATGAACTCCGAAACAATTCCATAAACAAGTTGTGACATCCCACAGCCAAGTTGCTAGGGAAAAGGCAAACAAATATTTTGTCCCTAATCACTGGCCAGCCAAGAAAAAAATGTATTTTTAGTTTTATAAGAGACATGTAGAACAAAGACGTGCAGCATTTCAAGCATGGGTAGGCAGCAACATGGAATTTAAAGCATTTCCGGAGGATCTGATGTTCATTTTCATATAAAAACTGTGCTAGGCCATAATTATGTACCTTGGTACTGGTGATGGACTTGGAACAGATGTTCTACTTTTGAAAACTTCAACTTAAAGATAAATGTACATGGCTTAACTGAATCTAGATGACTATCATGTATTTTGTTTACCTTCAACAAAATACTTCTTGAATGTTAGCAATTCAACTGATATCACATTGAACTATCAAAAGTGATCCTGGAGTGATGTTTTCCGGGATCTGTTGCTGTGGTCTGTGGGAGCTGGAGTTTCCGGACGTTTCGTCCATTTCTACGATGGGCTTCTTCAGCGTGAAGTATGATGATGAAGATGATCTTGATGAGAACTGTGATGATGTGGGCGAAACGTCCGGAAGTTTCAGCTCCCACAGACTACGGCAACAGATCCTGGAAAACATCACTCCAGCATCATCAGCCGGCCGTGTAAGCCGAAAACTCTTATCAAAAGTGACATTTTAAAAGATGGCGAAGTCAATTAATTCCGATTTCAACCACATTCAGTTTGATCTGTGCCGATCCGTAAGATCCTTAGCAACTAATAAACAAATATTAATTCCATGGTGGGAATATATGGCAATAAAGATGCATCTCTGAATTGATGCGACTGTACGAACATGTCGATGTGATCCATGGACTGGAGGAGGGAAGCGGGGACAGTGGGGAGAGCGATTGCTCAAGGAGACCAAGCCTCATCTCTGTCTGCCACAACTTACCTTATCTAAGTTGCGTATGCGCTCAGTCGGAGCTGAGTCCGCCCTGGTTGGCCTGCTGCAGGGTGATGTACTGGCGCACCAGGCGGGACACCTCGTGGGCCTGCTCCGTCTGCAGCCGCGTCACCCTCTGCTGCAGCAGGGAGCCACACTTCATGTCCAGGAACAGGGAGCCGTCCTCGGAGCGGACCTGGGGGACAAATAACAAATGTTAAACTCATATGAAATACAGATTTTATTCAAAAGATGTCTCGAGACTCACCTCTTCGTCCAATCATATGGACAAGCGCCTTTGCAATGACACACTGTCATAAAACGGGCTATATAAATTTTGTACTTCATCATCATCAAAGAAACCTGCGTACAGTAGAGTTCTCCAACCTATTGTGTGTAATTAAATAAGACTCAATAATTCTAGTTCAATTATTAACAGGCCTGGATTAAGAGCGGTTTGAGGTTTCTCTGCTCCCTAGGGGACTAGTTCTCATTTATAGTGAAGGCTGAGTAGAACTTGCCAGTATTATATTGGTTTGTAATAAACTCCGAAACGGGAAATCATTTCCGTCACTCAAATCAAATTTGGGTTTCATCAAACCCAAGTCCTCCGGCATGGAAATGCTAACATTCTACAAACTATGGCATCGACCGAACTGTACCTGCCAGAGCACTTGTCTTCTGAAGAAGTCACATTGTCTTGTCTTGTATCCTGCCGCCATTCCTCTAGGGGTGGCCAGTACCTCCACATAAGTGCCTCCACTTGACTCTGTCCCTGCATACTTCTTTCATCTCATCTAATTTCATCACTCTTTTCATGCATGCTCTTCTCTTGTTTCCACTCTGTAAATTCCATTCATTCGCAATCTCACTTATCTGATCAATCCATTCTTTTCTAGGTCTTCCCCCTCCACGCTTACCTATTACATGATTTTGTTAAAAACCCCCATTTGCTATTTCCATCTATTTATAATTTTTACTGTCACTTAAAACATGTACAATATGGGTAATAATAGATTAGGATGATTTATTTAGTGAGCGCTTTTTTTGTGTGGATCACACCTCAAGAGCCCTCTGCGAGCTTGGCTTTCACTATAGAAAGTGCCAATTCTCAAGCAAGACCCAGTTGCTTTAACGTTGTTGACCAAAGATAAGACCTTTGGTGACCGGTCTTTGGTAAAGGTACATGGATTTTTCAACTCAGCAAAGAGCATATTTGAAAGCATTAATGGTTTTTTTTATGCTCCTCCGGGATGCGAGCACACAACCTTCCGTTTACGAGTCCGAAGCTTTACCACTAGTTTTAACAACTACCAACCATACAGTATTGTATAGATGGTTGCCAACATGGTTGTGGCAGGAGCGTCATTCTAACAATGAGTTACCTTTCTGGTGCTGATGACCTCTGCAAACGGCCAGTGCTGGATGGTCTCGTGTGTCTGCACGTCCAGGAAGTGCACGCCGCGCCTGTTGAGGGCCAGGATGTGGTCCCGCCACTCCGCAGGCCCCGCGCCCCCGCCTCCCCCGGGGACGCGCTTCACTGCGAAGAAGGAGCTGCCAAACAGAGGCCATTGGGAGAGCACGGCCAACACCTGGAGAATCAAATGATATTTCACATTAGTTCACGTCGATGATGCAGCAATAGTTGGAGAAAATGGGAATGACCTGCAATGCATATGGGACAAATCCCACTGTGTCTCAAAAACACTTAATATGTCAATGTAAATTGAACAAAACAAAAAAGTTACAAAAACAGTACAACTCTTGCCCACCTTCCTTGAAATCGGGATGGCATTGACAAAGTGAACTAGCTAATTTTCAAGGAATAGTAGAAAAATTCAATGATTACGGAGATTTTTTATTTTTTTTACTATGGCTGATGTCACATAGCAAAGTGTTTTTTCTTATTTTACCGAGTCCATAATACAGTCAGTTCTTCATCAAATCAGTATTGAAGTTTCGATATTTATAATATTGCAAAAAACATATCACGAGTTTTGATATATCGCCCATCTCTCGGGGGAAGCAAGTCATAACTGCAAGATGGTTATTTCAATAATTGGGTAATTGGAGTAGTGGGGATAATGGCTTAAAATACTATGGTTGTGTAGAGTACATTTCAAGGATCACAACCATATATTTTTTAAGTAGTAAAAATAAAGATATCATTGATAATTTTCAAAAATAAAATGCAGAGAATTTGAATCCCGCCAAAACGCAGCCCGGCCAGGCTGTGACGTCAAAATGACGTAGATGGATCCGTCAGTCTTCGAGGACCTAACGGTACACTCCATAGATCCAAAGATCCATCGACGTCACATCCGCCTAAATGTCCTGTTTTACCGGAAATCTAAAATGTGTGAATTTTACAGAGCTATAATTTAAAAACTTAGCCAGATAACTTTTTTAAAATCGCAGATGCATTTTTTTAAATGTAGTCTATCATTTTATAAAATAAATAAAAATGTGAAATTACCCTATTGTAATAAAATTTAATACTGGTTTAGGTATTTTTTTACTTCGAGGGGGGCAGCTGCCCCATCCTGCCCCCTCCTGGCCTTACCTGGATACGCCCATGCTATAAACCCTCACAACAATGTTCATGACTACAAAATGCTCAGTATGCAACAATCTCCATTTAAGTTATTTAATACCGAGTGTAATATCAAACATTTCCGATAAAAAAGCGCATATTTTTTTGACAGCGTGGGAAGCATTGTTGCTTCCTTCCCTCGCCCATCTCCTCCCACAGCAGCAGCCATTAATAAGAGATACATGTGTGAGCTAGCCGGCCATTGTTTTCACTTTTTTACTTGTGCAATTGTTCTCCAAGTTCCCGAGGTAAATTATTGGAATTATTCAGAAGACTTGGAAGTAATGATACAAGTTTGTTTCAAATTGTTGCATAATTGTTGCGCAAACAATGTGCAATAAATTTAGTTGAAATCAATGTGCGTGGATGCACTCGCAACAATAAATAAACAAATAAAGCTAGTAATCATCTTAAGAGTGTGAGATACTCATGTCTCAGCAATATGGAGGCAAATTAATGGCAGAAAAAATAACCTAGCTAATTCCAAAATTAATAAAATAATATTAGGATGATTTATTTGGTGAGCGCTATTTTTGTGTGTATCACACCTCAAGAGCCCTCTGCGAGCTTGGTCGTCGCTGTAAAAAGCGCCAATTCTCAAGCAAGACCCAGTTGTTGTAAGGTTAGATGGACCTTTCAGTGACCGGTCTTTGGTAAAGGTTTATGAATTTTTCAACCCAGCGAAGAGCACATTGGAAATATAAATGGTATATTTTTGTGCTCCGCCGGGATTCGAATCTACAACCTTCCATTTACGAGTCCGAATTGTTGCCACTGGACTACGGACCGATCCAAGAAATGCCAGCAACTCGCGGTGTACATAGCGGTCACCCATCCAAGTAGCATCTGCGCCCAATGTTGCTTAACTTCGGTGATCTGATGAGAACTGGTGCTTTCAACATGGTATCGTCGTGATCGATATGATCACAGTTAAAGCATTGGGAAATAGAGGACATAGAGAGATGAAGAAAATCCAAGAGGGAGATTAGTTATTTTTACATTCATAATTTTATGTTTTATTTTTTTTATATTTTTAAGGTTTTGTTGATGTTGTATACATTAATTTTATTTATTATTTGTATTCCTTGACTCATAGGTTGGTATGAGGCTGACCACACATACCTTAAAAAATGGTTCACTTTGCCAATGTCAAACCTGTTCCAGGGAAGATCGGCAAAAGTTGCAGGGTTTTTGTTCATTTGAGGTTTGGATTGTAATATGTAAGTAGGTACACATTCAGCATTCGTGGGCATGTATTTGATATGAGCTTTGAATGTTAATTTGTCCTTGCAACTTAGATTATAGATTATGGAGATCATGTCTCCGGAATGAGCCATGAAGAACTTGCACACTTCATGAATAATGAGTTGCCAATGGGTCAACGCCCAGCTGGAAGATCTCCAAAGGCTGGTCACAGGTTGTAGCTCCATCAAAGATATATGAAAATGCAAGAGAGTCTGCTGTACCTGAGCTTTAGCCTGATGTGTAGTCAGTGGCTGAGCCGCAGCCCAGTCCGTCTGCACCAGGCTCGCCCACTTGGCTGGGCGGACTTCTCGAAGACCAAGGACGGGCTTGGGCAGCAAGAACTTGATCTGGAAAGCAAACACGTCACTATTAGTGAATTTTGATAAGTAACAAAACATGAATCATTGATAGGAAGATTAAGAAACCACTAGATAACTCACCTGAACTTTGCATATAAATGGACAAGATATAATATGACTGAGAACAAATAGGACAATGATCAAATAGGACCTCAAATCAGTAAATACAAAGAGATAATCTATGTAATTCATAATTGATTTCCGCAGTTTTTGGGTTAATATCCTCTTCAACAAAGCAATACAAAGAAAGCAACCAATCTATTTGTCCACATAAACGTATCAGTCTAAAGAAAAACGTGTAAGCAACATAGATTTTGTAATAATATCTTTTGAAACCTGGGACAAATGCCCGACTTCTCATGTTTTGGTCATGTCATCTGCAGTCTACCTACTCCTCATTGATCTTCAAACTTTTTATTAGCAGATTTACCGACTCCCCCCCGATTGTTTATCCCCTCCAAAATGTGACTCAAATAAGTCTTTCAATATTTTGTACACTTCAAATGACATGATTGTACACATACATTTATTGGTAATTCATCACTTTTGGAGTGCCAATTTTTCACAAAATGGTGCACAGAGAAATCAACATTATCTCAGTTAAGATTGTGTATTTTTTCAGCAGAATGGTGGACACATCATCCATCCTAGAAGCAGGAGGGTGTTGTTACCTCCTTGAGATGGGGAGCATGAGTGAGGTCGGCTGCCCGGTGCAGCAGAGCGGCCACCAGCGCCACGTCCCTCAGGGCTCCGGCTGCGGGGCGCCCTCCTCCCGGCAGTTCCAGCAGCAGGCCCTCCAGGTAGTCGGGGGCCACTTGGTTAAACAACACCTGCAAGCAACAACGCACAACACAATATAGATCAAAGACATCGGCAATGCAAGGGTTACCTGGAGTAGAAAACTGAATTCTGCATAATACTCACCAAGGCAGGGTCAATTCAAAGCTAAGTCTCAGCATAAATTGGAATCTAGAACTTTTTTCTAGATGGACAAAGGTCACATTTGGATGGAACTGCAGTTTGTCAAACAAAAACTATATATTTATTTTCCTTTTCCCCAGCAACCTATCTTTAGCTGGAGTTTCCGAACATTTGATAGATACGATGAATAAAGAGGCCCAAACCGGTCAACTCTTCAAAATCAACAGCCTTACCTCAGTATACAGCGGGCTGGCATCATGTCTCAGTGGGTGGTACCAGACACTGCGGCAGAAGATGAGGTAGAAGGGCTGCGCCGCCTTCTGCAGCTCCGTGGTCACGTCCAGGATGTACTCGTCAGCAGCCAGCGGCATGGTGAAGGCGTCTCCCTGCACGATGCAGTACAGGGAGAACTCCGCCTGCTCTGCTTCGTTCGTGACTCCAATCTGAATGACAGAAGATAAAATGTAAATGTCAAGAAGTACAATTCCCCCTCTAGTAGTTCTCTATGAATACTGAACTTTGAAGTACTTGTAAAAGTGCTGTAATAATAATAATAATATTAGGTTGATTTTTAAAGAATGAAAAAATGGATTTTACTGACCGTGCAAAAGAGAAGAACGATTTTCTCTACGTTTCGTCGGAGTCATATCCGACGTCCTCAGGAGATGTGTGTCCTCTACATAAGGACGTCGGATATGACTCCGACGAAACGTAGAGAAAATCGTTCTTCTCTTTTGCACGGTCAGTAAAATCCGTTTTTTTATTCTTTAAAATGTCTAACGACCGTACTTAATCATAATTTAAAATCTTTAGGTTGATTTATTTGGTGAGCGCTATTTTGTGTGAATCACACCTCAAGAGCCCTCTGTGAACTTGATGTTGCTGTAGAAAGCGTCAATTCTCAAGCAAGACCCAGTTGGTTTCACGCTGAATGGGCCTATGGTGACCAGTCTTTAGTAAAGGTAGATTCATTTTTCAACCCGGCGAAAAACAAATTTAAAAAATGATTTTGTTTGTGCTCCGCTGAGATTCGAACCCACTGCATTCCAATCACGAGTCCACAAGTCGAAGTGCTAACCACTAGACTACAGACGGGTTGTGTTTAAATAATTCCCAAATATGGCTTCACATCTTGACTTCTAGACCAATAAAGAGAATTAAGAACAGTTACCTGGTATACTCTCCTATTTGAAACACTTTATTTTATTTAGCAGAATGTTCGACTCACCAGATCACACAAGTCGTGGATGACGTCCTGTACCACAGTAGAGCAGCGAGTGTTGACAACTCTCTCTGCTCCTCCAGGCAGGCGGTAGATCTGCCTGCGGGCGCTGCGGCCAGCTGATACTGCCGTCACCTGGCGACAATCATACAATATTACTGCAATTTCATGAACCACAACATACAAAGTTTAGCGCTTAGACGAAGGAATGTCTTGACAAGTTAACCTTGTATAAAACATATAATTACTTCCACCCAGCAAACAGAAATACAACAGCATTTCTGGCGAATGTTTTAGTTTTCATACAGTTTTCTCTTAACGCAATATTTGAGCTTTATCCAATGTTCGTAAAGTGGCGCTGGGCTGGTCACGTCGCAAGGCAGGACCATGACAGGTGGCCAAAAAGGATTGTCCATTGGCGGCCCAGGATGTCCAAGTGGGGAATGGGGAGACCCCAAATAAGGTGGCTGGACGACATCAAGGGAACTGCAGGCAGAGGATGGCTGAACACTACAGCGAATAGACAGAGGTGGAAAGGGTAGGAGGAGGCCTACATCAAGGAGTGGACTGAGAAAGGCTGAGGAAGAAGAAGAAGAAGATCCAATATTTTATCATCAGGAGAAATGTCACTCATGATTTTTATAATATAAATTTCACCAATGATGATGATTTAATGGAACTTTTTGGGGTGTATTTTTGCCGTACCTCTTCCACGCTTGGAACATTCTTTCTTCCTCCGCATCTAGCAGTCTTCCTGAGGTTGGCCAGGCACACGGCAGCAGTCCCTTGGCAGTGTCTTCTCCTGTCTCCGGCTGCTGATGTCAGGTATTCCAAGAGATATGGCCTGGTTACAAAAACATAGGAAATTATGAGTTTGGCACGGTATCACACAATTTAAGGAGGGAGGAAGGATGAGTTGGGAGGAATTGGGAGTGTTGTCATGACGAATGGATCCTTAACCAACCAGAGACAGGTCGTAAGTCCTGTGACTCCCGTCTCATCCTGACTCTGTGCGGCGGGCCGGAGTTTGGGTCTTGAATTTTTTTTAAAGGAAAGACCTAACTCGGTGAGACCGTGGATTGCTTAGTTATTTCACAAATCGAGCCAAAAACACTCTTTAAGGCATGGCAGGTTCCATCTTATCTTACTTATTATAAAATACTGTTTTCCTTTAAGAGCCATGAGTGTACCACAACAATGAAGTAACCATACTTTGGAGCTTGCAAAATATGGTTTAGATGTTTTTCAAATCAAATAATGTTTCATCATTGGAAAATGAATTAACCTGGCAAATGTCTTGATTGTAGACCATGGTCTTAAAATGCCACAAACCTGGGATACTTTTAACATCTATAGCCATCCAAGAAAAGTTCAAAACCCTCATCGCACAGTATTGGACTGACCTGAGAGTGTCGGAGCAGCTGAAGTAAGCGGCCACGATGCTCATGAGTCTCCAGGCGCGCTGGCAGGACTCCGGGTTGGGCGACTTGTTGGACGTGGTCTGCTTCATCAGCTGGCAGTACACCTCGTCCCGCAGCGGCGCGTGCTTGTGGCAGTGCTGAGACAATACACAAAGCATTCCTTGCATCGTTCAGACAAATCGGAGATCAGAAAATCATAATTTTGCATCAAAAATCGAGTTTGTGTCACGTTTAGTGTTCATTTTATTAAAAGTAGAGGCTTTTTTTCAAAACAAGCGCTGTTTCAGTTTCGTAAGAGATAGGATAGATGAGAACATAGCATTGATAATATTTTTTTCGGGCACATATGATTCCAATCAATGCTAGCAAGTGCCGAAAAAAGGGAGCAAGTCAACCAAATGAGCATAAGTGAGCAGTAATTACCACTCTCTTATGCTATACTTGAAAGATAAATTTATAATAATTTACAAAATAATGAACAAAGCGTAATAAAAATATCAGACTTGATAAATATTGAAAATGCCTAGGACAAAATATATGCTATGATCTTTGTGCCACACTGTACTTGCTTTGGCAGTACATAATACTACTTTTGCTACACTAAAGATCAACTCACCACCTACACATTTCACATTATACTCTCTTCTAAATTATAGGTATGATAAACAATAAAGGGACAAAGAATGATCCTTGATTGACACCACAAAGTACTCACCATCAAAACAGTATAGACGCATTTGACTTCCTGCGCATCATGTTGTCTGACGGCTCTGTCAGGAGTTTGAGGTTCTCCGCAGTATCTCAGGATGCAGCAGAAGCATTCCACAGCCAGAGGAGCAAGCTCCTGGGGCAGGCGGAGCAGAGGACCGCGCAGAGCCGCGCCCTGCCACTTCACCAGATCTGTCTGACGCTTCCATGTCCACTCACCGACCTCCTGCTGAGACAGCTTGTGGTGGGGCTTGCTGCCTTTGAGAGTGTCTGTCTTGAGAGCATCCAACCTGGTGACAAAGAAAATAGATCATAAGTATATGTACAGAATCGTCTCTGTGATAGCTTAGTTGGTAGAATGCCTGCATTCAAAGCCAGAGTCAGAAAGTTAGAAATTATTTCAAACCAAAAAAAATATTGGTTAGGTTTCAAGACTAAGTAGTCTTCACAAGAAATGAGCACTAGCCCTCAGGAGCGGAGTAAATGGGTATTGCAGTAGATTTTTCACCATAATTTGTAGTTCTTACATCCGAGAAGAAGCTTTGACGCAGTCCCCAAACCACAGCAAGAAGTTTTGCAGATTCATGAGGTCCCAGCACTGCAGAGACCAGCTGAAGTGATGTCCTCTCACGTGACATCACTGGCACACACACTCAACATCACGACACTCTGTTCACTGCGGTGGCTCTTCCTCAGATTCGTATTGGTGACTTTACCAGTAACGACCTTCAAAACCGATGGCTTATAAAATATGTCTGTTCCTTTCAGGCTACCTTTTAACTGTCACTTTAAGGGTTCTATTTTCAAGCATTTTGTTCTATTCCATATAGGTCGCGTCATGTAAAAAGAACGCTGGCGGCAAGCTGCGCAGTAGGCGATTTAGCGGACTTTTTGGTACTTGCGCGACTGTAACCCATGCGCAAACACACCCCCTCCACTCCTCCTCAGCGTTCTTTTTACATGACGCGACCTATACCATTCATTAAATAAATGATCAATTTGATTAAGGCTCTTCTTCTATTTGAAACGAAGTATGTAGTGTTGGGTCTATATCATTGACTTACGATATATGTGGACTAGAAATTATTTTAACGAAAATAGACATTATACATCTGTTTCGACTTTCTTACGAAAACGGTAATTTGTAAGAAAGAGAACAACTAACTTCGCAGTTGCATTTTTATGAATACAACTAAACTCGGGCGAAAAAACAAAAAATTCTACAAATGTTCCTGGAAAGTTTGTACTATTGCAAATAATAATGGCTGTCAGTTGACAGATAACACGCTTTACAAATATTGTGATCGTTAAAATTGATGAATTTTAAAGGAAAAAGGCTTATTTCAAGACATTATAGCATGTGTTATAATTGGGTGTCGAAACGCAAAATGAATGTGGGCAAAATGGCTTTATTTCGTATGACTACACCACTGCAACATTTGACAGGACTGAGACCAATGTGGGCTACAGTATGTATCAATGCAGTTAAGTTAGTTTCTGCTACTCAACGGTATATATTTACAAGAAACGGAAGAGGACGGCATAAGGTCAGCTTCTTCCTTTAAAAACTGCACTACACAAATACGAGTATCATGGGTGCATGACCCAAAGTTACAATAATTGGCCATTTTGAATCATGGATTGCGACCAAGTTTTCAGAAAAATTAAGAGATCAACAGTTTTGCAATGGACATGAAATTCCCGCGATTATGGTGTAAGCGGAGATTGGCCCAAAACGAACAACGGTAAAGACTCAAAACTAATTTATTATTCCGATAAAGAATCACGAGAAACTTTTAATGGACGATTGCTTTGTCTTGTGGGAATCTGGTTTCTGCATCTCTTTATGAAGTTTAGTAGACGTCAGTGGATTAATTAATCATTTCCCAAAAAAACATTACTCAACCAAAGTAAAATGGTGAAGCTGGAAACAGGTGGAACAGTACCTAATGGATCCGTACATTTAAAGCGGAGGAAAATAGTTATTTATGGCACTGCCAAGTAATGAGGGCTGTTGTCACACGACTGCTAGTTTGCACTAATTACGTGCAGCGGCATACAATACTTTTTCTTGTAACATGAAATAATGAAAAGTATATGGAATTAATGTCTATTAATGCGCACTACAAAGGAGCTTCTGCCATGTACTTCGGTCACATTTTGAGAAATGAGAAATAGCGTCTCCTTCATCTTATCATACAGGGTAAGATTGAGGGGAGAAGATCTCAGGGACGCCGAGGGGCATCGTGGCTGAAAAACCTGCGACAGTGGTTCGGCAGAAGCACCAAGTCCCTGTTTCGAGCCGCAGCATCCAAAGTCAAAATAGCCATGGTGATCGCCGATCTTCGATAGAAGTGGCACAAAAAGAAGAAGAATTAGGAGGAATAATATAATTGTTTTTCTCTACAATACGGTTCGTAAAATTCGTTTTTTTTTTTAATTCTATACTGAATGTCTTAACGACCGTAATTCTAATTTAGAATCGTAGAATATGATGTTATAGCAAGTAGGCAGCTGCTAAAATATGCAATTTCACTAATTCACTGCCATTTTGTGTTTTCACTCTAGAGATGTACTAGTTTATACACGATGTTCTAGTAAATGCCATGGAATTACACAGGTACGAAGCTCGCGCACTGCCGACTGTACGAGATTATAGATCAATAATACAAGAAATAACAAGTTATCGATCAGTGTGATAGATCATTTAGATATATGATCAATATCAGTTATCACTCACATTACTTACTCACAATACGAATTTAGTAAAATTTTCCTACCTGATGATGACTGAATAGTCGAAAACGTTCGTAGTAGAATTTAAAATTTAATTTTTTAAATATATTATATTTGTGAAATAAAAACAGTGTTTAAATAAAAGAAAAAGGTGTTGTTTTTGAATAACCAACTATAAAAAAAATTGAATATTTGGGTTCGTAGTGTCTTATTTCAATCAGCCAATCAAAAAAATCAGGACTTCTTTAAACTTTAAAACGAATAGCTTGACTCCAAGGAATGATTTTACGAATAACACTGTCTTTAGGAAAACTTAAAAACTAATGGTGTTTCAACAAATCACAGACACAATCAATTAAAACTTCACAAATATTTTGTATTTTTTTCCTTCCAATTCCAGATGCGAACAATCCGTAGATTTTAACAAAACAAAGGATCAAAAGTCCGGCCGATAGCTCAGTTGGTAGAGTGCTTGCATTCCATGCCGTGAGCTCGGGTTCGAATCCCGCCGAGGGTGTTTATTTCAAACCCCAAAATAAAATACCGGCAAGGTTTACTCAGCCTTCACAAGAAATGAGTACCAGTCCTCTCGGGAGCTGGGAAACCCCCACTTCAACTGAAGTGGTTGGCGTAAGGCCGGCTCCCTTACCTGTAAAAATAAATAGGTTCAATTCGCCACATCGACCCCTTCGGGGATAACGCGGCATGAAGTTACACTATATGTGTAGCTTAGTTGCGTAGCGTTTAAAAAAGTTTTTCCACCGAAAATTGAACCCACTAACTTTCAATCACTAACCACTAGACTACGACCGGTCATAAGCTGACAAAGCCGAGTCATTCCTTCACGATTTTTATTCTTTTATAGGTTGGTATGAGCCTAACAATCCGCACTGTAAGAATTGGTTCACTTTGCTTATGTCACCACTGTTTCAGGCAAGGGCGGCAAGAGTCGCGGGGTTTATGTTTATTTGAGATTTGTTTTTGATTTTATTATTACGCATGCAGTACCTATAAGCGCGAACTTACACGACGTGCCTGCTTGTGGAAATGCATTAGATGTTAATTTATTTTTGCAACTTAGATAACTTAGATAACTTATATAGTGCCGTGAGCGCATCCTGGTAGGTGCGCCTCTAGCGAATTTTACGCGTAAACTGAGCCCATACATTCAGTTGCCACTTCATGGGAAAGAATCGTACCCATTACACCAGTGATTCCCAAAGTGTTATGTATAGACAGGAGTTCTTATTTCTATAATCTATGGTTAATCTAAATTGCACATATATTTATCATTTCAGATTAATATTAAATGCAATCGCACAAGCAGACACTTATAAGTTCGCGCTTACACATGCTGCATGTGGACTGAAATAATATGGACTTCAACTCTTGCTGACCTTCCCTGAAACAGGGATGACATTGGCAAAGTGAACCATTTTTTACAGTATGTGTGGTCAGCCTCAGACCTACCTGTAAGTATTAATAAATAATTAATTAAAATATTAAATATATATATATATATATATATCTAGATTTTCGGCAGTAACTTTGTAAAAGTTTATTTTAACATATCAAAATACAAATTACATGGTTATAATTCACATGAGTTTTTATTTGTTTAATGCAAGACCAGTTTTGGGAGAAGCAGGACCTCCCAAAAACTCATGTGAATTAAAACAAAGTATTTTTTATGGTTTGTGTATTGAAAATCATGTTTTTTAGTTGGTTATTCAATAAATAACACTTTTAAATTTTAAACACTTTTTAATTTCACAAAATATAATATATTTAAAAATATATTAAATTTTAAATTATACTACTAACGTTGAATAGTCGAAAACGTTAGTAGTATAATTTTTTTTTTTTTTTTAATATATTATATTTTGTAAAATTAAAAACAGTGTTGAAAATGTAAAAGTGTTATTTATTGAATAACAAACTATAAAACAAAGTAGGGTCAAAGTGGTAACAGTGGATCATGTGGGTACAGTGGATCAGGGCAGTTTCTTCCAGATGAGTAGTTATACAGGGCTATTGCTTACACCCTGGCATGGTGCTCATGTCTGAACATGTCTGAACTAATCAAAGTCCTACTTCAATGCAGCTTGGTTGTGCTGAGTAACAAAATGTGTTTCTGACAGTCAAAAGTAAAAATTAAGCTTCGCTTTGTTGTCTTCTTATTTTTAAAGTATTGAAGTTCGGCTAGAAGTTATTTATTTATCCTCATTAACCACAATCCTACTTCCATTATAACATTACTTCATTACTTTGTTCAAAGTGAAATACATAAATTGCTGCCCTAAAAGAAATTTGTCAAAAGGGTACACAGTGGATCAACATCATAGGTTACATAGTGGATCATCTTACCTGTAATCTAAATAGATTCCACTCGCCACATGAGACCCTTTGGGAAGAACGCAGAAAGAAGTTACACTATATGTGTAGCATAGTTGCGTTTACCTCGGAAGACGCAGCAATGCCCGTCAATATTCTTGTTACTTCTTCAATGTGGTTTTTTCCTGGATTATCATCCACTTATTTTGTTCCGTTGATTAAAATTGGTGTATAACAGAAAAAAATATTTCTGTCTTATACATATGTTTTTTTGAAATAGAAGTAATCTGGCTTTTTATTGTTTGATCCACTGTGTACACCATAGGGTACACAGTGGATCATTTTCCATTTTTCACTAAATGCAAAATATCTCTGTATTTATTGGATAAAAAAGATGGAGCTCTTTGAACAAGTGGTAGGTACTTAATTTATCAATCGTTTGATAAAAGTTGTAAATTGATTGCATTTATACAACAATAATTCTGTGCATTTGAAAAAAAATGATCCACTGTTGCCACACTGACCCTAACTTGTATTTTCATCTAATTAATTGATAATGTGAAAAGCTGTTTCTGGCCAATAAAAATAAGTTGTTGAGTTGCATTTATCTTTACAAACCTACGAAAAAATTAAAAAGGTGCGCTTACAAATGCTGCATGTGTACTTACAAATTTAAATCTAAACCTTAATTGAACAATGGAACATACACCCTGAAAAATTTGCCCACCTTTTCTGAAATAGGGGTGACATTGGCAAAGTGAACATAATACATATATATTTATAGGAAACGAAGAATGCGTTGGGTAAAATGTAAGATAGTTTGGGAAGCGCTGCTCTAGACCATGATGGAGGTTTGGTGTGGTAATTATTATGAATTGTGAGCGTATGGGGGAAAGGAACACAACTCAAGACAATGCGTGATCCCACACAAACCACTGCTGCACACACACCGGCAGTGATACACAACCTGGCTGGAGGTCTCATCACCACGGTAATTCCTACCTATCGTATATCGGTAATATTTGTATGCAATCCCAGATGGCCGCAAGTGCACAGCTGATTAGTCTTCATACAAATATTACCCATATTCATTATGTAAGAATTACCGTGGTGATGAGACTTCCAGCCCTGGGGTGCAGGGGGAAAAAAAAAAAAAAAAAAAAAAAAAAAAAAAAAAAAAAAAAAAAACGCAACTAAGCTACACATATAGTGTAACTTCTTGCCGCGTTATCCCCGAAGGGGTCGCATGTGGCGAGTTGAACCTATTTATTTTTACAGGTAAGGGGGCCGGCCTTACGCCAACCACTTCAGTTGAAGTGGAGGGTTCCCAGCTCCCGAGAGTGCTGGTACTCATTTCTTGTGAAGGCTGAGTAAACCTTGCCGGTATTTTATTTTGAGGTTTGAAATAAACACCGAAACGGGAAATCATTTCTGACACCCTCGTGGGATTCGAACCCGAGCTTTCGGCATGGAATGCAAGCACTCTACCACCTGAGCTATCGACCGGTCTTTTGGGAAAAAATCCGAAAAAACCGGGAAAAGGACTGCAAACATATCGCCACCTTAAAGGTACAACTGAACAAGTGATGATTCACTGATGGGAGAAATCGTGATTAAAACATTTTATTGCGAGTAACTTCTCATAGTAAGTTAACTAATTATAAAGAAATGCTCATGGCAAAGTTCTAACCTACAGGATTTTCACACTTTTTTGGTATTTTCTCTCTTAGAAAATGTGCATTTATCTGAGACACCTATGTCAGCTTCATATGTCACTTATTCAGTTTTACCTTTGAGATATCAATATATTAAAATTTACGTGTAAGTGCGCGCTGACGCATTTCGCATGTTTACTTACGAAATAGAGACACAAATCTCAAATGAACATAAGCCCTGCAGATATTGCCACTCTTTCCTGAAATAGTGGTGATATTGACGAATTGAATCATTTATTACAGTGTACGTGGGCAGCCTCATATCAACCTATTACTTATTAGCCAAGGAACAAAAAATAATAATAATAATCTAGGGTTCATTAGGATCTATAATCTAAGCTGCAAAGATATGTAAACATTTAAGGCTCATATTAAAAAGCATGCCCACAGACAGGCACATGTAGGTTCGCGCCTTCACATTCTGCATGTTTGCATACAAATAAACAAAACCTCACATAAACATAAACCTTGCAACTCCTGCTGCCTTTCTCTGAAAGCGGGGTGGTATTGGCAAAAGTAAACCAATATTTACAGCTGGGGAGGTCAGCCTCATACCAACCTATGGTGATTCCGATATAAATGTTGACGAGATGTGGAGGGAGTAATTCTTCATTCATTTTTCACGGTGTTTTTCTAGTATTCGCACTTTCAGTGTATGTAAATTATTCCACCCCATTAGAGATTTTTTAATAAATACATTTGAATAATTCCGAAAGCCTTCAAATGTCGTCTTTACTCCAGGTTATAATCTAAACGAGATCCGTAGACACTGGTGTCACTGATGTCATGCAGCGAGTGGCCTGCTTAAAGCGGCGCTGGGCTGGTCACGTCGCAAGGCAGGACCATAACAGGCGGCCGAAAAGGATCGTCCAGCGGGGAGACCCCAACTGAGGTGGCTGGATGACATCGAGGGAACTGCAGGCAGAGGATGGCTGAACACAGCAGCTGATAGACAGGAATGGAGAAGATTGGAGGAGGCCTACGTCCAGGAGTGGACTGAGAAAGGCTGAGGAAGAAGGAAAAAGAAGAATCTAATTTATTTTGTTCTTCATTAAGTCGGCAGTGACGATAGTTCACGATAGAGAATGGTTGTCCATCGCTGCAGTGATATATATTTCGCATGTTTTCGCGCTTTCTACACACGCCAGTGGTCGCCAAGAGACATAAAAATACTCAGACAACACATGTACAAGAAAAATACATACAAGAAAATATACATGTAAGTAATTTAAAAGAGAAAAATCATTATTAGTGAAAGAAAAACTATCATTATAAAGTTAGAGCTGTAGAAACAAATACGGCGATCTAGGCTTCCTTCCGAAAATCAGATAAATATACGAAACCACAGAGAAGGTCATTTTCTACAATACCAAGCCCTAGTCTATTGGGTAACGCTACGTACTCGTAAACGGAAGGTCGTGAGTTCGATTCCAGGCGGAAAACAAAAAATGTCTTCTTTTTTTTAATACGCTTTAATTTTCTGGTTTCGAAATTCATCTGCTTTTACCAAAAGACTGGTCACAGTAGCAAGTGGGTCTTGTTTTCAAAATGTAGCTGACTAGTGACAACCAAGCATGCAATGGGCTCTTGAGATGGGATTCACACATCATTTTCCAAACTTTTTCATGGCTTTTAATCGGCTGATGCCTTAGGTATTTTTTTTATTATTTGACATTTTGATTTTTATTTCGAGAGAATTGGCAATACTCATAGTGTAACTTCTTACCACGTTATACTCGAGAGGTCGCAAATGACGAGTGAACCTACTTATTTTTACAGGTAAAGCGGCCGGCCTTACGACAACCACTTCCCAGGGGGTTTTCCAGCTTCCGACAGCTATTCATTTCTTGTGGAGGCTGAGTAAACCTAGCCGGTGTTATATTTTTGGTTTTGAAATAAGCACCAAAACGGGAAATCATTTTTGACACCCTCGTTGGGATTCAAACCCGAGCTCTCGGCATAAAATTCAAGCACTCTATCAAATGAGCTGTTGACCTGAGCTATGACAGCCTAAATTTGCTACATCGATAAAAAAAATGTTTTTAAATTTTTATTTAAAAATTGTGCTATCCCTGCCAGTCTGATGAATAAAATGGTAAATTTTTAATTAAAAAAGCCTTTCATGGACGCGTGTAATTCTTCAATATTAAGAGTTTCTACGATATTACAACAACAGGATACGATACGATGTAATGATGGAATAGAAGAAACAAATCTCCGCATATCTTTCTCTATTGTATGATAATGAACTTCTTGTATGGGAAAAGGGGAGGCCTCAGTCAAGTAGGGAGTTTAACCTCTGTTACTGTAACTGTCACTCTGCCTCAATTCCGCTAGGGTAGGCCGAAGCCTCTACCGCACAGCACAACATCCTTAAATTTTTAACTATCCTTAAATAGACAACTGTTTTGAGATGATTTATTTGGTGAGTGTTGTTTTTGTGTGAATAACGTCTAAAGAGCCTTCTGAAAATGCATATAATGTGAATCTCTAATGTTACTTATATTTTGCAACTTAGATTAGATTAAATTAGATTAAAGGATTCACTTTTTATCCCAGCAATAAGTTGATTTGGAAAAGTAAGTTTTTTCCACCGGAGATCGAAGCCTTAATCTAAAGCGGTAATCACTAGACTATAGACCGGTCAAACCCAACTTCATAGACATTCCATTGTCTAAACTGACTCAAAACACAAGTCGCTGCGCGTATAGTACAACTTTTTGCAGCGTTGTCCCCGAAAAAATAGTTGGGGGCTGTTAAAACCTATTTATTTTCACAGTTAAAGGGACTGACCTTCAATATGAAAATAAATTGGCTAAAGGTAAGTAGTTGGACTATTTGTGCGGCAGCAGTTGCGTTTTTACGTATAACGACGACCGAGCTCGTAGAGAGTAATTGCCATTGGATACAAACAATAACAGGGTTTAACAAATAAATCTAATAGTTATTTAATTAAAACGTCGTAAATAAAAAAATCTGTATTTCGGAGCGGTCCGTAGTTTAGTGGTAACACTTCGGACTCTGAATGGAAGATTGTGGGTTCGAATCCCGGCGGAGCACAGAAAAATATTCCATTCATATTTTCAAATTTGCTCTTCGCTGGATTGAAAAATTCATAAACCTATACCAATGACAGGTCACTTAAGGTCCATCCAGCCTTACAGCAACTGGGTCTTGCTTGGGAATTGGCGCTTTGTAGCGACGACGACCAAGCTCGTAAAAAGTTCGATAGCTCAATTGGTAGAATGCTTGCATTCCATGCCGAGAGCAAGGGTTGGATCTCAAGGTTTACTCAGCCTTCACAAGAAATAAAAACCAGCCCCCCCCGGGAGCTGGGAAATCCCCACTTCAACTGAAAGTGGTTGGTGTAAGGCCGGCCCACTTACCCGTAAAAATAAATAGGTTCCGAATCGCCACATGCGACCCCTTTGGGGATAACGCAGGCAAGAAGTTACTCTATATGTGTAGCTTAGTTGCGTTTAAGTTGCGAGGGATATGAAAACTATTGGATCGTTTTAAAAAACGGATGTTAGTACATATTTTATAATAATGCGCTATTTCAAAAATTCTGAGTGAAAATTCTGCATTAAAACAAAAACCAGTATTTCTCAACTATTTAATAAGGAACTTTACTTTCTATGCATCAGAATTTCCGGTAAAAGCATTTTTGCAAAGAAAACTAAAATGGCTATTTTTCCAGAAGTAGGTACCTTCACATAACTAATACTCGACTTCCTTCCTGGCAATTAAGAAAATAAACATCGATGTGTAAAACTTTAAGATTGCATAAATCCACGAATATCACTAAAACAAGAATAAAAACATTTCTTGCAACTTTTACTGTCTATCCCTGAAACAGTGGTGTTGTTGAGAAAAGTAAACTATTTTTTCGCTCTTCGGATTGTGAAAAATTGACTAACTTATTAGTTAGAAACAAAAAAAGAAAAGAACATTTTAAATAAGATCAGAAAATAATGTCTATTTATAAAATAAATAATATACTACCGTCATATTGCAAATTAATTGTCTTTCATTTTGGTTCTTGCATACAAACAAATAAATAAATAAAATTCTGGATGATTTATTTTGGGAGCGCAATTTTGTGTAAATCCCTTCAAGAGCTCGCTGCATATTTGTTCGTCGCTAGTCACCGCCAGTTTTCAAGCGAGACCCAGTTTCTGTAAGGCTGGATGAACCTTTGTGACCGGCATTTTGGTAAAGACAGATTAATTTTTCAACCCAGCGAAGTGCATACTTGAAAAATTTAATTAAGTATGTCTTTTTGTGCTACGCCAGAAACTGAACTCACGAACTTTTGTTTAGGAGTCCGTAACGTTACTACGGGCCGGTCTTCTTTCATTTCAAGAGTCAAGTCTTTTTCACACATCCTTTTATTATGGCCCCCAAAGAGTACTTCATTCGCGCGCTATTTCAGAAGTTCGGTCCATCCATACTCTTCCCGGTCTTTCTCTACCACAATTTTCATCTATTCATGAAACGCATACTTTCTTTGTCAGTCCTTCATCATTCGTTCTTTCCACATTATAACAGAATATAGGCCATCATTCTGAATAGTTCTGGTTCACTTTGCCAATGTCACCCCTGTTTCAGGGAAGGATGGCAAGAGTTGCAGGGCTTATGTTCATTTGAGATTGGGTTTTTATATTGTAGGTCCACATGCGGCATGTGTTAGCGCGAAATTATAAATATCTGCTTGTGGGAATGCATTTAATATAAATCTTAAATGATATTTATCTTTGCAGCTTAGATTAGATTAGATTCAATTTTGAAAAAATCGATCGATCGAATACCAACGAATAAAAAAACAATACACCTTTGAATTCTTTGATTCGTTTTTAACCAAAAGCGGCATACAAAGATTTGTTTTATAATGAGATAAATGAACAGAAATTATGAGAAAAAGATTTCTTGTGGTTCTATATATAATATTTACGTCATATTCAAAATTAATCTAGATTACTGTCTTTGATTCTAAATGACTAATTTTTATTTCTCGTAGGTACACTATATTCGTGCGGAAATGGTGCGAGTAGAAGTACCTACTATTCATAGAGGTTGGGAACTTTTCTCACATTAGTTAAAGAATTTTCACACAATAACAATGTGCTAACACAATCCTCATAACAATATTGTTATCTCATGAGATGTTAGCGCATCGTCCACATCATTTAACATCACTTTAACGACGTGTGATTAGACAAAACGTCAACATTGTATTCCAAATTCAAATAACATTCCATATTTAAATCAAATTTCATCCCTATTTTTTCTATTTCGAATTTCATTGTTCCTTACAAATTTCACATCAATAAAGGAGTTTAAAATAAGTATATTTTTTTCAATTTAAAAATTTAAATCATGCCGTATGCATTATAAATATTTATGTCGAAATAAAAAAAAACGAAATTACGCTATTTATAAATTGTGAAATAAAATTCCCGCGCTTTTCTTTCTTTATTTAAATTTCATCTTTCTTTTTCGAAATTCAAAATACCGTCAAAAAATGCCATCAATATTTTCATAGTTTTGTTGGCCGATGCTTTGCAATTATTGCGATCGAAAAGAAAATGTTGTAACTACTCGTGTTTCAAATAATTACCGGTCGATAGCTCAGTTGGTAGAGTGCTTGCATTCCATACCGAGAGCTCGGGTTCGAATCCCACCAAGCGTGTCAGAAACAATTTTCCCTTTAGGTGTTTATTTCAAACCCAAAATTAAATACCGGCAAGGTTTACTCAGCCTTCACATGAAATGAGAACCAACCCCCTCGGGAGCAGGGAAACTCACATAAAATAGAGTTGTTGGCGTAAGGCTTGCTTACTTACTTGTACAAATGAATATGTTCCACGCGACGCATGCAAATCCTTCGGGAAAAACACGGTAAGATATTGCACTATATGTGCAGCTTAGTTGAGTTTTGCATTTGCGAGTGCCATCTATGTGGGATTTCACAGTCCCTTCGAAATCTAATAGTAATCAACCTTTTAGGCTTTCTTCGGCTTCCAAGCCTTGAAGGCTCAGGGCCTCCCGCACCACAATCCTCCAGGATTCTCTGTCTTGTGCTGCTTGGTCCCCTCACTCCCAGGACTTCGGCGTCGGCTTTAACATTGTTTACTTTCACATCCTGGGACGTCCGAGGGGTCTAACTTCGGAGCGGGCACCATCCAACACATTTCTGATGATCCCGGAGTCTTCTGCGCGTTCTACATTATAATTGTAATCATAAAAAATATAAACTGGTGAATGACTCACTCTGGACTCTGCCTGAAGTGGTTGACGGCAAACTGCAGCAGGGAGTGGCGCCCATCTCTGGGAGCTGGCTCACTTCCCTCCATGTCCCTGCTCTGGAGACTTCTCTCCAGGTGACCTTGGCTGCCGAGGTGGCTCTGCCCATTCTGGTGCCCCTGCCCATTCTGCTGGTGCCCCTGGTGGTTCTGCTGGTGCCCAGGACTGCCCTGAGGAGGCGGGACTCCCTGCAGGGAGGACTGAGAGTGGTGGAGGAGCTGGCCAGACTCCTGGCGCTGGTCTGCTGTGGACAGCCCGCGGCTTGGACTGGATTTCGGCTGCAACTGTAACAGAGAGACAGATTTTGTTAGTTATTTTTGCTTTAATACACAAAATAATGACGTGGGGAAAGGAGTTCCAAGTTTATTTTGTCACAAATCTATTTTGTAACTCGGATCCTTGGCAACCATTATCATTTGTTAGCTTTATCCCTAGTAACTTGCATTGATGACGCCACAATTGTTAGTCTATTATTTGTGTCGACTTGCAACTCACTTAAAACATGTAAAAATATGTGTGTACGTTTTTAATCTATAATACAAATATATATTACGAGTTCATATAAAATTCATATTACAGGCATTCCCGCAAACAGGCACGTACATTTCTCCTTACACACGCCGCGCGTGGACTTACAACGTTATTCTCAAATGAACCCTGTAACTCTAGGCAACCTTCCCTGAAACAGAGGTGACATCATTTTGCTCTTCGCTGGGTTGAAAAATTCATAAACCTATATAAAAGACCGGTCATCAAAAGGTCCATCCAGCCTTACAACAACTGCGTCTTGCTTGAGAATTGGCGCTTTCTACAGCGACGACCAAGCTCGCAGAGGGCTCTTGAGGTGTGATACACACAAAAACAGCGCTCACCAAATAAATCAGCCTAATGTAATTAATTTTAATCAGTAAAGTGAACCATTTTTACAGTATGAGCGGTGATTTTCATATCAACTTAGATTTAGACACATCAAGGGCCCTCCCAATCACGAATGAGATACTCTATAAAGATGCCGTTTCAGTGCTCCCCTATAAATGCTAGAAGATTTCGAAACTCTCAGTCCAAAGCTGATTCATGGGTCGTCATTTTATTGTAACAAAAATTCACGTTAGGTGGCGGTTGAACCACGGATTTGCGGTGTGTAAATAACAACGTATGATTTGAGAAAGAAGACAGTACCAAAACGGAGAATCATGCCTTGAAAATCAACCTTCAGCGGGGATCGAACATCAGTCTCTGGCTTAAAACACGTCCGCTCTACCAGCTGAGCTGTCCACCGGACACCATTATTACAAAAATGATAATTACTCTGTTTACCAACAGTTACAGAGAACAACAATTATTTTGCTGTGGTTTCTATAATAAGCATTATATAAAAAATGATCATTGCAGAAATTTCTGTGTTTTTCACGCCTCCCTGACTTGTCATCATTATTTTTTTTTTTCAAGTTATTACAAATTTATAAAATCACTTTGTTTCTGATGAATGAACATCTGAGCCGAACTATAATCTAACCATGGACAATAATATCCAACTGCAAAATGTAACACAGTACCTAATGCACTGGATGTAGCTAAATTTAAGAATTTACTATTTGTTCCTTGACTTATAGGTTGGTATGCGGCTGACCACTCATCTAATCTAATCTAATCTAATCTAAGTTGCAAAGATATGTAACGTTGCATGCATTCTCACAAGCAGACACGTACAAGTATGCGCTTGCGCATTCCGCATGTGAACCTAAACCTACAATATAGAAACCAAGTCTCAAACGGACATACACCCTGCAACTCCTGCCGACCTTCCCTGAAACAGGAGCGACATTGGCAAAGTGAACCATTTTCTACAGGATGGTTGGTCAGCCGCATACCTACCTATAAGTCAAGGACCCATGCTATAGGAAATGGTTCACTTTGCCAATATCACCCCTGTTTCAGAGAAGGTCGGCAAGATTTGCAGGGTGTATGTTCATTTGAGATTTGGGTTTTTATGTTGTAGGTTCACATGCGGCATATGCAGGCGCGAACTTATACGTGCTGCTTGTGAAAATGAATATAATGTGAATCCCCAATGTTACAAATCTTTGCAACTTAAATAAGATTAGACTAGCCGGATTAGTTGTGATAGCTCAGTTGGTAGAACGCTTGCGTTCCAAGTCAGAGGACTAGAGTTCGATCCCCACTAAGGGCATCAGAAATGATTTCAAGTTTTCGGTATTTATTGCAAACCTAGCGGCAAGGTTTACTCTCAGCCTTGACAGAAAATGAGAGCAAGCCACTCGGGAGCTGGAAAACCCCCCCTTCATATGAAGTAGTTGGCGAAAGGTCGACTCCTCATCATGAAAATAATAAGTTACACAGTCCACACGCAACATGTGATCCTTTCAGGAATAACGCGGTTAAAAGTTGCACAATATATGCAGCTTAGTTGCCACAAAAAAAATCAAGAAATATAGCACTATTTTTCAAATTTACCGAGTTATATTTATATATTTGATGGCTGAACGTAACAGGGGTGGATTTGGCAAAAATAATTTTACAATGCTCATAAAATAATACACAATTCCTACACTTTTCCCTGTGCAACAACTTTTTATCTTTAATCTAAGTTGCGCAGATATTAGAGTAACACTTGATGCACGCCCACAAACAAAAAAACACGCCACTTCCTACAAAAGAAAACTCAAACTTTTCGACTTTGCATTCGACAAGGGTGGCATTGCAAAAAGTGAATCAAATCAAACAAAACAAAAACACAGTTCCGTACACTTTCATCTTCATTTCCTTCCTCCTCGTCATCTTGCTCCATAATCTTCTGGACTTCCACTTCCACCGTCTCCAGAGACACTTCTCCTCTGTTGGTCTCCTCGGAATCCCCTTCAGAAGCCAGCGTCGCACCTTCTTCCATTCCGAAGTCAAAAACAACACTGGTAAACCACGGCGCCTCTAGCACTCCTTAGCCCCAAGTGTAAAACTACAGCTCCGTCGTATATTTCACATAGAAATGTATGGTAACTTGATCGCTCACCGGAGGCGCTGTTTCAGTTTGCATGCTAAAAGTCTAATACTCGGCGTGGTGAGCACGTCGCGCTCAAGCGAGCACGGATGGCGTGCTGTGTCGTGCAGATTCCGCGCGCGCGTCCAAGCGGAGAGCGTGCCCGAGACTTCTAATAATGCGCCGCAGATCGTAGCGTTTGCGTGTCAGTTTTGCACGTTTGCACATGTATGTATTTATAACACTCAAATTCTACGTATATCTAACTGAGATAAAGAACTCTTACAGAGGTGCATTGACCGGTCTTTAGTCTAGGGGTTGACGCTATGGACTAGTAATCGGAAGGTTGTGGCTTTGATTACCGGAAGAGCCCAAAAAAATGGAAAATGTTTTTAAAAGTAAAAATTAATAAGTGGCATACTACGCTATCATGGATTTCTCGGATAAATGCACCTTTTTCCTCTTTTCTACAAGCACCAAGAAAACACTAAAAAAAGTGTAAAAATCCTGTTAGCTTTTCATGAAAACATCCTTTTAAAGTTTAAGCAGTTCACTTACTATGAGAAGTCACACACAATAAATTATCCACGATTTCTCAAATCAGTGAATCAGCACTTATTCAGTTTTACATTTAAGGTGGCGATATGCCCTACCAAAGACTGGACACCAAGATCCATCTAACTTTACCGCAACTGAGTCTTGCTTGTGTAATTGGCGCTTTCTATAGCAACAGCAAAGCCCGAAAAGAGCTTTCGAGGTGTGATTCACTCAAGAACAGAGTTCACCAAATATGTAATCCTTATATTTGTTTATTTACTCCCATAGAAACGTAGACTAGAAGGAAGATGACAAAGACATCATGGGTCGAAAGAAAGTCCAGCGAAAATGTGTTGCAGGAAGTAGGTGAAAGAAAAGAGCTTATAGGTCACATTTTGAAGAGAAGAAAAAAAAAATAAGACATTCGATTTGACATAGCAGCCTTCTTAGCAACATCTTTGAAGGGGGAATCTTGGAAAGACGATCAAGAGGTCGTCCAAAAACTTCGTACTTGCAGGATTCGAAGCAACTCATGGATGTCTCCTCCTATTCGCAGCTCAAGAGGATGGCAGCCAACAGAGACAGATGGCTGGCACCACAAGGCACTAACTTTAGGAGAAGATGATGATGATGGATAGCACAATAAAATTTAATCTTTTTGGTGTTTTTTTAATCTCTTACTAATATTATATATTTAAACGTATAAAAATGCAATCAAACAATGGTTGATTAATCATAGTTAGACATAATCAAGTGGGACGCTAAAACGCCCTCATTCAAAAACGGCATTCACGATTGTTGAATGCTGAGTGATGGTGTATAGTAAGTGTATTAATCCTCTACACGCTTTTTGATTACTATTGACACACGTTATCTCACTCTAACACACAACATAAATAATAATAATTGTGCAGTTAGAAATTAGCGCTGTTTTTGTTGTTTTCTGTGGTTTGCACGAATTCGCTAATGGGTGTTGAACCCTTTATCTTACTTAGCCATCAGTTCTATTCAACCGTTAATAAAACATCCAACGACCGCAAATTAAAAAAATATTATAACTAAGCTACACATATAGTGTTAATTAAAGCAGTATTTTATGGTAGAATATCCGGTCGATAGCTCAGTTGGTAGAGTGCTTGCATTCCACGTCGGGAGCTCGGGTTCGAATCCCGCCGAGAGTGTCAGAAATGATTCCCCGTTTCGGTGTTTATTTCAAACCCCAAAATAAAATACCGGCAAGGCTTACTCGGCCTTCACAATATTATTATTTTAGTTTCAATTTATAATTTTTGGATGAAATTTTTCAAGCAAAACACTGTTTATTTTCACTATAGACTGTTATGTTATTTTAAATAACATATTATAAAAAAAACAATCCCGAAGTGTGCAGTGTGTGTTTGTGGACCGAGCGGAGCCGAACGGTCACGGAAGCGGCCGAACTGCACCGTATGAACTAATCAGGCCGTCGTTCGTTAGTTCCCGGTAAGCAGTGATGTCAAAAGTAGGGAAAAATCCCGAATGTAGGGAATTTTTGCCTTCAAAATCGGCTGTAGGGAAAAAAAGACAGATTTTGTTTTTCAAGCCAAATGTAAGGATTTTCAATGAATACGATTATTAAACTTATTAAATTTATAGAAACCAGAAGAAATAGTTTGAACAATATTTATTTATATTCTAAGTCGATTAAATTGGAAAATTATTTCTCATAAATATTCTTTGAGAAATTTGGATTGTTGATTGTCTCAGAAATGTTTTTAGGGTAATTTGGATTTTGTAGTGGATCGCGAAGTTTGTCTGAAAATTGTCAATAGGGGTGACGCTGAATGTCAATTGTTTAGAAAATATTGACAGTTTGAATAAATCAAATATATTTTAAAAACTAATAGTACGTTACAGTGCGTTGCAATACAAAAAGACACATTGTTGTCACAAATTTACATTGTGTTTTATGTATGGTCAGTAAAAGTAAACAGCCCAAATTTTTTCCATAGGTTGATTTCAGATGCTACTGCCATCTATTGGGATATAAAAAAACCTTGAACTGCCAAAAACGTGTGGGGAATTATGTAAGGATTTTTTTTCTTGGCGTAGGGAAATGTGGGGATTTTTTTAAAAGGTTGTAGGGATTATTTCATAAAAGTATTAACATCACTGCCGGTAAGATGCCAAGCGATTAAGACGTTAGCGACCAAGCACCAAGCGGTGCAAGAGGGGGCACTACAATGGAGCTCCCCCCCCATCTACTTGGATTTCCTGCCAGCAAGGCACCCGCCTTGTGGACCAGAGGCATAGGAGCGCCCACCCAGGGGCTCCCACGTGTGGAGGCGCCCGCCTTGTGAACCGCCGCTAGCCTGGGGCGCTGCCCCAGGCCTTCCGTTTAGAACTCCAGCCAACGGAATAGGGAGTGTTCTAGTGACAACCTGTAGGTCTGGCCAATCCCTTATTTCCCCTTTCCCCCCCCCCCATATTAGTACAGTAATAAACCCTTATTTGTTCATGTTAACTTTATCTTTTCATTATAAAACCCTTCCCAAGATATAAGTAAGCAATACCAAAGAAAGAACCCCACGCCCTGAGAGTGATGCTGATGAGAGCTAGCCGGATGTAAGTATCCTGAAGATACCTTTCAATCTAAACATAACAAGACTTTATTTAAAAGATTAAAATCTTTAAAACAAAATTACGAACGTTTTCGATCTAGAAGGTCATTATTATTTTAGGTTGGTATGAGGCTGACCACCCATACTGTAAAAAATTATTCATTTTGACAATGTCAACCCTATTTCAGGGAAGGTAGGCAAGAGTTGCAGGGCTTATCGCTCCCCAAGTTCTTGTTTATCGTATACGCCAATCGTGTCAAATATGACTTTTTCATGCAGTTGTCTTAAGAATCAAATTCTACACAATCTGAGCTTAGAAAAACCGTAAAACTCAATAATGTGAGAGTTCCTTTAAATATTTTAAAAATAAATTTCTTGTTTTCATAAGACACATTAGTCCAGTACAATTTTCTCAATGGCGTATACGATAAAGAACTAAGGCAGCGTTATGTTCATTAGAGATTGGGTTTTTTATACTGTAGGTCCACATGCGGCATGTGTGAGCGCGAAATTATGCGTGTCTGCTTGTGGGAATGCATTTAATGTGAATCTCAAATGATACATATCTTTGCAGCTTAGATTTAGATTTAGATGCTAAAGTAAATATTTGATTAATTCAACTGCCTTTATGGTAGATAACGGCAGCATAGATATCCCATACAAGGCAGTGTTCCATACTAGGAATTAATGAATGCATGTGTCCAGTCAGAGAGAGTTCTATCGGAAAAATTGCATTAATAGTTTTGTCTATGGTTCTCAAACTATAGCGGAAATACAGCGGAACCTCTCAAGAATAAAATTAAAAAAAAATCCCCCGCAGAGCATAAAACAATAATAAAGTAATGCATTTTTAAAAGGACGCTATGTATGGAAGTGAAGCATGGACAGTGAACGATAGCGAAATGAGTAAAGTATGTACGGTGGAAATGAAGCATTTGAGAAGCATGACAGGAAAAACTCTGAGGGATAAAGTTAGGAATGAATGGGTAAAAAAAGAATGAAATTTGAAAGAGGATGTGAAAGTTAAAGTACAAAAGAATGTGATGAGATGGTTTGGGCATGTGGAAAGAATGAATGATGATAGACTGACAAAGTATAAAGACAAAGAAAGTGTGAAAGGAAAAAGAGGGAAGGGACGACCGAGAAAAGTATGGAGTGATCAGATTGAGGAGATTGTGAAAGAATGGGATATACAAAGTGAGCGTAAAAGAAGAAAATGCATGAAAAAGGTGATGGATATAAATGAATTGAAAGAGGTATGTAAGGATAGGAAAAAATGGAGGCAACTCTGCAGAGGCTCTGGCCACCCCTAGCGGAATGGCGACAGAGTTACAGTTACAGTTACGCTAATCTATAATGGCTTTAAGTGACGTTTATAAAAGAACATTTATAAGCCAAGGCCCTGTAGATAAAGCAATACCTGTAACTGCAATACAAACGTCTTACGCGCTGTACACCTGTTTTCAAGAAATTCAGTTTTATTTGAAATCTATTTATCTAATAACTATCTGGCTCTATTCTTTCGCATTTTGGTCGTCCGTTGAGCCCACGCTTTGACAAACCAATTATGCCTGGGCTGGAAGTCTCATCACCACGGTCATTCTTACCTACTGAATATCGGTAATATTTTGTATCAAGACTCAATCAGCTGTTCACTTGCGGCCATCTTGAATTGACAGGTCTTCATACAAGTGTATCATTTGTTTGTCAAAATGTGGGCTCAGCGGACGACATTATAAAAAGCGATCGAGAAAATAAACCTACTCAATAAGATTTATTTTCACATTATTAATTTGAATCTTAATAGTTAATAGTTAATTAATAGTGGCGCGGCGGGATATTCAAGAAGATTTGAATGTAGATAATTACAAGTTTAAGAACTGCAATTCATTCAAATACTTGGGTACCCTTATAAATGACAAAAATATCCTATCCTCAGAATTACATGCCCGAATTCACTCCGGCAATAATGCTTTTTTTGGCCTTAGAGGGCTATTGTGCTCAAAATGGCTATCCCGCTCCACAAAATTCAAGATTTACACTTCCATTGTTCGGCCAGTTGTGTTGTACGGATGCGAAGCCTGGAGTCTGACTCAAAAACAAGAAAAATCTCTCCAGGTCTTTGAGAACAAAATGCTTCGTCGCATTCTCGGACCTGTATTTGAAGATGACAGGTGGCGTATCCGGACCAACGCGGAGCTGATGTCCGTGTTTCAAGATGCTAACATAGTGTCGGTAATGAAATCAAGAAGACTCCAGTGGGCCGGACATGTAGCACGTGCAGAGGACTCCAGGATCATTAGAACAGTCTTGGATGGTGCCCCTTCAGGTGTTAGACCACTCGGACGTCCCAGGATGCGGTGGGCAGACAACATTGAAGCCGATGCCGAAATTCTGGGAGTGAGGGGACCATGGAGGGAAGCTGCACAAGACAGAGAGTCCTGGAGGATTGTGGTGCGGGAGGCCCTGAGCCTTCAAGGCTTATGAGCCGAAGAAAGTAAAAGTAGTAATAGTTAATACATATTTGCAACTGACACTTTAGATTAGTGATAATTTTGAGAAGCTTTATGGAGATATGTCGCAGTATGGAGACACTGCAGCTGACTAGTAATTGCAGTGTGATCATGGAGAGTGCATCAAACTCACGTGAGAAAGTGCGGGCAGGGAAAACTGGACCTGAACCTGACTACATTCTCTTTAGAGGAAATCTGCTGGGCTCTCTGTAATCTGTACATGTATATATACAGTCTAGCAGTGGCGAAGGGTCCATACAAGCCGATTCCCATCGGTTTCCCGTTTAAAATGAGGCAAAAATGATAATAAAGTAGACCGTATGGTTTCAATGGGGAAAAAATACGTATTGTTTCTTTGGTTTTAAATGTATTTTTTTACTTTGTGCCTATATTTTTTAACTACTTTGTTACATCATTTTAAAAGGGAAGCCGATGGGAACCGGCTTGTATGGCACCCTTCGCCGCTGCAGTCTAGACAATACTCGTATGTTTTGGTTTATGATACTTCAATGGGGAAAAGACAAGCAAATTTCTGGCATCGTTTGCACCAGCGCCCTTGGAGTGACTACATCACGAAACGGCGCTATAAAGAAATCATCAACTCATCATCATCATTCAATAAAATACAGGTGCTTTTTTCACATATTTTCCCAGTTGTCCGGTCGAGAGCTCAGTTGCCCTTGCAGTGTCTAATCTATATGTGTTAGGGTTTGTTTTGTTTGTCATGTTTTTCCAGTTGTCTGGTCGAGAGCTCGTAGAGTTAGTAGCATTACTGTATATTTACTTAGTGTCTTACTTAGTAAAGATTATCTCAGAGTATTGGGGTGGAAGTCTCGACGATCGTCGATAGATCTTACCGTATCTATTTGAAAATGTGATGAAATAAAACATGCCAGCTGTTCACCCACTACCATGTTTTATTCCGTCCTATTTTCAACGGGAAGATCTCGTCCCCACAATGCATGCTTGGCTTATCTACCATTTGATTCAAAGATGACCTTTACAATGAAATGGTCTTAAGAACATTCTACACAATTTGACCTAAGAAAAAAACGTAAAATATGATAATGTGAGAGTTGTTTGGAAATATTTTTCAAATAATGTTCCAGTTTTCATAATACACATTGGTCCAGTAGACATACAAACATTGCTCATGTGAAATTATCTCTGATGAACATTATACAAACAAGCACTAAGGGGACGATCTATCGACGGCCGTCGAGACTTCCATCTCAGATGTCACTCCCATGAATGTCCATCGATCCATCAGGCATGATAACAGCAATCACATTATCACCAGCTAGCCGTGGTATACTACATGCAGGCACATTATTCAGAGTCAGGGAAAGCTGAGAGAAGTGTCGGTGGCCGGCCATAGACAAGGTGACCAACTGCGCGCGTCTATAATATACCCGCCAGAGCAAGGAATGAAAGTCAACACTGATGGCGGCGGCTTAGATGAGATGATTAAAAAAGGCGCTAAGTATAATAGCATAGTAGTCAAACTAAGAAAATATGGAGAAGGTTAGAAATTATTATCAAATGTTGGTACAAAAATCAAGAGATTAGGATCTTTTTTATGCAGCTCACAAGGCGCCATCATCTCCAGCATACATTTTGGTACAAACTTTTTTAGATGGTGCGCAGTATTTAGCCTAAAATCTAAGTTTCAAAGATATGTATCATTTGAGATTTATATTAAATGCATTCCCACAAGCAGACACGCATAATTTCGCGCTCACGCATGCCGCATGTGGACCTACAATATAAACACCCAATCTCAAATGAACATAAGCCCTGCATCTCTTGCCGACCTTCTTTGAAACAGAAGTGACATTGGAAAAGTGAACCATTTTTTACAGTATGGTTGGTCAGCCTCATACCAACCTATAAGTCAAGGAATAGTACCTTAATTTAAATTTCTACAATCCGAGTCGTAGTGTTAAAAACAGTGCAAAGATTGGTAGCGACTTAGAGAAGTATAATATTTAAGTTGTATTTTATGCGTAGGTATCTTAATTGCCTTATTCCTTACAAATTTCATATTTTGGTACTTGGTGCCTTATTTGGTACCATTCAGTTTTTAGTCAGTTGGAAATTATTCTTACAAACTATGTTCCTTTCTCATTTTTGGTTGCAACTTAGATGATAAGCATAGTTATAAAAACCTACAGAATAAATGTCACTTTTACACATTTAGAAAAGTTGTATTTTTTTATAAACTATATTTTCGAGACTCCATTCCCTGCTCTGTAAGCACTAGACTGTTATTCGTATTCAAGTTACCGCTTTGCGATAGAGAAGCACCGCTCTAGCACTGGCCACATACAGTCACTCATGAGTGTCACTTTTGCATTAAGATATGATTGATGTGTTTAATTTTATCCCTAAGAACAAACATCCAAAATTCGGTAGCTTACTCAGTAGAAAGTTTGCGTTTTGAACGGAAAACATGGTTCCAAATCCGAGAATGGCGATTACAATAGAGGCGAGGTATATGAACTCAGTCTTCATAAGATATGAGCGTTCACTCTTTTGGGAACAGAGAAACCCCCAATTTAAAATAAAGTTATGGGCGTAAGGTTGGTCCTTAGCTGTGAAAATAAACAGATTCTACCCACTGATATACAACGCAATAAGAGATGGCTTCCTAAAAATGTGCATCGTAGACATAAGAAAAAAGTCTACTGTGCATAATTCACTCAAAATAAATGCTTGACGTTGAGAATTCAGGTCAATGTAAGAGTCACAAGCAAGAATACTTCTTCGTACAACACCATACGTAGCGCCCGAGCAAAGGAAAAAGAGCGAATCTTTTTTTAGTATTGCGTGGCATTTTTTGGCAGCCAATAAACTTGCTTCGAACGTCGCGTCGCCCAGTCGACACTAGTGTCCTGCAGGGCGACAGGCGGGAAATTAAAACTGTAGGTACACACATTAAATTATACCGATACCTTAAAGGCAAAACTGAATTACGGCATAGCTAACGTGGGTTTCTCAGATATGTAAATGCACATTAAATCACGATAAATCCTGTTGATTGGAAAAAAAATATGAGCACTTCCTTATTATTAGTTATTTCACTTACTATGTATGAGAAATTACTCCCAATAAAATGTTTTATCCACGATTCCTCAAATCAGTGAATCAGTATTTTTTCAGTTTTACTTTTTAAGTGGGTGACGATATCCACCTTGGTGTGTGGGCATTAAAATAACTTCTCAAAAAAATTGGAGGCATTAACTGTACAATATAAAATGACACTCATGGGTGACTGTCTGTAAGAGTCATTTGTAAAAAAAATCTAAACTGGTACATAGAACCTATCACGTACATGGACTGGACACGTACATGGTATAATATACATAGAAGCATTCAGATATAAACGCAAGCGCACACTTTCTACGGTAATTAATTCTAATCTCAGCGCGCTTCTGAATGTAAGGTAATGTCATGTCCATAGAAATGTACGTGGCAATGACCTTCCTACCTCTTCGTTTTCTTTTAGCAATGGCCTGAACACAAATTTGAATTCAGAACTGTTTCCCGGCGGGCAAACGCTATACTTGTACAACGGTCCTTAGTAGCCAAATACAAAATATTAGTTTTTCTTTTTTCTAGCAACCAGGGCGTGTAACGTCACAATTTTACTTGCATCAATTAATGCAGGAACTTCATTCTATTAAAGATTGCAGTGTTTCTTACTTTAGATGCAGCAGCTCTTAAGAGGGATGTTGTTACATTAATTGAATAATTAATTTAGACATTCAGATATTTGATGAATGAATAAATATAAATATATTAATAAAAAGTAACTATTTATGATAAAATGTACTTTTATTTTCACAGTTTATTTGAGTTGAAATGCCTAAGCGCTATTGGGCTTTAGCCATCCATCTTCAGAGGCTAACTGATTTAAAAACAAAAGGATCAAAATTCAACGCCTTTAAAAATGAATTTTCACTGCATAAATGTACAAACTTTAGATATAAACAAATAAACATCAGAATGCTTTATTTGGTAAGCGCTGTTTTTGTGTGAATCACACCTCAAGAGCCCTCTGCGAGCTGGTCGTTGCTATGGAAAGCGACAATTCTCAAACAAAACGCAATCACTGCAAGTCTGGATGGGAGCTTTGTAAAGGGCTTATGAATTTAAAAAATATATACTCCGCCAGGCATTGCACTTACGACCTTCCGTTTACGCGTCCGTAGCGTTAGCCACTGCACTACAGACCGTTTATAAATCAATATGTGGTTTTAAATGCAAGCATTGATATAAAATTTCGATTTCTATTTTTTAACATGGACATAAAAAGTGTAGCATAATTGTTCATGTTATAAATTTTATTGTATCCATTAAATTATTGTATATATGCCTTAATAGTCCGGTCGATAGCTCAGTTGGTAGAGTGCTTGCATTCCATGCCGAGAGCTAGGGTTCGAATTCAACCGAGGGTGTCAGAAATGATTTCCCGTTTCGGTGCTTATTTCAAAACCCAAAATAAAATACCGGCAAGGTTTACTCAGCCTTGGAATGAAATGAGAAACAGCCCCCTCGGGAGCTGGAAAACCCCCACTTCAACTGTAGTGGTTGGCGTAAGGCCTGTAAAAAATAAATAGGTTCCACTCACAACATGCGAAACCCTTCGAGGATAACGCGGCAAGAAGTTACACTATACGAGTAGGTACGTATAGCTTAGCTGTGTTTTTTTTTAGTTCAACGAAACAGTAAATAAAAGGAGGACTTGTATGAAAAAGGTTATGACTCTGGATGAAATGAAAGAAGTATGCAAGGACAGGAAGAAGTGGCGGCTAATCTGCAATGTTGATTTCTAATGTTGGTGTATTCATTTGCTACATTTTTTTTTTTGCATAGGAAATTTTTGACTTTTTTTGTATAGATTTCTTTGTAAGGTTTTGTTCTTTTTTATATTTAAATGTAATTTATTATTCATATTCCTTGACTTATAGGTTGGTATGAGGCTGACCACCCATACTGTAAAAAATGGTTCACTTTGCCAATGTCACCCCTGTTTCAGGGAAGGTCGGCAAAAGTTGTGGGGCTTATGTTCATTTGAGGTTTGGATTTTATTTGTAAGTACACATTCAGCATTTGTAAGCGCGAACTACACTTGTTGGTTTGTGGGCATACATCTGAGAGCTTTAAATGAATATATCCTTGCAACTTAGATTATAGATAGATTATTATAGTATAAAACCCATCTCTACGTTGAGCATCTTCGCAGCGTGATGCTTTGTTTCTTCCCGGAAAAGATCCCGGGAAACGACCCTCATCGCTACAAAAGCTAGAATAAAATACTAATTAAATATTTCCCTAGCAACCTGTCCATGTGACGTCAGAGTTTTTTCGTTTGTTAAATTATGTTTGGACCTCATTCCACACATTTGGAGCGCTTTGCTTGCACACATAGTCTGACCTGACATAATTCTGGAGTCTGTGTGAGGCGCCTCTCTAATGACGTTGCTCGCCTGCCATCTGTCTCCATGTGCCGTTATCCACCTTCCTCAAGATTACATAATGCCTGCTGCGTGTATTTGACCAGTGGACATCAATTCTATACCAAGTCCTATTTCATTTTCCACTTCTTCAGACAAGCAAGGCTTTGCTATAATCAGTTTACAAGCAACCCTCATGTTGGAGAGTTGCTTTCCTTTGGGATCTGATGCCGTTTGTGTAAGCGCGAACTTATACTGTCTGCTTATGGGAATTCATTTTATATAATAAATCCTTGCAACTTAGATTAAAGATATAGACTTTCTGACTTTATACTTATGTAATAGAGATCAAATAAATAATTGAGTAAAAAAATAATCATCTGCATATTGCATCCAGTACAAATTATGCAACTCTTGCCGCCTTTTCCTGAAGCAGACACGGCATTGGCATTTTAACAATATGGATAATGATTCCTTGACTGATAGGTTGGTATGAGGTTGACCACCCATACTGTAAAAAAATGGTTCACTTTGCCAATGTCACCCCTGTTTCAGAGAAGGTCGGCAAGAGTTTCAGGGCTTATGTTCATTTAAGATTGTCTTTTTTTATATTGTAGGTCCACATGCGGCATGTGTGAGCGCGAAATTATGCGTGTCTGCATGTGGGAATGCATTTAATATGAATCTCAAATGATACATATCTTTGCAGCTTTGATTTAGATTAAGATTAGGTTCACATGCGGCATGTGTAAACTCGAATTTATACATGTCTGCTTATGGAAATGCATTTAAGTAATTAATCTTAGATGTAATATATATTTGCGACTTAGATTATAGATTATAAATCTGCTTATTAAAAATAGTATACTACTCCAACACAAGCTCTGCAACTCTTGCAGTCTTTTCCTGGAGCAGGCAAGGCATCGGAATTTTAACAATATGGATAATCAGTCTCATACCAACCTATCAGACGGGGAACCTATGTGTACGGAAGCTGTTAATCTAAGACATTAAAAAACAAACACATAAATGAGTTTATAAGTGCAATGTTTGTTAATACAAACCGTTAACCAACGGACTTCTACAGGCACATTCAATTCGTGCTGCAAAAAGCGGGACAGGAGAACTGTACCTATTCACTTTTTACTTTATTTTCTCCTTCTATAATCTAAGCTGCTAAGATATGTTAACATTTAAGGCTCATATTAAATGCATGCCCACAGACAGGCACATGTAGGTTCGCGTCTACACATTCTGCATGTGTGCATACAAATATACAAAACCTCACATGAACATAAACCTTGCAACTCCTGCCGCCTTTCCCTGAAACCGGGGTGGCATTGGCAAAAGTGAACCGATTTTTACAGCACGGGGGGTCAGCCTCATACCAACCTATCAGTCAAGGAGCATATAATATATTTATAATCTATAATCTGAGTTGCAAAGACATATTTTATTTTGAAAAAAAACAGTTAGGTACAGAAAGAATTATACAGTTAGATTGACGGTTGACAAGACCAGTAATTTTTGGAATTATTGATTAAAAAAAGAAAAAATAAAGACGATACATATGCAAAGTATACCTATGTGTGTGAAATGTATTTGGTATTTAAGATTCATATTACATGCACTCCTATAAGAAGACACGCATAAGTTAGTGCTTAAACATGCCGCATGTGAACATGCCATATAAAAAACCCACTCCCAAATTAACATAAACCCTGCAACTCTTGCCGACCTTCCCTGTGACAGGGGTGGCATTGGCAAAGTAAACCATTTTTTACAGTATGGATGGTCAACCTCAGATCAACCTTTAATTCAACGACTAAAAAAGCTTTGATAAAGAAAAAAAGTATAGGAGCCTAGTTTTGGTTTTAATTATGCCTAGACATATCTACGGTTGCCTGGAAACTGATTGTAACAAGACCTCTATTTTTTTAAGAGGATTCCCTAGGGCGCACTCTTTTTTGGTACACAAGTCGGCTTACATGATTCGTCTAATTTTTTTATGTTGATCAATGTGTGTCAACTATCACTTGAAAGATTTGAAATTTACATTTTTAATATTGAGATTTCAAAAAGATAATATTTTTAAAATTAACGATCCATACAACCATTGAATTTTTATTAGCTCAAAATTACACTAATTAAATTGCTTGCGCCAACCATTTTATTATTTTAATTTTTTTAGAATAACTAATGAAATGTTTTACATAATTCCATTGTGTCATCGGCCATTTTCAGAAATCATATTCCAATTATAAAATTTCAAATGTTGCCCGCAATCACACTTCACTTATCTTATTTCCGTGTTGCATTTATTTATTAACCTACCGAATAATTTAAATCATAAAAATATTTCGGGAAATGCAAAATATACGTTTTAATTTTTTCCGTTACATAAACCAAACGTATTAAATTTGTTTCTAGAACTACTATTTCGTAATAATATTTTCTTTGCACAGGTAGGTATACTCGTAATTCATTATTTTTGTACATGAAGAATAGCCCTATATATTTTTTGATGTTGGTACTACATTTTTTGAATTTCGAATGCCAAAGAGGACCATATTATTTATTTTTAAAAATATTCTATAGACATAGAAATAATTAATATTTTAGGCTCATACATACTCGTATTGTGTAAGTTCACGCTTACAAATGCTGCATGTGTACCTACTTACAAATCCAAACCTCAAATGCACATAAACCATGCAACTTTTGCCAACCTAACATTGGCAAAGTGAAACCATTGTTTACAGTATGGGTGGTCAGCCTCATAACAACCTATAAGTCAATGCAATATAATGGCTGTATAAGCCTCTCCACTGACATAGCTGATATGGCTAGCTGTCAAAATTATATTCAAATCAATTTTATGATATTTTATTGAATTTACATTATTATTTTATGATATGAACAGAAAGTGCAGTGAAAAAGTTATGTAAAAGCGGCGCAGACAATAGGCCGGCCCAGACAGCGCGGCCCATGCAACTTCCGCAAAAACTAAAATGGAGAAACGTCAAAAAATAACAACTAACCTAAAAATAAAAACAACCTGTCGTGCGCGCGCACAAAAACAATCAATTCAACACGATTACTGTTCGCCATTCTTGTTGTAATTATGCAAAACTGAGGTTTATTGTGTCAAACTTTGGTTTTATACACGTTTTAGTAGAAATGGCTTCCGTGGGAAGTTTGTAGGTACATACAACCCGTTGACATGTTCGCACTGTATATTGTTCATTTATATCATTTATCATTAACTTGATTTAACACTCTGAAGTATTGCATGTAAAAGGGAAGTATCTAATCTAATCTAATCTAATCTAAGCTGCAAAGATATATATCATTTAAGATTTATACTAAATGCATTCCCACAAGCAGATATGTATAATTTCGCGCTAACACATGCCGCATGTGGACCTACAATATAAAAACCCAATCTCAAATGAACATAAGCCTTGCAACTCTTGCCGTCCTTCCCTGAAACAGGGGTGACATTGGCAAAGTGAACCAATTTTTATATTATGGGTGGTCAGCCGCATAACAACCTATAAGTCAAGGAACATACATGACAAATTACATTTTTTAAAATCAAAGAATAAAAATAACAATATATACATGGACATAAAAAACTAAATCATAAAACCAAATTCACTTTAACAAACCCTAGCCGCCAACATCACAGATCAACCGCCATTTCTTTCTATCCTTGCATACTTCTTTCATTTCCTCCAGAGTCATAACCTTCTTCATACAAGCTCTTCTTTTATTATGACTCTGGATATTCCATTCATTCGCAATTTCGGATATTTGGTCCATCCATACCTTTCTCGGTCTTCCTCTACCACGACATCCATCTATTCTACCAACATATACTTTCTTCGTCAGTCTTTCCTCATTCATTCTCTCCATATGCCCAAACCATCTTAACAAACTTCTTTTAATCTTCACTTTCACACTTTCTTTTGCACCACATTCTTTTCTTACAAAATCATTCCTCACCCTGTCACTCCGTTTTTTCCCAATCATACTTCTTAGAAAGTCCATTTCAACAGTATGGACTTTACTAATTTCACTTTCATTCACCGTCCAGGCCTCGCTTCCATACATCAAGGTGGGTAAAAGTATGCCACTGCGTACCGCCAATCGAGCATTTTTAGAAATGTTTTGATTTTTGGCGATACAAGCTGTGGCACCCAGTACACACCTGCCCTTCATTACTCTTCTTTCAAGTTCACCTGTCATTCTTCCATCTTTCTCAAACTTACTTCCCAAGTATACAAACTCATTTACCACATCAACATTCATTCCGTTTATTCTAAATTCGTAGTTCGTATTTTCTTCATTTCTTTCAAAAATCAAAACTTTCGTCTTACTTGCATTCAATTTCAAATAATTACCTAGCAGAGCTTCGTTCAATCTAGAGAGCATCGTTTGCAATTCTACTGCTGAGTCCGATACAAGAACAGCATCATCCGCATACAGTAGAACACTCACTTTGCTCTCTCCTATCATTAATCCACAATCATCAAGTCTAGCATCTCGAACACACTTGTCCATGACTATGTTAAATAGCCATGGGCTCATCACACATCCTTGCCTTACACCCTTAAAAACTTAGAAGTATTATTACCGAAATAAATAAAATCTTTTTTTTTCAATAGATTTATGAAGAGGAATACAATTCACCAATCTATTCTGCCTGGCCAGAAAGAGGTATTAATATCATCAATTAATAATTGATTATTTTAATAAATTATTAATTAATAATTACCCAATAATATCTGTTAAACCAGGGTCAAAGCTATGGTCAAATGACCCAGGCGGGGATCGAACCAACGTTACTCTATTCCAAGCACGCTAGAAAGATCAGCCCACTTGGCTCTCTCGGCCATAACGCCGACAAACATGTTCGCACTGTATCTTGTTAAATATAATTTATCATTCCATCCAGAGTCATAATAAAAGGAGAGCCTGTATGAAGAAGGTTATGACTCTGGAGAAAATGAAAGAAGTGTGTAAGGACAGAAAGAAATGGCGGTTGATCTGTGATGTTGGCGGCTAGGGTTTTTTCAATAAGAATTTGTTTTCTGTTAGTTTTTGATGTCCATACATGTTATAATTTGTTGATTTTAAAAATGTAATTTGTTGTGTATGTTTCCTTGACTTATAGGTTGGTATGCGGCATACCACCCACCCTGTAGAAAATGGTTCACTTTGCCAATGTCACCCCTTTTTTCAGGGAAGGTCGGCAAGAGTTGCAGGGTGTATGTCCATGTGAGATTCGGGTTTTTATATTGTAGGACCACATGCGGCATGTTTAAGCGCGAACTTATAGGTACGTGCCTGTTTGTGAAAATGCATATAATGTGAATTTCTAATGTTGCATATATTTTGCAACTTAGATTAGGTATTTCATTGAAAACCTTATGGCGAAAATAATTTATACAAATTTCAATTGAGAAAACCATGCTTCCTGTAAACATCTGTTCAAAGTTTTTTTTCCATATCAAATTGGCTTCAACAAATAGAAATTCTGTACACACCAGAATAGCTGTACTTTTACATAATATTTATTTTTTACAGATTCGATTATAGCATGCAAAAAAAAATACAATCAAAGTAGTACATACGCGGTTGGGAAACTATTTAAAAAAAAACCTATTTTCGTTCAAATTCAAATGATTCAATTAGAATTCGATTGTCACCTTCATATCCGGCTCTACTTAAATCTAGATCAGTCCTAACTTCCGGTTTCCGGTCGCAGGACAATGCGCAGAAACCCAAACTCATACGGTGTGTGTGCACTGCGCATCACAGACCGTACTTCCGGTCAAAACAAAATGGTGGCACTTTGACATATGGCATTGCGAACCAAATTGGTTTTGGAGCGTGAGAAATCTATGGCAAACCAATTTTGTCATATTCTTATTTCAATTGCACATTTTCAAAGTTTTTTTCTTTTAAATCCACGGAGTAAGTATTGAAGTATAATCTCTATTATATTATTTACTTTTATAGGTAGCCTAAGGAGATCAGGCTTTGAAGGAAAGCAAACGTCTATAATCTGTAATCGAAGTTGTACACATAAGTAAAATTTAAGACTTATATTAAATGCATTCCCACAATCAGACACGTAAGTTCGCGCTTAAAAATGCCGCACGTGAACCTAGAATATAAAACCCAATCTCAAATGAACATAAGCCCCGCAACTTTTACCGATCTTCTCTGAAACAGCGGTGACATTGGCAAGGTGAACCATTTTTTTTACAGTATGCGTGGTCAGCCTTATACTAACCTATAAGTCAAGGAAATATATAGACGTAACTCCAATTTTAGGTTTCTGCAGTCAACATTTTCATTTACGTGGTCTAGATATTTTTTTCTGAAATCGTTTCATTGCATAAAAAAACTCAAATAATTTTGTTAAGATCTTATGTATGAAAATAATAATGATATGCAAAATGATTTCATGATTTTTTTACATATCTTTAATAATGTTTTTGTTCGCTTTAATCTAAAAAATTAGGGTCAAGCACCAAAATGAGCAAATAACAAACGAAAGAAGAATTTCTCTCGGTTTAATTAAATAACATCATGTGCGCATCATGTTCGAAATTTGAAAATCTATTAGATTGGAATTAATTTAAAATAACGGCTATTCACCTAGCGTTCCATTAATGGCCAACTCGATTTTTTTAACCTACCAAGTAATGGATATTTTAATAATATACCTATTAAAAAGCTTAATTCGTTTAATTTTATATTGGCTTACTCATTTAGAGCCACTGACACAATTCAATTATTTAAATAAAGTGTAGCACACATAAAAATATTCAACAATATCGGTATTAAAATGATCTATGATCAAGGTTGCATTTGAGGTTGATTCACCGTGCATATTGAAGAGCAAATACGTGCAAGTTTTAAAGACATTTTACAGGTGTATTTACGTAAGTCGTGCACGTCTTGCTTGAGAATTGGCGCTTTGTAGTGACGACTAAGCTCGTAAAAAGTCCGGTCGATAGCTCAATTGGTAGAATGCTTGCATTTCATGCCGAGAATAAGGGTTCGACACAAGAAATGAGAACCAGCCCCCCGGGAGCTGTTAAAACCCCCACTTACTCTGAAAGTGGTTGGTGTGAGGCCGACTCCCTTACCCGTAAAAATAAATAGGTCCCGAATCGCCACATACGACCCCTTCGGGGATAACGCAGGCAAGAAGTTACACTATAATATGTGTAGCTTGGTTACGTTGCGTTGCGAGTAAGCGCGAACTTAGGTGCATGTGCTTGCTTGTGGGCATGCATTAAATATGAGCCTGAAATTTCAATATATCTTTGCAAATTAAGATTTTTTGATTAACTTTGAAAATTAAGATCGGGGTCACCAGTGTAGTGAAATCATTAGAGGATCATTTTTGGTGAAAGCTTTGTTTCTATATCCGCAGCAGGTCGGTATAATGTAAATGAGATCTAGTAAACCTCATTTATCCTCCAGATAGTAGAACTTATAAGTTAGCTGACAGTTAAGCTGGCCGCCGAGTTAAACGGAACCTGATTGCAGTCTGAACACAAGCAAGGCTTACAAGCATTTCAAGTATGAGAACGCATAGACACAGAATACTAAAGACTTTTTTAAGAAGCGACAGTTCAATCAATGACCACACTGAAAATGTAAAGAAAATCGTCGGACGTGTTTTGACAAAAGTGCAATTTTATGTTTTTTTTTGTATAACAAACATCCTGAATTTTCAGATGGTTGCCACTGTTTTTTTTATTCATTTAAGATGAAACATGTCTACAATCTATAATCTAAGTTGCAAAAATATATTAACATTTAAAATTCATATTGGATGCATGCCCACAAACAGACACTTGTAAGTTCGCATTAACAAATAGCATATGTACTTACAAATTAAAATTTAAATCTCAAATGAACATAAGCCCAGCAACTTTCACCGACCTTCTCTGAAACAGGGGTGACACTGGCAAAGTGAACCATTTTTTCCAGTTTGGGTAATCAGCCTCATACCAAACTTTAAGTCAAAGAATGTGTAGATTTATTATAAATACTTGTTCACTCGCTTATCGATTATCAATATTAACGATATCGATAACAGTGACAGTTCACTAGAAATACCGGTTTTTCTGGGAGATTGCTGAAATTCAAAGAAAACCAAGGTTTCCATATCTTTATTCGTTCTTGAAAAGTCTGCTGTACTGCGAGTAAGCTTTGCTCCTGCCGCAATAACCGGGTGCCTTACAATGCGCTACTGCACGCGGTCCCACTGCAACTTGCCACGCGTCTAAAGATGTGACACACACCTCGCTTATAACGGCGGCAACAGATGCAAGCAGAGATCCGCAACAGTGGACGGAAAATCTATTACAGAATGAGCTAAAGGGTGCCTCAATAAAGGTGCAAAATAAGCTGCACATACAGTGAAACTCTCCACTGCAACTTGCCACGCGTCTAAAGATGTGACACACACATCGCTTATAACGGCGGCAACAGATGCAAGCAGAGATCCGCAACAGTGGACGGAAAATCTATTACAGAATGAGCTAAAGGGTGCCTCAATAAAGGTGCAAAATAAGCTGCACATACAGTGAAACTCTCCACTGCAACTTGCCACGCGTCTAAAGATGTGACACACACATCGCTTATAACGGCGGCAACAGATGCAAGCAGAGATCCGCAACAGTGGACGGAAAATCTATTACAGAATTAGCTAAAGGTAGACTCAAGAAAAGTGCAAAATAAACTGCACCTAAGTGAAACTTTCCACTGCGTTCTCCCCGAAAGGGTTGCGTGTAAAGGCAGCAAACTATTGTGGTAATAGGGCAAAATGGATACTCTGGAGTGTGACTGTGGAGCAAGTAACCAGACAATACAACACCTAGTGTATTTTGAAGTTGAAGTGTATAAGAAATAATTTCTGACTCCCTCAATGGTGATCGAACGCTAGTCTTCTACCATGGAATGTAAGTATTCTACCATCTGAGCTATCAACCGAACAATATCGCTCAAAAGTGGAAAAAATGGCTTTGGAAGCAACCATATCCGGATATTTATGACCATTATTTAAAAACCAAAATCTCAAATGAACACACTCCCTGCAACTCTAGCCGACCTACCCTGAAACAGGGGTGACATTAGCAGAGTGATCCATTTTCTACAGCATGGATATTCAGCCGCATATAAGTCAAGGAACATACGCAACAAATTACATTTTTTAAATCACATTTTTTTAACGTATCTCGTATCTGTCTATTAAATAATATTTTTGACAATTTCACAAATATACATTGCACTTCCATGAAGCCCTTGGTTTTGGACCTCTGCGCCGTCCTGGTTTCTCTCTGCCAACGAAGACTAATGTCTCCGCCTAGTAAAGCCGAGTAAATACGAGTCTGACGCGGACCATGTCGATATGGAGCAGCCGGTATCAGCGCAGAGCATAACTAGATCTCAGCCAGTGGGCAGAATCCATAAGCCCAAGTGGATCGCAGTCGATACGACAAATCAAGCAAAAACTGCATCCTCGCTACAAAGTATCGACACACATAAGCCGGCAAATGAACCGAATCTATCTATAATCTAAGTTGCAAGGATATATTCATTTAAAGCTCTCAAATAAATGCCCACAAACAAACACGTGTAGTTCGCGCTTACAAATGCTGAATGTGTACTTACAATTATTAAAATCCAAACCTCAAATGAACACAAGCCCTACAACTTTTGCCGACCTTCTCTGACACAGGGGTGACATTGGCAAAGTGAAGCATTTTTTACAGTATGGGTGGTCAGCCTCATACCAACCTATAAGTCAAGGAATACAATTAATAAATAACATTAAAGTATAAAAAAAGAACAAAACCTTAAAAAGAAATCTATACAAAAAAAGTCAATAATTTCGTATCCAAAAAATTTAACAAATGAATAAACCAACATTGCAGATAAGCCGCCACTTCTTTCTGTCCTTGCATACTTCTTTCATTTCATCCAGAGTGACCAGAGAATCGTGGATTTAAAAAATATATATAAACATGGTGATGATGATGATGAGTTGATGATTTCTTTATAGCGCCGTTTCGTGATGTAGTCACTCCAAGGGCGATTGTGCATGTGATGCCAGAAATTTTCATTCCGGAACTGTTCATAGTCCTCTAGCTCTCTCACATGATGTGGCAGGTGGTTCCAGGCCAGAGGACCAGCAACTGCAAATGCACGCTCTTCAAACATTGTGTAACTTTTCTTATCGGTTCTTCAATCTTTGATTTGGCTCCAGTTTCAGCCGAGCGCAGTGTTAGGCTTTTCTTGCCGAGGGTGACTGGTTTGATTAGATCAGCGAGATATTTGGGTGTGTTTTCCATATAAAGCTTTGTGGACCATCGTGCACACTTTAAACTCGATGCGCTCCGGTTCTTGACTTATAGGTTGGTATAAGGCTGACCACCCATACTATAAAAAATATTTCACCTAGCCAATGTCACCTATGTTCGAAGGAATTTTAGCAAGAGTTTACGGGGCTTATGTTCATTTGAGATTGAGTATTTTAATGTTGTATTGTAGGTCCTCATGCGGCACGTGTAAGCACGCAAATTTATACGTGTCTGCTTATGGGAATCCATGTAATATGAATCTTAAGTGTAGCATTTCTTTTCAACTTAGATAATAGATAAGTATAGTAAGAAAACTGAGAAAAAGAGGAAAACATACCTGAGAAGGTTACAAATATTTATCAGATTTTAGTACAAAAATTCACAGATTCATTTCCTATACAGCTCACACGATGCGCTCATTTCCACCATACATTTAGTACAAAATGTAGGTACTACATTTTTTAAATTTCAAAAATTTGACTCGCAGTGTTTTCAATCATTCAATTTATACTGACCCGACCCTGTTGGTAGAAAAATTGACTAAGAATATTTTATTTCTGATTCCTGAGGACCCTTGTCACCTAGACCTTTGACGTCACCACACCAATGGAAATCTATTTCGACTTAGTTTGGAATAAAGTAGAGGATAACGCAATCAAGAAGATTCATAGTAATGTAAAGATTGTAAGATATGGGAGAGTGATCTCTGACCTGAAGCATGTTTCATTAAGCATCGCTGCTTCGAACCCTACACCTTCTGGACTCTAGACAATATCTATGATCGGATATCTGTATAATCTCTATAATCTAAGCTGCAAAGATATAATGCATGCCCACAGGAAGGCACATGTAGGTTCGCCCCTATACATTCTACAAGTATTGTCTTGTCTTGTCTTGTATCCTGCCGCCTTTCCTCTAGGGGTGGCCAGTACCTCCACACAAGTGCCTCCACTTGACTCTGTCCTTGCAATACTTCTTTCATCTCATCTAATTTCATCACTCTTTTCATGCATGCTCTTCTCTTGTTTCCACTCTGTAGATTCCATTCATTCGCAATCTCATTTATCTGATCAATCCATTGTTTCCTAGGTCTTCCCCTTCCACGCTTACCTGTTACATTCCCTTTATACACTCTTTTTGTCAGTCGGTCTTCATTCATCCTTTCAATATGTCCAAACCATCGCATCACACTTCTTTGAACTTTCACTTTCACGCTTTCTTTTACTCCGCATTCATTTAGAACCCATTCGTTTCTCACTCTATCTTTCAGTGTTTTTCCTGTCATACTTCTCAGATGGGCCATTTCTACGGTGCATACCTTATTTACTTCTCTTTCATTCAACGTCCATGACTCGCTTCCATACATCAGGGTCGGCAACAAAATACAATTGTGTACCGCCATTTTCATTTTCTTTGGTATCCTTTTATTCTTCGCTATTCTACCAAACGCTCCTATCACGCATCTTCCTTTGCTGGCACGCTTCTCTAATTCTTTCGTCATCTTACCATTCGCCTCAAACTTACTTCCTAAATAGTCAAACTCATTCACTACTTCAACTTTTATTCCATTCAAATTAATTGTAAGTTCCTCACATACTTCATTCCTGTCAAAAACAAAAACAAAAAAGTATGCATACAAATAAACAAAACCTCACATGAATATAAACCTTGCATCTCCTGCCGCCTTTCCCTAAAACCGGGGTGGCATTGGTAAAAGTAAACCAATTTTTACAGCACGGGGGATCAGCCTTACACCAACCTATCAGTCAAGGATATTTGTCTAAAAATCTTGCAAACTGCATTGCATAAGTTAAGTTTTTACACAAGTTTTACTTCAGAAAAAAAACATCCATGCAATCTACTAATATGAAGTCTCGGCCTCCTTCAGCTCCTGTTTCCTACTCTGCCTATTCTCCAAAGCCGTTCTCCAATTCGCAACTTGGAGAAGAAGAGCTGCTTCTCTCTCCACTTCATACATGCAATCAATAATGGTAATCACCACTTCAAATTCTTTCATTCATCTAGTCGATTGGAAATTTCCAACCTTGCTTAACCACATCATAAAGTCTATCTCTCCAAACGATCATAAATTCAACATCGGTTTCAATATGGAAGAGCTAAAATTATTAAATACTACTAAAATATTAATTGGAATGTTTCATACATTGGTTTGAGCAGCTGGATCCACTTTCTCGGTGAGATTTTCAAATCTCGCCAAGATCTCCTTAACGGAAACCTTTGGTTCGGATCCTTCCTCGAGTATCGTCTCCATGGGACCTCCAGAACTATTGGAGAAGCAGGAAAACTTCCTGGAGTTGACGCTGGACGTCGTACTGGTCACAGTCCCCAATAAATCAGAAGAATTCTTCCTCAAATTCAGTTGAATCAATGGAGCGATCTTCTTCTCTTTGACGCTTGCATCATCTTCATTTTGGTGCAACTTTTTGTTAGACTTCGCGTAGGCATCGTCATTTTTAAACGCAATATTATTCGCATCCTTCCTGGGTTCCATATATTCATCAGTAAACTCAGCCTTGCAAATCTCCGCATGTCTTCTATTCAACATGTCAGCAGTCTCTGCAATCTTATCCTTCTTTTCCCCATGGCTTCTACTCGGAAACAGCCTCCCGAGATCAGCACCGGAATCAGAATCAGAGTTGGTTCCACTTTGTTCATCAATGCTTGTGTCACTTGCTGATGAATTGATCAAGCTATCTAATGAAGGCGCTCTTTTGATATTTGTCTTGTTAAGATTAGTCACATTATAGTTTTGATTGGAGCTAGTTGAGGAGTTGCTTCCTTTGGATGAGTTCCCTTGGCTATTTCCACCTATATCATAGACTTCATACACATGTTCTTGTGTTTTTGGGGTCAAATATTCGTTTTTATCGTAATTCTTCTTGGAATACTGAACATTACTGTTCCCAGTTGCCGGCACTGGGTCGTACCCTTTATAAATGTTATGCAGCTCCAGCCAATTGGACTTCATTGCTTCCACCAGCTTCTCGCTTCTCATGGCTGGCTTCTCTGCCTTTTCTTGCTTGCTATTCAAGAACCTGATCATCTTCTTTGCTTTGTAATCGCTGTACACCTCAATGGCATCTTCATCATCCGTGTTGTTTGTCATCTTGACGGAATTCTTTAACTATTCTTCCTTCACATTAAAATTTTCCACTGACAAATTTGATTCACACGCTGATTAAAATCAGTCACAAATTACTTTTAAATGAGTGTAAACAAAACTGAAGATAATCCAATTTTTAGATTTGGAAAAAGACTTTCAACATTTGCATAAAGTGATCCTTTTTTTTAATAAGAAGTACAAATTTACATGCAAACTTAAACAATCGTATTTAAATTTAGATCTATTTTTCAGTAATAGAAAATAAAGAAAATTAACAACTACTTAAATGGCAAAAAATTAAGTATACAGATTTTTAACAGTTTTTTTTTTAAACCGAACCTTTCTTTTACTATTTTTTTTAACAAAATAAAGAGTGCACTTTCTAGTTGTTTTTTTTATTACATTTATTTCACTTGTACAGTAATCCACAATGTTTTTGGCTTATTTACCGCTTAGAGCATATGCCACACGCGTTTGTGACCGCGATACCCGATGTATTGTGAAGAGTAGGCCCGCTGGTTTGGCGGGAAAAGAGGCAGACGAGCGCTCGTCCACCGTCAGCCTTCGCTGCCGACTGCAGACTCTCGCCATGGCGGAGCACCTCCCTCCATACAAGCCGAGAACACTCGAGAGAGATGAATCGCCGTGCAAGAGAATTATTGTTAATTTGGAAGCTGCATATACTTTCTTTATGCGAAATCTAGTAAATCAAGTTGTGTTGAAAAATTGAAGCAAAAACAGTTTTTATATTTTGTACGAAAAAATACTGGGAAGTGATGTAGGTGACCGGTTCGTGGTCTATATAATAATCCATAATCTATGTTGCAAAGATATATTAACATTCAAGCACATATCAAAATGCATGCCCACAAACAGACACGTCATGTAAGTTCGGGCTTACAAATGCTGAATGCGTACTTACAAATTAACTGTTTAATTAAACTACAGACTCGCAGAGAACAAGAAAATAATTATTTACTGGGTTTAACAGTTAAAAATAAAATAAATAATTAAAGAGAATTTGAATCATGCATGGAAATAAATCTTATTTTATATTATGGGTGCCAAGTACCTCCGCAGATGTGACCCCACTGTGTTCTGTCTTTGCTCACTTCTTTCATCTCCTTGACATGCATCACTCTATTCAAGCATGCTCTTCTCTTTTTCTCACTCAGCAGATTCCAGTCACTTGCAATCTCACTTATTTGATCCATACACGCTTCTTTTTTAGACCCCTTCCATATTTACTTTCGACATTCCCACTATTTTTATTACCTTTGAAATACACTATTTTCATTTTTAACGGTAAATTTTTAAAACTCAACTACAAGATGAAAACAACGTAGAATTTTCTTGCAGTCTTTTATGACATCAGTGAGACCTCGTAAAGACAAAAGAACTAGAGGAACGCCTCTTACACGATGGTCAGATGGTATTAAAAGAGTTGCTGGTGACTGGATGCAGTGATGCAGTCTACACCAAAAAATGCTTCGGATCTCTTGGCGTAATCGAGTCACCAATGAAGAAGTCCTTCAACGAATGCGCACTACAAAGGAGCTCCTGCCTACCATTAAGCAGAGAAAGCTTATGTACTTCGGTCACATTATGAGAAATGAGAAGTGCCGTCTCCTTCATCTTATCATTCAGGGTAAGATTGAGGGGAGAAGATCTCAGGGACGCCGAAGGACATCGTGGCTGAAGAACCTGCGACAGTGGTTGGGCAGAAGCACCAAGTCCCTGTTTCAAGCCGCAGCATCAAAAATCAAAATAGCTATGATGATCGCCGATCTTCGTTAGAAGTGGCACAAGAAGAAGAAGAAGGATGCAGTGAACCCAGGACAGAGACGCCTGGAGAGATATGGGGGAGGCCTATGTCCAGCAGTGGACAAGAAATGTCTGATTAAGTAGGTACAATGTCAAATTGTCAATAATTCCATTTCAGAAGCAGTTCTTTCCATCTACAAATATACAGTTCAAAAATTATGTTCTGAGATTTGTAGAGTACTTTTGTTAGTTCACGTTGTCCGTTGTCTGAAGTTTATTTTGTTCGTAACTAGAAAAAATATCGTTATAACAAGAGAAGACATAGCGGCGCGTGCCTTGTGTGCCTGCACGGCGTAACGGACGGTGGTAACGAATAACGACAACCAACTCCGTTATCTTTCAAACCTAACCATCATAATCACACACTTACAGTTTTGTTTTTATTTATATATACCCGCGTACTTGGTAGCTAGAGAATCACATACTTATCAAAACAAACAGAAACATATTATATCTATTTAGCCATTGAAATCAGTTCGTATTCAACACAACGCAACTAAGCTACACATATAGTGTAACTTGTTACCGCGTTATCTCTGAAAAGTTTCACATGTGGCAAGTGGAACCTTTATATTTTTACAGGTAAGGGGGCCAGTCCTAAGCCAACCACTTTAGTTGAAGTGGGGGTTTCCCAACTCCCAAAGGGGGCTGGTAGGTACTCATTTCTTGTGTGAAGGCTGAGTAAACGTTGCCGGTATTTTATTTTTTGGCTTGAAATAAGCGCCGAAACAGGAAATTATTTTTGATACCCTCAGCGGGATTCGAACCCGAGCTCTCGGCATGGAATGCAAGCACTGTACCAACTGAGCTATCGACCAGACCACAGATGCTTTAAAAAAATGATTTTATTTTTATTTTGCTTTTGCAAACGTCACACATCTGTGCAACAAGGGTTCTTGTTTTTTGAACCAGTACGCGTAACAAAACAGTGAAGTTGGCCATGCGGGTGAGGAGATTTTTGCAGAACCCATAAGGAATTATTGGTGAGTCCCTTCCATCATTTTCTAGACTCCAATCCTGATTCCTGGATGGTCTGTGACTGCGGAGAACTGATGTGACAGTATCCTTAACTGCTCGATCATTCAATAAAATTATTTGATATAGATAGGGACAATTAATCACAAGAATGAGAAAAAAGTGGGAATAACGAGAAAATTATTTCATGAGTTTCCACATATTTGTCGTTTTTACAAAAAATAATAAAAAATACTCAATTGCAGCGTTTCATTTTATACGATTCATTTGTAATTTAAACCAAATTTGGGATCAGCAACTATTTTTTTTTTTTTTTTATATTTTCCTTTATCTTAATATTTTTAACAATACATATTTTTTAAATAATGAACACGGCACTTTTTGTCGAGTAGAGATTGATAAGAATAATATGTCAAAACGTTAATTACTGTTAATGCTACACGTATTTATTGGTAATTCGAAAAAATCTGATATTAAATACTAATTTTATCATTAATAAAATCAACTTTCTCTATGGCAAATAAAATAGAAAAACTCAAAATAATAATACAAATATACTGAATTCTTACGTGAATCGCAATTGACATTTCAAAACGTCAGACTAAATAGGTATTTAGAACTAAAATTTATGCAATTTGAAAATTCAAAATAAAAAGTTCCTTGAACTTCCGCCTGGCAGGGTTGCCAGGCGTGTAAAAGAAAATTCATGCAGTGTTGTCATCGCGTGATGAATTTTTAATCAGGTAAGTATAAAATTTTATTTAATTAAAACGCAACATAATATTTTTATTATGGCTAACTGTACAAAATATTACTAATAATATTCTTAATGATAGCTTTCTCTTTAAAATGGTTCATTTAAAAAATGCATTTTTGTTAGTTTGTGAAATAATCTAGCTACTACATATTTAGAACGACGTGCATATGTAGGTATATTGGTATCTTAGTATCGTTTAATTTAAGTTGCAAATATTATATCAGTGATTCAATCTAGAATCCATTGTTGACCGGTCATTTTTTTAATATAATGCAGCAAGCCACTAGCTCCAGGACTCTAAGGTCAGCTAATGTAGGCGCCGCAAGGCTGAGCTTGCCCCTCAGGGCAACCTCGACTAACTTTGGTAATCGTGCCTTCTCGGTATCGGGCCCAATGGCTTGGAACGAGTTGCCGGTTGAGGTGAAGAAAGAACAGGAAAGGGCAAGCTTCAGGAGGAAACTGAAGACGCTCCTGTTTGAAAGGTCATACCAGGAATAAAGGGCCCTTGAGACTAAATTCTAGTGAAAACGGCGCTTTTAAAAGAAATCAACCAAATTTATACAAGCCGTATAGAAATTAAGTTGGCAATCTAGACTTTTTTTTAAATAGATTTGTGAAGAGAAATGCAATTCACCAACCTCTTCTGCCTGGCCAGAAACAGGTTTTAATATCATCAATTAATAATTCATTATTTTAATGAATTATTAATCAATAATTACCCAATGACATCTGTTGAACCAGGGTCAAAGTTATGGTCAAATGACCCAAGCGGGGATCGAACCAACGTTATTCTATTCCAAATACGCTAGAAAGATCAGCCCGCTTGGCCAGCTCGGCCATAACACCGACTTCTTGGGAAAATGAGAAATTTATATGGAAACAGACTCGATGAACGGAAATAATTTCGATGCCGGTCACAAAAATTCGAACAGCTTTGAAGTGACTGAGTATTGGTGTTGACAGTTTAAGTTGATCCTGTGATTCATCCAACAAATAACTTGCCAAATCGATTTTACAGGTTTTTCTTCTAATGATTGACCACACTACTTACTTAAAATGGAGTCCGCACATTCGAAATATCCCTCTTCTAAATTAAAAAAGTATATATTACTTACAATCAGGGATTTAATTTAATTAAAAAAATGTATACTTGTTACTAAACTGCAGTAAATCCTGTACGTAGCGCTGTAATGTTTTTGTTATTATATCGAAGATATGACTGATTGTCTTGCCTTTAAGCCGGCCGAGTGATGTCATAGTTTTCCCTCTACTTTGAATGAACTGAGTCAATAAGCAGTGAAATAAATAATATTAAAAAATTAAACATGGCGGCGTTGACAGAATATGACAACATTGACACAAAAAAATATTACACAATGGTACCAACTGACACATGTTTAGCGCCATAAATACCTACTGCAAAAATAATTCGTGCAGAAAATTACAGTAAAAGTATATAAACAGCTAAGTACTGCAGATACTTAAAAAAACTGCATAAATAGGTAAATAACAAATACTGCAACAGGTATTCCATTTTCAAATTATTATGTTGGCAGTAAAATTTGGCGCCAAGCATTGATTTACTTTCAAAATTTTTAGAACACGAAAAATTGTTGCTTGCTTCTTATTGGCTGGTTGGGAAAGTAAACAGAAAAGTAGGGGGGGAATCCAATTTCAAAATTTAAACAATAAATGATACCTATTTGAAAATTGACACAAAATGTACCTACTACCTGTAAAAATAAATGGTTCAATGTTGCCAACGCCACATCAACATATTTCAGGGAAATGTGGCAAGAGTTGCAGGGGTTATGTTTATTCGAGTACTTACACATAAAGAACGTACATATAAGTGCGAGCTTGTGAGCGTACATTAAGAGTGAATCTTAAATATTAATGTATTTTTGCAACTTTCGGTGTGTTATTTCAAAATTAGCTTGTATGGCTTTCAACTTAACATTATAACTATGTGATTATCATAAGTTTGTCCTTTTGATTTGGTAAAAAATGACTAAGTAAATTTGGAAACTGCGTAAGTATACCCTTAGGGCTATAGATTACGTTCCCTTTGGATAAAAACAAAATTAGAGAGGGATTCCTTGTTTGAAAATTTTAACAAGTCATTGTTTTTAAATTTAGAACTCACGTGTTTGCAGGTCGATTTTGGCGCCATCAAAACTCGGAAGATAACCTCAAAATTTTAGAGAGAAAAAATACACAAAATTTGGACGAAACGTTCCGAAACGTTGGGCACGGAAAGAGTGGAAGGCAAGAGAATCTCGGCGAGTAATTTTGTGTGATTGTTTTCGGATCTAGAGAGGGAGAAAAAGCAGTCTAATGACACTTTTAATGGCGGCCATTTCTAAATTACAATACCTCTAAACGTCTAATCTAGAAAACAATGACGGATTTTTGTGTGTCATCAATCGGTTATTATGTTTATTTTATGTTTATTATACACATTTAATTCTGTTTTTATCAAAGATCCGGTTAAATTTCCCGGTTTATATCAGTAAGTAACTTCTAATGGATTAGGAACATTTTTGAACTTGTTTCTCGGCGAGAAAACGTCAGTTTTGTATGTCACCACCGTGCTTAGCAACAAATAACTAAATATTTGCATGCCTTTTCCCTGGCAAACCGGCAGCGTGACGACTGACGACACAATATTGTCTATACCATGGATGACGAACCTATGGCACGCGTGCCACAGGTGGCACGCGAGACGATTTTGCGTGGCACGCGAATGAGGAGAAAAAATTAAAGTGTATAAGAAAAAATAAAAAAATATAGTCGATAAATCTAAATATAGTCGAAAAATATGTCGCATTTGCTGACGACACCGTTTTGCTGTACAGTGGAAAATCATGGAAAGAGGTTTTTGAGACTGCAAACACGGAGATCAACAAAATAAAAAAATGGCTGAATACTAATTTGCTGACCCTTAACATATCAAAAACAAAGTCCACAACATTTAGTATAGATGGTAGACAGCAACCACATAAAAATGAATTTGAATTGACTATACATAAATGTATAATACCTAATAATGTTTGTAAATGTGAGCCCCTCGAGTGCGTAAAAGTGTACAAGTACCTGGGAATATACATTGACCAACACTTACGATGGGAAACTCATGTTGAACAAGTCGTAAAGAGATGTAGAAAGCTAACGTTTCTATTCAGAATACTAAGAAATTTTTTGAATGAAAATACATTGATGACAGTATACTATGCACTGGGGCAGAGTGTTATGGAATATGGTATAATAGGCTGGGGAGGAATGTCGAAAACATTGTTGAGTCCTCTAGAAAGAGTGCAGAGATCTGTTTTAAAGGTTATGAGATGGAAACCATTTAGATATTCAACAGAAAAACTATTTTCTGAAACGGGAGTACTTGATATAAGACAATTATATATAAAGAGAATCATATTGCATTTATATCACAACACAGCCCCTTATCAACCCAACTACGTACTTGCACACAATACTAGGAACAGACAGCAACTTCGGCCTCCAGGATTGACAACAAGCTTTGCACAAAGATATTATTGCTTCCTGGCACCGAGGATATACAATCATGTTCTACCTAAAATAGAAAAATATATATCCCGAGAGGGTACAAATCTGGGAAGAATTGTGATAGAATGGCTGAAGAAAACTGGGAGACAGAAATCAACTTTCGCACTATTTAATATATATAAGTAGTCAATCTAATTATACCCTTTGTTTTCTCTCTTGTGATTTGTTGAGATGCGGATTCCACTGTCTCAGAACAGATCACAGATCTAGTGAGACAGTGTAATTCCTTCATTACATTTGTTTTTTTTGAAGGAATAAATTTTATTTCATTTCATTTCATTTCATTTCATATAGAAATAGTATTAAAAAAATATTTAAATAGCGACGTGTATTTTTTTCTTAATTAATCTACTTATTTATTTTCCTCGGAGTATTAATTTTTGTTTTTATTAAAAATCTGAAGTTACACAAACATTTGATGCTTTTTATTTACATGGCATGTGGCACGCGACATTTTTTGACAAAAAAAAATTTTTTGACACTCAGTCTCAAAAAGGTTCGCCATCCCTGGTCTATACCAATTCGCGTACTGACGTCATTCAAATGCAACTAGCTACACATATAGTGTAACTTCTTGCCGCGCTATCCCCAAACGATTTCGCATGTGGCAAGTGGAACCTATTTATTTTTACAGGTAAGGGGGGCCGGCCTTACGCCAACTACTTCAGTTGAAGTGGAAGTTTCCCCACTCATCTCTTGTGAAGGCTGAGCAAACCTTGCCGGCATTTTATTTTAGGGTTTGAAATAAACACCGAAACGGGAAATCATTTCTGACACCCTCGATGGGATTCGAACCCGAGCTCATAGCATAGAATGCAAGCACTCTACCAACTGAGCTATCCACCGGACTATTCAAAAGCTTTTCGATTCGAAAAAAGAATCAAGAAAGGAAAAATTGAACCTATTAGAAAAAGAAAGTCGTTTAGGCAAAAAAAAAACGAAAGTCAAGACAATACTTCATCTTCTTTACTAATATGTTTGAGAAAAAACTGTACAAAGAATACGCGAAATGTGAAAAAAGCAAATGGCGGCTTATTAAACGTCAGATTTGAAAAACGAACCTTTCTAACGACTCCTAGTCGGTTATGGATGCGTACACTTGGAAAGTGAACATTTGTTACGTCTAGCCGACACATAGACACTGGGAAAATATAAAAACAAACACACAGGGCTATGAGAATTAAAACGGTTTAAACGATATTATTAAAAAAATATATTCGACGAACCGTTGTAAGATAACATAGTTTATAGGTATTATTCAATGTTTCTTTGTCAAACAAGGATCACCACAAAGTAAGGGTAGGTATCTCCTGAGAACATTGGATATGACGCCAATGAAACGTTTCAAAAACAAGAATAAAGTATTCCTATCTATAATCTAAGTTGCATAGATGTACTAACATTTACGATTCATATTAAATGCATTATATCAAATGGCTGATCACAGCAGCGAATAAACACAAATGGAGAAGGTTGGAGGGAGATGGAGAGGGAAAAGGAGGGAAGGTTTGAAACAACGAATTTTTCCAGAAAGTTGGTATCTTTGAAACTCACGCCTGCGCAAACATTGTGCGCACGCGTTATAAATCTTTGTAAAATTGTCAATTTTAAACTTCACTTTCATGGTCGATGTTCAATAATATAGTTTTTCTCGGGTTAGACCATGTTCTACTCGCAGTAATTTTGTCTGCCGACGTTTCATACGCATGCGCAGCCACCCCCCAACGCATCTACCCCGCCAATCACAACGAAGATACATGACAGAGATAAGAAGAGCCCCAGCAGCCAGCCAGTTGCCAAAAGCAAACGGAGGATAAAGGTGCCGCGTCGTTTCGAGCCTTGAAAATGTTCCTCGCTCAAGGAAATGACACTTCGGCAGACAAAATAACTGCAAGTAGAACATGGTCTAACCCGAGAAAAACTATATCATTAAAGACATTATTTTAAGACATTATGGCATGCGTGATTATTGGGTGCCGAAACACAAAATAGAGCAAGCAAGAAAACCTAAGATTTCACAGGTGGGAACATGTATTGTATGACTACACCACTGCTGTGTTTGACAGGACTGGGGACAACTGTGCCGCATAGTATGTATCAATACCGTAAGTTAGTTTCTACTCCTCTGTACATATATATATATATATAGAACTCAATGGCATGGTACGTAAAAGTAAATTTAGAGAGTAGGTACACAGAGTCAGTATGCAAGTACTCCCACTAATTGCTATTCGGGTAATTATCTGTTTTTTGATTCACGGTCTGATTGCCGCATCAAAAAGCGTCCGCCATTAAGGCATCATCATAACACTCTATCTGTACACCAGAGAGCTGTGTTTACTATATGAAACATAGGTACAACGTGGTTTTAGCCATTGAGTAATAACATAGAGGAGCGGAAACTAACTTACTGCATTGATACATACTTTAGAACACATTTCTCTCAGTCCTGCCAAAAGTTGCAGTGGTGTAGCCATACAAAAAATGTTTTTAGGTTTCAAATTGTATGTTTTTTTTCTTTCTTCATTTTGTGTTTTGACACCCAATTATAACAGATGCCATAATGTCTTAAAAATATGCCTCCTTCCTTCCTTCAAAACTCGTCAATTTTATCGATCAAAAGATTTATTCGTCCGCAGTCCAGTCGAACGCCCAGGTGGTAGAGTGCTTGCATTCCATGCCGAAAGCTCGGGTTCGAATCCCACTGAGGGTGTCAGAAATGATTTCCCGTTTCGGTGTTTATTTCCAACCCCAAAATAAAATACCGGCAAGGTTTACTCAGCCTTCACAAGAAATGAGTACCAGCGCTCTCGGGAGCTGGGAAACCTCCACTTCAACTGAAGTGGTTGGCGTAGGCTGGCCCCCTTACCTGTAAAAATAAATAGGTTCAACTCGCCACATGCGACCCCTTCGGGGATAACGCGGCAAGAAGTTACACTGTATGTGTAGCTTAGTTGCGTTGCGTACCATGTTCGAACTGGTTCGGACATAGGTGCACGCGGCAATGATGCCACCTTTCTAGAAACATTTTTACAGTCGCCCGAGTTTTTTTGTACACATGGAAATTCAACTGTGAAGTTCTTTGTTCTCTTTCTTACTAAGGACCATTTTCTTAAGTAAGTTGAAAAAGATATATAATTTATAATGTCTATTTTCGCTAAAATAATATCTAGTCTACAGATATCATAAGTCAATGGTTTTAGCTTTTGGTTTATGAATGGTGAGTGAATATGCTTACAGCCAGATGTTTTGAATATGTAGGCTGTGCCCAAGGTAGACATGAAAAAGGTGTGAAGTCTTGTATAATGACGGATGGTGATTGATGATTGCCTATGGAGTTAATAATTCTATGGAGAGGCTATAAATTTGATTTAGTTCCAAATGACAAGAAGCACCAATTATTGAAGTAATTATTTCCTTACTATGGAAACCTATCTCCATGGTTGCTAAAAAGATAGACAACAAAATGAGAAGCGTTTCAGAAAAAAAGGTGTTTTGTGTGCATACAATGTTTGTAGAAAAGAAAAACAATGTACATTCCTCCATATCCATAACAACTCTGAGTTGAGGTCTATATTTCAGTCAAACATGGTAATAATAATAATATTAGGACAATTTATTTGGTGAGCACTGTTTTTGTGTGTATCACACCTCAAGAGCCTCTGCGAGCTTGGTCGTCGCTGTAGAAAGCGCCAATTCTCAAGCAAGACCCAGTTGTTGTAAGGTTGGATGGACCTTTCAGTGACCGGTCTTTGGTAAAGGTTTATGAATTTTTCAACCCAGCGAAGAGCACATTTTGGAAATATAAATGGTATATTTTTTGTGCTCCGCCGGGATTTGAATCCACAACCTTCCATTTACGAGTCCGAAGTGTTGCCACTGGACTACGGACTGGTCCAAGAGGTGTCAGTAATGAAATCAGAAATCAAGACTTTAGGGAGCCAGACATGTAGAATGTGCAGAGCACTCCAGGATAATCAGAAATGTCTCGGACGGTGCCCCCTCCGGTGCGAGACCATGCCGATACCCAGGATACGTTGGGCAGACGATTCCGAAGACAACGTAGAAGTCCGGAGAGTAAGCGGACCATAAAAAGAAGAGGCGTGAGACAGAGAATCCTGGAGGATTGTGCTGTCTGTGTGTGTCTTAGCCTTTTTAGTTTGCTCCTTTCATTTCCTTAAATAATCATCGTCTTCAGACAAAGTGTGGTAACAGCGAACGTACCCTTCGGCGAGGGAACTAAATGCCACCACACGGGAATGCGCACGCAGCAAGTGGTGTGACAGATACGGTGGGGTAAACACGTGTGACAGTTTATGAGTGAACCGCGTGCATATTGTACTTAAAACCACACATAGTATCAGACAATATCCACTAACCTGTCTATCCTCGATGCGGTACTTCTCAATAAGCAGCGCTGCGTGAGCTGCTCTCGGGGCATGCAGCATGACCCTGGCTCCCCCAGCCATCTGCAGCGCCAGGGCTGCGCGGCGAGGACCCGTGGTAGTCGCTGACATAACCATGGCGTGAGGCACGGCACGGATACAAGTCAGCGGGCGACCGCGGCCTCCACGAGCCAGAGCAATGCCCCAGTGGGAGACTCCTAGGACTGTGACCTCGTGCAGCTGGGGACAGAAGAAAGGATTAGATTAGGTGATATGTCATCCTTGATAGCAATGAAATATTTTATTTTTTTGGAATACATGCAATGTCACCTGGCGGGGCTAAGGACAGAGCATCATAATTTTGATACAATATTATTTAGTGAAACGTCCAAAAGCTCCAGCTCCAATGGATCCCGGAAAGCAACTCTCCAGTATCCGATATTATGTACAATATTTGAAATGACACCGTCCTGCATTTAGCATTGCCGCCACCTGTATGGGCTGACAGTGCTGTGAATTAGAAAAAATCCCTGATTATCTGGAATCTATTCTTTACTTACTATAGGTTATGTAACATGGCCAGGGGATATGTGTAAATATTGTAATGAATCCAATTTCTCTAAAATTGGATGCCACGTTATTGTTTTATCTTTTTGAGCGCTGTTTTTGTGTGAATCGCACCACAAGAGCCCTCTGTGAGCTTGGTCGTTTCTGTACAAAACACCAATTTTCAAGCAAAACCCAGTCGCTGTAAGGCTGGATGGACCTTTGGTAAAGGTAGGTATATGAATTTTTCAACCCAGCAAAGAGCATATTTGAAAACATATATGGTATATATTTTGTACTCCCCCGGGATTCAAACTCACAACCTTACATTTAAGAGTCTGAAGCGTTACCACTAGACTACGGGCCAGTCTATATGATTTAGTAATACAAGATCCCTATGGACCTACCACAATCAACTCTTTTTGGCACATCTAATGCAAATTAAAGCAAAAAGATTTAAATGAAATCAGCTTCAAATTACCTGTGGTGATCCTTCAACAACAAACAGTCTGGCAAAGTAGAGAGGCCAGGACTTAGCCATTTCTAGCGCCCGCCTTAGCACATGCGCCCTCTGCGTGCCCGGGGTGGCGCGGGCATCAGCGAGTGACACTCCCAGAGCCCGCAGACCAGCTGACCCTGAGCGCAGCTCACCCTCGGACAAGCGGAGAGAAGGGTTGGGGCCAAGGATGTCTTGGACCACCTGGGAAACAAAAAGAATTCAATGTTGTAACGTTGAATAAAATTCACAATCATTAAACTTTAGAAACTGCAAGCTTTATATCGCCAACTTAAAGATAAAACTGAATAATGATTTTGAACAGGACTTGACTTATTTCCTTTTGCATTTTTGATGTTATCACATCATTATCAAGAAGACAATTGATGTTATCACATCATTATCAAGAGGACAACTGATGTTATCACATCATTATCAAGAGGACAACTGATGTTATCACATCATTATCAAGAGGACAACTGATGTTATCACATCATTATCAAGAGGACAACTGATGTTATCACATCATTATCAAGAGGACAACTGATGTTATCACATCATTATCAAGAGGACAACTGATGTTATCACATTATTATCAAGAGGACAACTGATGTTATCACATCATTATCAAGAGGACAACTGATGTTATCACATCATTATCAAGAGGACAACTGATGTTATCACATCATTATCAAGAGGACAACTGATGTTATCACATCATTATCAAGAGGACAACTGATGTTATCACATCATTATCAAGAGGACAACTGATGGGATAACATCAAAAGCGCTCAAGAAAACAAATCAACTTCAACAATCTATAATAATCTTTAATATAAGTTGCAAAGATATATTAACATTTTAAAGCTCATCTCAAATGCATGCCCACAAACAAACACGTGTAGTTCATGCTTACAAGCGCTGAATGTGTACTTACAAATAAAATCCAAACCTCAAATGAACATAAGCCCTACAACTTTTGCCGACCTTCCCTGACACAGGGGTGACATTGGCCAAGAGAACCATTTTTTGCAGTATGGGTGGTCAGCCTCATACCAACCTATAAGTCAAGGAATCAATCAATCAAACAATCAACAGCTATTTTTAAATTATAAACTTCATATTATCTAGGTTTTTAGCAGTTACTTCGTGAAAGTTCATTTTAATAGATTAAAATAAAAAACTTATTTGTTACAATTCACATGAGTTTTTATTATTTTTTAAACACTACCGGTTTTGGTAGAAGCAATACCTCCCATCTTCAGGTGTAAATATAAACTTATAATGTAAATATAAGTTTATATTTACACCTGAAGATGGGAGGTATTGCTTCTCCCGAAACCGGTAGTGTTTAAAAAATAATAAAAACTCATGTGAATTGTAACAAATAAGTTTTTTATTTTAATCTATTATAAACTTCATATCATATGTTGTACCAAGTATTTAATGCTTATTAATATACAGTACAGTACTACATAAAAAATGGTCAAATCTTATCTCGATCCAATACATTACACAAAAGCCTTTTTTTTAAATCTGTTATTTCCAGTAATCCCATACTACCACGGTACGGTACCTATCAGATTATGGAGGCACAGCTGTATTCACCACCCCTAGCAGAATAGCGGCTGGATACAAGAACAGTAACAGCTTCATTACCTGGCAGAATATGAGGTGCATCATCTTGGGTGAGGCCACCTCCTCCAGCGGGCTGAACACCTCCTTCCTGACGGTCAGCTTCCACGGCACTCTGTTGTAGGTGAGCCTGGTGGAGGGAGCCGGGGGCGGGGCCTGTGTAGGGGCCACAGCGGGGGCAGCGGCCTGCGCAGGGGGACGGGAGGGGGGCGCGGCTGGCATCACGGGCATCAGGAAACCAGGATACTCCTCCACTGGGGCACAAAGCAAAGTAGTTAATAACTGTAAGCTGGTGAAAACCACCTATATACGATTGAAAACCTGTCTTATGTTAATAGGCTCAGTACATTCAAATGTGGCAAAAGATATGATTTGTCCGTGGACAGAGAGTCTATAGAGTCTATCATAATGTATAATAAACTTGCAAAGATGTATAACTATTCATATTTAATGAATGCCCACTAGCAGACACTTGTAAGTTCAGGCATTGCATACACATGCCGCATGTGTACTTACTTGCTTACAAAATAAATAAAACCAAATCTCAAGTACCCTGCAGTAATACGTACTGCATTTAACAAAACCGCCAACTGCATAAATTTTACAATGTTGCTAACTAGAAAAGTTCCCTGATCGGGAAATCATATTTTATTTATTATGGGTGGCATCGCAGGGATTCTTTGATTTCATCGGAGGGATTTTTTTGACTGTGGCAAGTAAATATTTGTTGAACACATTTTTTTTAGTGGGGTGACGTAAAGAATGGAAATCTATGCTATACAAGGAAATTCCGTATGATAAGAGCTTTTTTTGGTACTGAAGCTATGGATCATCATTAAAGAAATAATAGAGGGAGATACTTACATTCAATACGGTCTGTTTTATCTGTAACATGCGTTGAAACAGAGCTTCTCCTTTCTGCTTCCATCCTCCGATCCCTTTCCTTCTGTGCCATGTGCGTTTTAAACGTCGCCCTCTCCATGTTCTTCATCGGCTGAGTCTCTCGGTGATTAGAAACAATCCTCCCATCTCCTCGCTGGACTTCCATGGACTTCCCCATAAGCATTTCCCTTGAGTTCTTCCTGCCCTCCATCTTGTCATGGAACTTCATGCTGTCATAGCTTTCCCTGGAGACCTTATGTTGCTTGATGTTTTGTTCGTTGTAATGATGGTTTCCGTGGTAACCGTTTTGGTTGTACCCTGTGCTGTCTTTACGGATGATTTCATCATCCCCGGCTGAAACAGATTCGTCCCACTTAGGACTATCACGAGTTTTGTTTGTCTCGTACCTTTCAAATCCATCCTGACTCATTGCGTAGTTTTCACTGTTCTTGGCGTAGATTTCACTCGCTGTTTCCTTATCCCAATCGTTTTTGGGTGAGGTGGAAATCTTTCTGTTGTTTTCAAGATGAGAATTTTGATTCCTCTTGTCGTACATGTCGTTTTTACAAGGCGGGGAGTAGCTCTTCAGCTCCCTATGGTGCCTGTCCATTTTCTGGTCTGATTTCTCAACTTCTCTGTCCCAAGAATCTGATCTTTTCATAGACTCCTTTCTATCTCTGCGCCCGTGATCACTTTCCAAAAATCTACTAGCAAATCCGTCGTTAGGCGTACGAGGAGATTCTTTATTGAACCCATGATTTCCATATTCTTCCCTTCGGTTATTCCTGAATTCCTCACGTGAGAACTTCTGGACACTCTCAACGTTTTGTATATCCCAATTACCTTGGAAGCCATTGCGCTCCCTTCCAGATTGACCGTAAGAGTCTCGATTCTGGTGCACACCATAGGTGTCTCTTTCCTGTCTCATCTGCATGAAGCTAGCTGGCTCAATTGGAACTGGTGGACCAGGAAGTGGAGGGGAATGTGGTGGAGGAGGTGGTCTTCCACTCGGAGGAGGAGGAGGCGCAGGTCCAGGTGGCGCCGGAGGCAAACCGTGAGGACTAATCGGCATAGGTGGAGGAATTGGTCTCCAGCCTGAGCCTCCAGTCGGAGACTGAGTCTTCTCCATTCGTTGCACTTGAGACCTCACACTTGGCATATCAGGACCATCAGGGGAGTTCATTGAATCAACAGTATCCCATCGACCGCCCAATTGCTGTTCCAACATCAGTTTCCTTGTGTCTTCTAGCTTATTGACTACCCTGGCAGGCTTTGAAGATGTGCTAGTACTCCTCACTGAATGGTTGGCAGTGACTTGTTCCAATCGTTGTCGCATTTCTGAGCTTAACTTTAATTTGCCGACACTTCCAGGTGAAGGCCTTTGAGCACCAACATCAAAACTCCTCTTGGAAGAAGACTTGTGCACATGAGATACAGTTATCTCTTTAGTCTGGTTTATTGTAATGTTATCAACTTCAAACTCGTCCCATTCCACTCCGGGTGAACCTTGAGAAGTGTTTCTACTGGAGTTATTGTTGGGCGGAGAGTTATTTCTGTTGTGCTGCATGGAGTTGGGACCTTGCCCTGACTGTGGAGTTGTCTTTCTTTGCTGTTGCCTCATTTTGAAATGGATGAAATCCTCTCCATTTTCTCCGGTTTCATGTGGAGGTGGCCATCTCCACTTGCCGATTCTGACAGTCTTAGCTCTTCCATATGGATCTAAGAATGGTCTGGCTTCATTGGGATCTCCTAATTCTAAAGGAGGAGGCATTGGAGGTGGCGGGGGAGGGGGAATACCTCCTCTAGATGACATGGACATATTACTTTCAGTTGAAGCTTTTCTGGCCTTCATATCACTCAGTACCGAAGAAAAAGAGTTGTTATTGGAGTTAGTCTTGTTGAAGCTGGACTTCCTTGCAGGTGGGTGATGCATCTGCGCCTTGACTACTGTGCTCCTATTCTCAGGAGGTGGAGAACTGATCTCTCCACTGGCGACTTGCTGTGACAGCAGTGATTGCAGAGCTTGATTCTGCGCCAACAACTGTTGCTGAATCTGAATATTCTGAGCCATGGCGCTCTGCAAGAAGGCCCTCTGGATATTCTGCTGATAGCTTTGGATGTCCCCGGATTGCGCTGGCAACTGAACACCTTGCATGCTGTAAATTGGCACAAAACCTTCCGCAGGTGACGCGCCTTGAATCATCGGCATCATCATTGGTTGAGGACTCAAAATCCCTGGAGACATTGGACTGAAATTGAAACTCGAAGGACCTGCAGATGATGTTTGATGCGTTGTTCCGCCCCCTTTTATGGCACCAACCAAATTCTCCTTTTCCGTCAACCTTTTCAGACTATCATTTACAAATATCGGTTGGAATAAATCAGTGATGTAGTCATCAACTGAGGAAGGGTTATCATTATCCGGTTCACTGGCTTCAGTGAACGAAGCAACTTCCTGATCCAAGCAAGAGGAGCCCCGACTTCCAGGTCGGCCTTTAACTGCTCCGCCACCTTTGATCAAACCTTCAACTTTATCTTCTTCCATCAATAGATCATCCATGCTATACAAATTACTCAAAAACCTTTCAAAGTCATCACTTTTTCTGGAGATCTTCTTCTCATCGTCCTTGCCACCTTTGATGCTTGCAGCTAAAGACCTGGCATCAGACAGTTCATCCAAGTTTCCATCCAGCACAGGTGAGAACAGTTCATCCAGGAATTGATCAACATCAGAAGCCTGGCTTGGAACTCGGACTCTTCGTACGTGGGATGCAATACTTGGAGCTTCAGAAGTGTCACTCATGGCAGACGACCTAAAAAAAGTCAATACAGTTACACAAACAATTGAAGAACTTTTCTAAATCTTTCAAAAGTTTTGAATAAAAAAAAACACTGCAGCCAAGTCATAAAGAAGATTGGAGTAGGCTTTTGCCCAGGAGTGAACTGTGAAAGGCTGGGGAAGAAGAGGCATTACTATTTTGATGTGGTTTTATCAAATTATGAATTTTAATATTTTACGGGATTTTTACATTATAGATTTTAGATTACAGATTACATACCTCACTCCGCTGAATTCAGAATTCTTCTCAATGTGCGCCCTGCTTGAATGTGACCCGGCTGGAGCTCTTTTCCCAGCGTACTGGGATTTGATATACCTCGGGGTTCCCCTATTAGAATTCCCAACGCTGGAGTTGATATCGGGATACTCAAAGTCCATTTCCTGCTTCGACATGTAAGTGCTATTCGACACGGCCAAAACAGGTTCAATTTGTCCCGTCAACTGTTCAACAGAATGGTATCTGTCGTTCAATCTTGATTGCGATAGTCCCATATCGGCTAAGTTAGTTGGAGATGGCGGACTGTCGACGCCTAACAGGTTATCTAACGAGCGACTTCTAACTTTCTCGGCGCTATTTTCAAAGTATCTCTCGTTAAGCGCCGAATCTCTTGACAAGACATCGTGCGAAGTCTTTCTCATTGCGTTGAAATCATTTTCTGTTTGTTTAGCATTGTTTTTAGGGCTTGTGGATGATTTTCTGATAGGTGGATTGTAACCGGATACGTTGTTATCGTTGTTTGATGTCTTTCTTGATGATATCTGAGAGGAGAACTCTGATTTGTCTCTGGATGACTTTCTTGAGTCTGGGAGTGGACCCAGAAGGTCTTCTGCGTAGCTTTGCATCGATTTGGCCGCAGGAGGCTCGGGCGGAGGAACCTAGAAAGAAATTAATCATAAGTAAAGCAGATAAGAAATTAGAATAAGAAATTAATCATATTTAAAATAAAATAATAAAAAAGTGAATTAAAACAGTATATTTCTTTGATTAATTATACAATGGACTTTCACTGTGTAAACCACCAAACCCTGAAAAATATTAAAAATATATATAAGTAAAGCAATGTATCTTGCTAGAATACAAGATGTTAAAGGGTAAGTTTAAAAGGATAGCATGATTGATATTTATTTTTTACTTTTACTTATACATTTCTTTGCGAAACATTTTCAGTGAAAGACAGCAGCAAGCTATACTATATAAACAAAAATACTTTGATGGTTCCGGAGATAAGAACGGGCGTCCAGTTATCTTATAACCTTTAAGGAGGTCTTCCAGCTGAGCATTTACCTATAATCTAATGAGTCTTTCATGGCTCATTCCGGAGACGTCTATAATCAATAATTAAAGCTGCAAAGATGGTTATATTGACATTTAAGGTTAATTTTTACTGCACGCCCCAAGCAGACCTGTGAAAGTTCGCACTTACACATGCTGCATGTGAACTTGCAAAATAAACCAAACCTTATACGAACAATACCTTGTCAATCCTACCCTGAAACCAAGGTGGCTTTGGCAAAAGTGAACCAAGCTTTTACAGAATGGGAGGTCAGCTTCATACTAAACTATTAGTCAAGGAACAAACTCAAAGAAAGCATTCGTTGGTCAACTTCATTATTGTTTAGTTTACCTGAGGTCTCCTAGGACTGGCAGCCTCTGCGTTGCCCCCCTGCTCCTGGGGAGACCCTGGCCGCACGGCGCTCCGCCGTCCACACTTCAGGGCGTCACTGCGGAGAGCCGGGAAGGCGGGGCAGAGCTCCATCTCTCCTATCAGGTCCATCACATAGTCCAAGCCACAAGTGTCTGCGGAGCAATCACAACATGTGTAAGGACAGGCCGTAAATAGAAGAATTATGGGTATAAGAAAAGAACATTTAAGAGTTATAGGGTATAGAAGAATGAGAAAAATACAGGGGAATGGTCGATAGCTCAGTTGGTAGAATACTTGTCTTCTCTTGTCTCCTATAATGAGGGCTAGGGTTGGATCCCCGTTTTCAGAAATTATTTCCCGTTTTGGTGATTATTGCAAACCCAAAATTAAAATACCAGCAATATTTACTCATCATTCCCATGTTATAAAAACCAGCCACCTTAGAAGATGGGAAAGACCTTCTTCAAATGAAATGGTTGGCATAAGGTCAGCCCCTTAAATTATGAAAATAGAAAGGTTTCAATCACCACATGCAACTCCTCTGACGACAAAATAATATCGCACTATATGTGCAGATTATTTCAGTTACAAAACAAAAAATCAAGTTTAATACTAGCCTGTAGTAGATCCTTCATCTTCCAGTGTCACCGTCCATCCCTCATCCTGCTCCACTCCACTCGCCAGCACAGCCATGGCTGCCGCCTCCTCACACGTGGTCCACGGATCTACGGCACAAACAGCCGTGCTGCCATCTGAGAGGGTCAGGGTGGCGGCACATCCGGCACGTCTGGAGGCCGCTCGCCACTCCAGTGAGGAAGGTGGATACCTCCTGGGTGGGGGAGGAGCCGGAGCAGGGGCCGAGGACGGAGCACCGAGACTGCGGAGGAGCTGGTGCTGCAGGGTGGGACGCAAATTGGCCGGAGAGTGGTCGGTGACAAACTTCAGCAGGTATCTAAAACAAGGAAATTAAGTATCACAAGCTGCCTGTATTGAATAAAATCTAAGTTTTGTATTTTTTTTTTTGCATTTTAACACTAAAGATTTGTATTTAATGCATACCTTTCACGATTACATATGCTGAAATGTGTACAAACAAATTTCAAATAAACCTTAAACCTGTAACTCTTGTCCACTATAAATCTATCTATCTATAGTCTAAGTTGTAAGGATATATTCATTCAAAGCTCTCAGATGTATGCCCACAAACAAACACCTGTAGTTCGCGCTTACAAATGCTGATTGTGTACTTACAAATAAAATCCAAACCTCACATGAACATAAGCCCTGCAACTCTTGCCGACATCCCCCCAAACAGTGGTGACGTTGACAAAGTGAACCAATTTGTACAGTATGGGTGATCAGCCTCATGAATGAAGGAACAAACCATATGTATGAATAAATTCATACATTCAACTAATTAATACAAATCTGTAACTACCGCATGCAGAATTTTTTTCCAGCATTTTAAGCTGGTTCTAATTTTGGCACCAAAATGTTTGGTTTTCCTTCAAGTGTAATCAAGGTGGACTACTTACTTGCTTAGTGCAGGTCCCGGTTGGAACGCGGCTAAGCAATGAGCCATCAGCTGCCAGACTCTCTCAGGGCTCTCGTTCCTCCAGGCCTGGTTGCACAGCTGCACCAGGATCTCGTCACGCAGCCCCCGGGAGGCCAGGCCCTTGTGGACAATGTAGTCAGCGAGGGCCTTCTCCCTGGCTCCCGTCAGCTGGTTGTCATTGCTCCAGCGTAGGATCAGCTTGAACACGGCCAGCGAATCCTGGAAATCTTGATCCCTGGTAACATAACCTCAAATAATTAGTAAATGATATAGTTATATGCATTTAGATCTGCAATAAAGTTCCGAATTTCAGTTTTTTCTCAGCAGGGTACCATCACTTATATGCATAGGTCACCAAGACATACAAATTTTAAATTTTAGTTAGGTTTCTTTGCTAGCAACCTGGCCAGGTGATTTAAATGCATACTTGAGTTAAGAAACTTCAATGTTTAATTAATTAAATGAGTATGGAGAAAGCAGATGACGTGGCTGCCCAACATTCTTGATTACTCTTCAATTCAAGTGGCTTAGTTGTTCTGAGTTGTGCAAAATAGAAAGGCCTTCTCAACCATCTTCTTCTTCTTCTTCCTCAGCCTTTCTCAATTCACTCCTGGACATAGGCTTCCTCTAATCTTCTCCATGTTTGTCTATTGGCTGTTGTGTTCAGCCTCCTCTGCCTGCAGTTCCCTTGATGTCATCCAGCCACCTCAGTTGGGGCCTCCATTATCTCAATAATTGTCGTCAATGTCAGGGGGACCAAGTATTGCACTCATAGGAAAAAGGAATGAATGATTGTCTCCAAAGATAATTCTGCCACAAAACATAACAGAAAAAGAAAAATGAGCAAGCAAAAGCCAAGATAGAGTGGTGGGGTGGAGAGGGGCTTGTGGGCTCTAGATGCAACCAGTGACTCAGCACCAATTTGAAAACAAACTTTTTTCTCGGCATACGAACCTCACACTTGTATGTGACTATAGTCCTAACAACCAATGACAAAATATTTATTTTGCCGTTTCCCTAGCAACCCGGCCATGTGAAGTCACAATTTCATCAATGCCAATACATGTGCAGACCTCGTTGGCAACGAGAGATGATGCAGAGGTAAAGGTCTAGCGACTCTTTGAGAGGCCAAGACCCACACCGGGTTGTAGCGCCGATGATAATGATAAATGGCAAAAACTTCAAGAAGGTGAACAAGAAGAAAACGTTTTATCTCACCTGGCAGCCGCCTTGGATAAGAAAGGTGCTGTGATTGGTTCCCTCCTCATTCCAAACTCCGCACCCTTGAAGTAGACGGAGCTGAACTTCCCAAAGGCAAACTGATCCAGGTCTGCAGGCAGCTGGAGGTCATGGTCTGCCGTCTCCACTTGGCCCACAACCTGGAAAACAAAGGGGCTCATCAACTCCTGCCATCAGAAATTGGAGTAATCTCTGCAACTGGTAAAATACAACATATTTGCAATTGTATTCTATGGCATGGAAAGCTGGACAGCGATCCAGTTCCTTGAAGAAAAATAAATCCAAGTAAGAAATTAATACTGGCAGGTAGGTAAAATAATACAACTTTCTAATGGACAGGTTGGCACTGCTGAATGATAATATTTAAATTTGGAATGACTCATAGACAAGAATGTTTATAACTACTTAATTATGTTTAAAAAACTGTCAAAAAAACAAAATGGCCATGATTTTTTATGTGATTGTAAATCAATCAACTGCTGGAAAGTAGATTAACTGAAATGTGTTCAAAATAAAGGTCTACTTGTAAAGTAAGCATGTGAGTAAAAATATAATATTTGTATGCCTATTAAAACTGACAATGGCAAGACTAAAAAGAATCACTTTTCATGGTGAGGTAATTTCAAAAATTCCAAGAATGTTTACTATCAATCATCTAATCTAAATCTAAGTTGCGAAGATATGTATCATTTGAGATTCATATTAAATGCATTCCCACAAGCAGACACGCATAATTTTGCGCTCACACATGCCGCATGTGGACTTACAATATAAAAACCCAATCTCAAATGAACATAAGCCCTGCAACTCTCGCCGACCTTCCCTGAAAGAGGGGTTGGCAAAGTGAACCCTTTTTTTAACAGTATGGGTGGTCAGCGTCATACTAACCTATAAGTCAAGAAATCATCAATCAATATAAAATATATAGATGGCATATGCCAGTTTCTTTCTACAGTAATGTATGTGCCATTGAAATGTAAAGCTTGAATAATGATCACGTTCCATGGCACGTGCATTACTGTGGGAAGAAGCCGACATACGTCATATGTTTTACCTTAACATGTTTACTTTGTTTTAATGTGTTTACCTTAACAATCTGTCTTTCTGCATGTGGCGGAGTCCACTGCTCCAGCTTGGAGAAGATGAAGGCCAGCTCTGCCGGGATATCAAGATGGTGGACCGCGGCCGTGGACCTCTCCTGCCTCTCCCGAGCCTGCCGCTGCTCTGCACGTTTTCTGTTCAGCACAAATAAAATATAATGTTATAAATGCACTGGGAATTGCTCATGGAATTTCCTCGTGATAAAGGGAGAAGCGCTATGCCAAGATATATTAGTATTTAAGATTATTTAAGATTATTATTAACCCGGAACCAGAAAATCAAGCATTTAAGATTATGTCTATAATAATCTATAATCTAAGTTGTAGAGATATATTAGATTAGTGCCTTTGCAATGACACTGTCATAAAAGGCGCTATATAAATTTTGTACTTCATCATCATTCAAGATTCATATTGTGGTGCAGCGGTCCAGAAGATAAAAAAACAGAAGTTAGAAAAGCAGATATCTGAAAAACAGATACAAAAAAGATTTCCTTTCCTTCCCCCACTTCAAGCATCAAGCATCCTGCTCGCCTCACAAGCACGGCAGCTTGAACACAACCCAACCTCCAAAATATTAATAACACCTCTTTCAGATTCATATTCATAACACCTCTTCGGCACTACAACCAGTGTCATAGACTCCTAGAGTCTCTTGAATCTACGGAGTCTCTCGCACAGGGTTCCTTAAAAAAAATGTATTCCCATAAGTAGACACATATAAGTACGCGCTTACACATGCCGTATGTGGACCTTCAATATAAAAACCCAATCTCAAATGAACATAAGCCCTGCAACTCTTGTCGACCTTCCTTGAAACACGGGTGACATTTGCAAAGTGAACCAAGTTTTTACAGTATGGGTGGCCAGCCTCCTTCTTTCTATACTGAGGGTTGATATGAGGCTGGCCACCCATACTGTAAAACATTGGTTCACTTTGCCAATGTCACCCCTGCTTCAGGGAATCTCGGCAAGAGTTGCAGGGCTTATGTTCATTTGTGTCTAAACACAGTCTATCATGAGGTCCTGCTGAGGACTAGATGTCACCCTTGGAGTTAGAGGAAGGGCCCTTGACTGGCTGACTGCCTACCTACGAGAAAGAAGCCAAATTGTTTGCATCTGTGATGAAACATCATCATTTTTCCCTCAGGGATCAGTTCTTGGACCTCTTCTATTCCTGATGTGTACACATGGGCTTCGACACTTTGATACATAGTTTGGGTCTTAAAGCACACTGCTATACTGACGACTGTCAATTCTACATGGACTGCAATCCAAATGAAATGTGTGAAGCAATTACTTCAGTCACTTATAGCATTCAAGAGACTAGGCATTGGATGGCGTCACGCAAACCCATCCTTTACTCAAACAAAACGGAACTCTTATACTAGGACCGGTCCGTAGCTCAGTGGTAACACTGCGGACTCTGAATGGGAAGGTTGTGGGTTCGATTCCCGGCGGAGCGCAAAAAATATACCATTTATATTTTCAAATTTGCTCTTTGCTGGGTTGAAAAATTCATAAAACCTTTACCAATGACCGGTCAACAAAGATCCATCCAGCCTTACAGCAACTGGGTCTTGCTTGAGAATTGGCGCTTTCTACAGCAACGACCAAGCTCGCAGAGGGCTCTTGAGGTGTGATACACACAAAAACAGCGCTCACCAAATAAATCAGCCTAATTTAATTTTTTTTAATTTTTAGGCGACCAAAAAACAAAAACACTTCCTTAATCTATCGGTCGTTGATAAGTCATTGTCAATAAGATGTAGGTATGTAAAAATAATAAAGCATGCTTGATTTCTTGGTTCTGGGCTTTGACCGTGGTCCATATTTTTGCTTCTTTTCTTCTTTTTTCTTTTTCTTCTTTCTTGATACTTCTTGAAGACTTTTAACTGACGTTTCGTCTCCTCTGAGGGTGACGAAGTATCAAGAAAGAAGAAAAAGAAAAAAGAAGCAAAAATATGGACCACGGTCACCCCTGTTTCAGGAAAGGACGGCAAGAGTTGCAAGGCTTATGTTCATTTGAGATTGGGTTTTTATATTGTAGGTCCACATGCGGCATGTGTTAGCGCGAAATTATACATATCTGCTTGTGGGAATGCATTTAGTATAAATCTTAAATGATATATATCTTTGCAGCTTAGATTAGATTAGATTAGATTAGGTCAAAACCCGGAACCAAGAAATCAAGCATCTGAATCCGGCCGTGAAAGCCTAAAAACAAAAAAAATAATGTTGAGACTTACTGGGCGGCCCTTTGAGCTTCCACTCGTTGTTTTTGTTGCTGCTTCAGTTGAGAACATAGTTTTCTAGCTTGGCGACCTCGTACCAAAGCCTGAGCCTTCACAACTCCTTTCCGAACCTGAAAAATAATAATAAAGGAATAAGTTTGCATTGCTCGTTGAATAAAGAGAGTTTTAGGTTTTATGATTAAAGTGATATCTGTTGTTTGTGTACCTTGTTGTATCTCTTCCTGTGGTGGACGCCTCTCCACCAGGACTGTATGACCACAGTGCTGCGGCCCAGAGAGCGGTAATGCTTCCTGCAAATAAATAACAATACAATCAGTTCTATGGGAAGTTTCATTTTTGTAGACATGTATAAAGAAGGGAACTCAACTTCTGCAAAATAAATTTGCAAAAAAATGTTCATATAAATCCCCGGAGTATTTTGAAAGGATAATAATTTATAATCGAAATTTCAAAGATATTACATTTAAGGTTCATATTAAATGCTTATTTAGGATTTGAAAGATATATTACATTTAAGGTTCATATTAAATGCTTATTTAGGGTTTGAAAGATATATCACATTTAAGGTTCATATTAAATGCTTATTTAGGGTTTGAAATCAACTTTTAAACGGGAAATCACTTCTGACTCCCTCGGTGGGATTCAAATGCGAGCTCTCAGCATGGAATGCAAGCACTCTACCAACTGAGCTATGGACCAGACTAAGATAGATAAGACCAAATAACTATATGGAAGTACGGAAAATAAATTTATGTGTTTCAATATGTTTGTGCATGTGAACAAAAACCCTGAATTGCAAATATGCCCATGAGTTAGACTTTACCTGGCGAGATATCCCCTCATGTGCTTCTGCAGCGTGACTGCAGCGACCTTCAGCTTCTCACTGCGGCTCTGCTCCAGGGATCGCTGCAGACCTTCTCTCAGGAAGACACGCGTGGCGCCCAGCTGGTAGTCAGGACCAGCTGATGACAAAACAATAATTTGTAATGGACTCTTCAAACAAAGCAAACGTCAGTCTTGTGTAGGACTGCTGTCCTTAACAACCAATATCAAAATACTTGTTTTCCATTTGCCTAACAACCCAGTCGGGTGACAACACAATTTTGTTTATGTCAATTCACTTGCAGACCTTGTTGTGGCATGAAAAACTCTAAGGTTTGCTATTTTCAACTTCAGCATAGTGACTTTATACTGAAGGAATAGGACGCAGTTATGTCAATCGTGTGGATAGTTTTTTTATCAATTTCAAGAAGTTTCATAGGTTCAACTTGCCACATGCGACCCCTTCGGAGATAACGTGGCAAGAAGTTACACTATATGTGTAGCTTAGTTGCGTTTGCGTAAAGTCACATTTTCTAATGTAACAATTGAAAAAACTAAAAGATAAATAATTTTACAGAAATTGCCGCTGAACTTCTGACATGTTTAAGATGAAATGAAGAAGATAATATATTAAGTAAATCGTAGTTTGTTTTTGGTGAAGGCCTAGTCTACAATAATAGTACTACGAGCTGCACTGGCTGGACACAATGACCTCTGCATTTATTAAAGAAATCTTATCACACTTACATCTGCCATTTCTTGTTTGTCTGTTATTTAATATAGAGATGACTGAATAGTTACAGGCAATGATTGAAGAATGAAGATGGACGGATAAAGTCCGATAGCGCTAAGGCCTTGTTAACTCAAAATAAGTGAAAATAAAAGTATGTTTTACAAAAAAAAAAAAAATTAAATTAAAAGGAATAATGTTTGCGTACCTGTGCCCGTTGGAGGTACAGAAGTCAGGATGGAGCGGCAGATTTCTCTGTACGGAGTTCCACGTGGGATGACACCTGGCAGCAGATATCTGAAATAAAAGTACAAAGAGAATTTTAATCTTTCATTTAATTTAAAATATCAACTAAACTTCCATGATGGATTATCGTAGAGCATTGTTCTACACTGTACCAGAGACGTCACACACACCAATCAGCGTGCCTAGGCTCACATACAACCAATCGATAGTTCGTGAGAGTATTGTGGGACAGCTTTCTCACCGATATCTCTCCACGAAGGGGTTGAACTTGAGGCGGATGGGGTAGCCGCACTGCCGGATGCGTATGGTGTCCAGCATGCCCGTGTAGCGCAGCTGCTGCAGCACGCACGGCATGTCCAGCTTCATGGGCGTCTTGTCCGTGTTGGGCTTGATGCAGCGCACGAACCACGGGTTGCTGCGCGACATGGACTCCAGCAGCTGCTGCAGGCTGTCCGAGAACCTGGAACAAACAATACACATGCACGTTACGCTTTTATCTCATAACATAAAGGACAAATCGTTTATGGGCATTATAAAAGAATCCAAAGCTCTCTTAACATTTCTTTTTTTTAAACTTTCGATGAATTTTCACATTGTTAATACACAAACCAAGATTTTTTTTTTTTTTTGACAAAACCTGAAATTCTATTTTCCTTAATTCCTTACACTTTGGATATCAATCCAAGTCAGAGCTGGCTAGAGCTTGCGAAAGAACTCCATAGATAAAAAATTAACAGTACCTACACCTTATTTTTGGACACGATTCGCTATCTCGTCGCCTCAAGGTCGTAAAGAATTTAGCAGAATAGCACTTTTTTGACCGGTCCGTAGTCCAGTGGTATCCCTTCAGACTTGTAAATGGAAAGTTGTGGGTTGGAATCCCGGCGGAGCACAAAAAATATACCATTTAAGTATATTTTCAAAATTTGCTCTTTGCTGGCTTGAAAAATTCATAAAGCCTTTGCCAAAAACCGGTCACTAAAAAGATTCATCCAGCCTTATAGCAACTGGGTCTTGCTTGAGTATTGCCGCTTTGTAGCAACGACCAAGCTCGTAAAACAACACCTCTGCGGCACTACAACAAGTGTCATAGACCCCTAGAGTCTCTGAAATCTAGGGAGTGTCCCGCACAGGATTTCTTTAAAAAAAAAAAAAGTAGATATGGTAAGATACCGACGCTCATTAAGTCTGCAGGCCTTGGATGTCCTCACAGATTGCTCTCCAATTTCATTCAAACACTGTTTTGTTATATGCTATACCTTGCAGCGACAGTGGGTGTCCTTGGTTTCATGGTGACGAATCTCCCATTGGCTCCTCGGGGCAGGGTCTTCCCGCCGTCATGCTGCGCCCTCAGCTGCGCAGACATGGCGGCCACCAGCTCCACGCGGCTGCTGCACAGCAGCTCTATCACGTCGTGCCGCAGGGAGTCACGGTTCTTGTCCAGGAAGCCGTCCACGGAGTACCACACCTGCCCCGCGTAGTGCCGGATCTGGAAATCAAAGTCAACAAACTTAATGCAAGAGAATCATGCAGTGGAGACTTTTCCATCTGTTTGAATCCTGTTATATTTGACAGTTGGAGAAGTGCAATTAGTTGGTACAGGCAAAAGTTGCAAGGCTTATGTTGATTTGAGATTTTAACTTAATTTTTAAGCGCACATGCAGCATATTTAAGTCGTCCGAACTTACAAGTGCCTGCTTGTGGGCACTCATTTTAAATATGAATCGTAAATGCTAATATTTCTTTGCAACTTAGATTATAGATGACCTTGAAACTATATTATTATTTACTAGCACAATTTTACAATAAATAAATATCTACGGAAAAATTACATATTTATTGCCTACCAATGCTTGAAATGCTATGTACGTCCCTGCCTGTAAAATAGACAGATTTTCAGTCATCTCTTTCGAAGCAGCTTTCAGAAGTGTGTAAGTTACAGCAGTAGAAATGGCAACTCACCCCAAACTCCTTTCCTCCGACCCTGGGCCGGGAGTAGAGCTCGTTGAGGGCGTGGTTGTAGTGGCACTTCTCCAGGAAGGAGTTGTCGGAGGCGCGGGGGAAGTTGGACTCATCGTCCAGGAGATGCAGGATGCCCACCGGCTTCTTGCTCAGCAGCTGGATCACTGGAGACAAACAAAACATACATTACTATTGGTTTCAATTAACACCAGCAAGCGTCCGCGAAGACAACGAAGAAGGCGGCGGCGCTTTGATAACTCACCTTGAGGATGCTTTCTGCTCGTGAAAGCAAAACGTCGGCAGATGTAGAAGCTGCAAATAGAACATGGTCAAACCCGAAAGAACACAAAAACGATTTGTTAAAACATACATGTCTTTAATCAAAGGAATTTTAGGCTGCCCATTTGAATGTTAAATTTGAAAACGCAACACAAATTAGGTAATGCAAGTGTATGCTATGTAAGTCAAGATGGTAACTTTGACTGGCGGGCTTAAAATAAAAACAATGCTGGTTTGAATCCCGCCGTCGGGCGTTGAAATAAAATAAAAAAAACAATTTGAAATAAAATGTGCAGGTTGGTTCAATATGTCACGCCGCTAATCTAATCTAATCTAATCTAATCTAAGCAGCAAGGATATAATCATTTAAGATTTATATTAAGTGCATTCCCACACGCAGACATGTATAATTTTGCGCTAACACATGTCGCATGTGGACCTACATTATAAAAACCCATCTCAAATGAACATAAGCCCTGCAACTCTTGCCGTCCTTCCCCGAGATAGGGGTGACTTTGGGAAAGTCACCCATTTTTTTTTCACAGTATGGGTGGTCAGCCGCATACCAATGTCCGCTAAGATATTTTTAAAAACTATTCAGAATACCGAGTTGGATTTCGGAAATTTATAAATGGCAGTGAATACACGTTGTCCGTGGCAATGAGGATAGCCTGAAATGACTGGTTGTGATCGTTGGCTAGGAGGGCAAGAGAGGAAGAGGAAGATCCCAACCTGATGGATCAAGTGAAGACAGCAGCAGGCACCTCGGTGGTTGGAGCGCTGGGGGCAGCGCAGTCAAGAGACAACTGGAGAAGAGTGGTTGCTTCCTCCATGTCACAACCCTCAGCAATGAGGAACAAGATTAAGAATAAGACTGGTATAGGTACAACAGTTGTACCAATGTGTACGGCAGAGAAATATGCTCGTTCATTTGTACAAAAATCTGACTAATATTTGTAACCTTCTAAATACGTCTTTCTCATTTTCTCAATTACACCACTAAGGTACTAATCACCTTTCTTGAATCAACCATTTGCTTTTCCAACTAGTTGTTTTCTTCCTACCTGGTACGTTATCCACCCATGTAAGGCTGGTCCACTCCAGCCTCTCCTTCTGGTACTCCTGCTGCTCCAGCTTGAAAACGTGCTTGTTGAAGTAGAACTGCAGGCTCTCGTTGGCGTAGTTGATGCACAGCTGCTCGAAGGAGTTCTCCGCCAGGTCCTCGAAGCCAAAGATGTCCAGGATGGAGATGCGCTGGGCGTCGTGGGTGCCGCCGCGGTGGACGATTGTGTTCACGCGGGATACCAACCTAAGGCAAACAAATATACAAGTTAGATTCATCTGGTAAAGTTGTGCGAGAACAATTCCTTGACTTATAGGTTGGTATGATGCTGACCACCCATACTGTGAAAACAAACACTTTGCCGATGTCACCCCTGTTCAAGAGTTGCAGGACTGATGTTCATTTAAGATTGGGTTATTATGTTTTAAGTCCACATGCGGCAAGTGTAAGCGTGAACTTGTATGTGTCTGCTTACGGAAATTCATTTAATATGAATCTTAAATGTAATAATATGTCTTTGCAACTTAGATTATAGATTATAGAACGGCATTCCTTTTCATAAGCTTATTAAAAATAGGAGAGAATATTGAATAATAGAATAAAAAATAATGGCTCTAAAAAATAGAAAAATAGAGAAAAGTTCTTTATATTTTGTATGGTTTGTGTACCTTCTGTACAAGAGGAGCTATTGCAACATCCATGAATGCATCACCGAAGGTCAATAAGCTACACATATAAAATAACTTCTTACGGTGTTATCCCCGAAGGGTTCGCATGTGGTGAGATGAACCTATTTATTTTAACGGGTAAGGGAGCCGGCCTTACCCCGACCACTTCCATTGAAGTGGGGATTTCCCAGCTCCTCATTTCTTGTAGAGGCTGAGTAAACCTTTCGGGTATTTTATTTTGGAGTTTGAAATAAACACCGAAACGGGAAATCAATAGGGAAATTTCACAAAAAAAAATTCTTACGGATTTAAATTCCTTTATATTTGCTTATCATAAAACTTCTTGAATTTTATTTTTACTTGCTTTTTTTACAAAGTTATTCATGTTCAAAAAATGAAGTTTGAATTTACGCGCCAAAACGCTCCTTGGATTGAATTTTCGGCTGTGACGTCATTTTCTTTGACTTTTTATAGCCATCGCAATACCAGCAGCGTTGTCGATACAAGAAAATGACGTCACGGGGGCTACAAACTTCGTTGACGGATCGCACATCCGTTTCAAAACCGGTCAAAATTTTCAAAAGATCTTTTTCAAATTTAAAATTATATAAATTTATTTTGGACTTGAAATTAGGCCATTGTTTATATGCTTATCGTAATCTAACAAAATTATACACTTTTTACCAAATTCCTCACTATTGCAAATACCCTCTTCTGACACCCTTGGTGGGATTCGAACCCGAACTCACGGCTCTACCAACTGAGCTATCGACTGGAAAGTTGAGTTTGTTTAATAATAGTTTTATTTATTTATTTATACATGCTAAAAATCATGAATAAAAATTCAGGAAGCATTCATTTCCCTATTTATAAATTAAAAATGTATTTTTCAGAAATGTTAATTTAATAAAATAATACAAATATCATTATGTTGACTTTGAAATAACTGTACATACATAATTTAAAAATAAATTAAAAACCTTTCATTTTGTGAGCCCACTAGCCAAGCATAAAAAAAATCACAACTATTTTAACAATTAATATTTTTTTAACCATGAGTGTATGTTTAATTGGATGGATTACCTTGGTTTAAAACAGTGGCTCCCAACCTTTTTTCAGACAAAAACTAGTTGCACTATTTTACTTCAACCAAGGACCACTTTACATAATCGCACACATAGTGCAACTCCTTACCGTTTTGCCAAGAAGCAGTCACATGTGGCTTGTGGAATCTATTGATTTTCACAGGTAAGGGAAGCGGCTTCACTCCAATCACTCAGTTTAAAGTGGGAGTTCCCAGCTCTCGAGAGGGCTGGTTCTTATTTCTTGTGAATGCCGAGTAAACCTTGCCAGTATTTTTATTTCCAATGCAGAGCAATAGCATCTCGTAAACAGACACAATGGCTTAAATTTGAAAACATAATGTTTTCTCAGCGGGCAAAGGTTCCACTTCTATGTGACAATGGTTCTTAGAAACCAAAAACAAAACATTTATTTACCTTTCCCTTAGAACCCCAATCTTGTGATGTCACAATTTATGTAATCCATGGATTTTGTTTTAAATCTTTTTTAAAGTGCACTTTAAAAACTGGTAGGGAACCACTGATTTCTATTAATTGCAATGATGTCTTGTATTTTTGCACAACTGGATATCTGTCTTGTTTGCTTTTGTTTTGCAATATTTTTTTATGTACAAATAATTAGTGAGTAGTTTTTTATTGGAAAATAATCAAGTGGGAGGATTGGGAAATAAGAAGTGTACTTTTATAACAGACAAGATTTCTGTAGATAACTTGAAAGCGTTTTCCTGTAAGCTGCATGCCACTATATCATAAGATATGTTCTACCTAGAAATCAGTTTCTAGTCAATTTATTTATGATATAAGTAGCTTTAACCTGTTCAACACTCATACAAAATTGGAATGTCTGATTGATAATAATATAATAATAATATTAGGATGATTTATTTGGTGAGCGCTGTTTTTGTGTGTATCACACCTCAAGAGCCCTCTGCGAGCTTGGTCATCGCTGTAGAAAGTGCCAATTCTCAAACAAGACCCAGTTGTTGTAAGGTTTTTTTTTTTTTTATAAATTTTTCTTTATTATCTTAATATTTTTAACAATACATACATGTATTTATTTGTTCCCGCAAAGCCGAGGCTTGTCTGCAGGTTACATTACATGTTGGTTTCTTAAACCCTTATACATTAACCTTTAAGTGGGTCTTAATGTTTTTTTTAAATCTATTTATATTTTTTCTTCATTAATACTTTTTGGAAGCCGATTAAATAATTTAGGAATAACACATGCCAATGTTCTTTTCCCGTAGCAGTTTACCTGCCGAGGCTCCCTCAGCCGCTGTGCCGAAACTAGTCTTGTCTCAATCGGGTGTGATATTTTTATTTTGTGCCCATCGTCAAGAAAATGATCCGTCATTATTTTGTATTTGCATAGATTTTCCACCGATAAGACGTTGACATAGCTAAATAATATATTGTGATTATCTTTTGCTTCTTTTTTTTATTTCTTTTGGAACTATGCATTTTAATATTCTGATTTGTATGTTCAAGATCCTGTCGATATACGATTTAAAAGTAAGGCCCCATATTCTTAGTCCATAGGTAATAATCGGCTCAACCAACCCCATGTAAACCAGTCTTAGCACTGTGTATGGCAGGTATGGTTTAAATGGGACATGTTCAGAAGGCATATCCTTAGCTTGTTACAGACTGCCTTGACTTGCTCCTCCCAGTTGAAGTAGGAATCTATTGGTTGGATGGACCTTTCAGTGACCGGTCTTTGGTAAAGGTTTATGAATTTTTCAACTCAGCGAAGAGCACATTCGAAATATAAATGGTATATTTTTGTGCTCCACCGGGATTCAAATCCACAACCTTCCATTTACGAGTCTGAAGTGTTGCCACTGGACTACGGATCAGTCCAAGAAATGACAACAACACGCGGTGTACCTAGCGGTCACCCATCATGTTCCACTCCCCACACCTATGATGCCTGGCTAAAATTATCCCACAAATATCTTTTCTTTTCTCCAGTTCTCTCTTGACTGCTCGGCCTGCAGCGCTCTAACCGCCGAGGTACCTACTGCTGTCTTTAATTGATCGATTCATCATGTGGAGAATCTTCCTCTTCCTCTCTACCCCTCCAAGCCACCGATCACAAGCAGACGTTCCAGGCTATCCTCATTGCCACGGACAGCGTGTCCAAAGAATTGAAGAATACGGTGAGTACAAGGTGTAGACCAAACAATTAAAAAACGTATATATTACCCTCAAGATAGATCTTGTGAAATTTGTAATTGATCGGATTACAAACAAGTTTTTTGCCATTTTTCATTTTTTCATAGATTTTTTTTTTAAATAGATTTGTGGAAAGGAATGCAATCCACCAACCTATTGTGCCTGGCCAGTTGTCTTCATGCAAAAGCAGAAGCTTGTGTGCATGCAACGGCATCTGTTGAACCAGGGTCGAAGTTATCGTCGTGGGATTCGAACCAACGTTATCCGGTTCCAAATAACCTGTCTTGATCCCCGCCGCCATAACACCAACGAATGTACAAAATCAATTATTTTTTATGCCTGGCTACTTCGCTTTATGCAAAAAAAACTACCTTTATTGAGATTTCACCACTGGGATCAAACTCTAGACCTCTGATTATAATTTTTAAATAGATTTGTTAAGAGGAATTCAACTCACCAACCTATTCTGCCTGACCAGAAACAAGTATTAATATCATCAATTAATAATTCATTGTATATTTTAATGTATTTTTAATTAATAAGTAACCAATGACATCTGTTGAACCAGGATCAAAGTTATGGTCAAAAGACCCAAGCGGGGATCGAACCAACATTATTATATTCCAAATACGCTAGAAAGATCAGCCACTTGACCCCTCGGCCATAACACGGATAAGCAAATGCAAGCGCTCTACTAACTGACAATACCCAGAATACCTCTGGGGGGCTTAGTCAGGATATCACAATGACAAAAAAGGAAGTGGATAAATAGGCATACCAGTTAAACAATGCAGAGTACAGTGCCTTAGCAAAGGCATCCCTCTTATCCAGAGCCTGGTCGATGGCCAGCGGGGTGTGCACCCTCTCAGCCCGCGCCTCTGTCAGCCTGGCAGTCAGCGCCCTCTGCAGACCCTCGGCCGGCACCTGGAGGAGATGGGCGGCCCAGCGGACTTCAGCCTCGGAGCCCACTTCCACTCCCTCCTGGCCATGGCGCAGCTGCCGGCGGTGGAAGTAGACATTGCCCAGGTGGAGAATAGTGGCCAGGACCTTAAATCATCAACATATTATATTATCATCAATTAAACAGTTTTTCTGAATGACAGATTTAATTAAAGTTGTATGCAGAGCAAATGTGCACTCTGTTATTTCTGCCACTTAAAAATGAACCATCATTTAGAGGGCTCTTGAGGTGTGATACACACAAAAACAGTGCTCACTAAATAAATCATCCTAATATTACTACTGTCAATCAGCAGGAATTGTTTTAATTTGTCACAACAACTGTACAATGTCTTTCAGAAGTTCCATCTTGATGATGTGAGAAAGAATTAGCAGTCCTCCAATCAGTTAAGAGAACCAATTTTTATGAATTTATCACTCCGCCTAGCCACCTTACTTTGGGTCTTCCCTCTGTCCTATGACACTCCATTCCTGTCTATCAGCTGCTGTGTTCAGCCATTCTCTGCCTGCAGTTCAGTCGTCCAGCCACCTCAGTTGGGGTGGCTACGAGCCAAACAAGCACTGGGGTACCTACCTGATGGAGCTGGTGTCTCCAGCAACTACAATCTCGCGCGGACAAACACTGAGGTCAGCTGCATCAAGAAGCAGCTGCCTGGACATCCATGCAAGAAAGCCCCGCACTGTTTTTGGAGACAGGGCATTCGAGGCGGCCGCTCCAATGACTTGGAATGCTATTCCCGCCTCACTGAGAGAACTGGATTTGGAGAAACTGTTCAAAAGAGGTCTCAAGACTCACCTCTTCGTCCAATCATATGAACAAGCACCTTTGCAGTGACACACTGTCATAAAAGGCACTATATAAATTTTGTACTTCATCATCATCAAAATGGACTCACCTTAACAATGCCGTCCTGTTCCACTTCCCCGACTCCCAGCACCTGCATGGCTCCTTTAAGCGCCGCCCAGTCTGCTCCCCCACTCCCTCGTCCAGTGCTGCAGTCTCCTCCACCTTGGTTCAAGTAGAAGTACTTGTCTGCGTCCACCAGTCCATACTTCTGCTTCTCCTTCTCGCTCAAACCGGCCAATAACTCATAGAACACATGGTAATTTCTCTCTCCGGGCGCTTGAGTTACAATCCTGGATTTTTCCAAGAGGTACTGCGTAACTTTTGCTCCGATTATGGCACCGGACTTGAAGTAGACTTCTAAATATTTGCCGAATCTTGAACTGTTGTCGTTCCTTGCAGTTCTTGCGTTTCCGAAAGCTTCTAAGAGTGGAGCTGCTTCCAGGATCTGTTCCGGGACCAGAGGCTGCCCGCGGGCTGGCGGGGCGACTGCTGCGAGGTATTGGACCACCAGTTTGGTGGATTCCGTTTTGCCGGCACCGCTTTCGCCGGATATGACGACGACCTGATGGCAGAATAACAAAATAAATTGCATTTCAAAATAAAAGAAATACCTATGATTCTCTCAAGGATTTGTTTCATATTTATCTACACTGAGCCTTATATAAGGAACTCCTAACATTTTCATCTATCTAAGTTGCACATTTAATACACAACTTGTCATTTCTGTATCCGTACAAGCTGAAACCTATTTCTTTTCCAGGTAGGGAGCCAGATGTAACTGTAACTGTCTAGCTATTAAGCAAGGGATCACCAGAGACTCCACAGTGCTGCCTCCATTTTTTTTTTCTTCATCCATAGTCTTAACCTTTTATGATCTGTAATCTAAACTGCAAAGATATATTACATTTAAGGTACATACAACATGCCTTCCCACAAGCAGGCGCATATAAGTTTGCGCTTTCATATGCCACATGTGGACCTAAAACATAAAAACTCTAAACTCAAATGAACAAAAGACCTGCAACTTCCTGACCTTCGCTGAAACAAGGGTAACATTGGCAAAATGAACCATTTATCAGTATGGGTGGTCAGCCTCCTATTTTTTTTTTTTTTTTTTTTTTTATTGTTTAAACAAGAATACAACAGCATTGAATATAATTTTGTATACATATATAAGATATTTTTTACAATTCATGTCGCCTATTACTGTATTCTACAAATTAATATTTTAAATTACAAATCATGCCAGGTAAATAAATAAAAAGTAAAGAAAAACAAAAAGAAGCAGCATCCAAAACCAAAAAAAAAAGAAATACACAAATCAAAACAGAATAAAAATAAAAATAAAAAATAAATCTCGTCCTCATGATGGGATAAGGAAAGAAAGGTCAGGAGAAAGGAAAGGGAGTAGAAAAACAATGCGCACACCAAACACGTCAATGATGATTAATAAGCAATAAAAACAAAATAGGAATTGAGAATGATTAAAGAAATTAGAAATGAGATTCAAAAATGAAATTCAAATCCTGCTAGATTCAAAATCCTCTTTTTCAATGACTGTGCAGACAGAAAGAAAATGTCCAACTTAGGATCAGTCCTTTGGACACTATTTACTGCAACGCAGGCTCTACTTATAAAAGAATTTTGCTTATAATTTGTCCTGGCTGCACCCACATAAAATAAGGATTTGTCTCGATGAGTTCTGATTGGACAATGAAATGGAAGGAGGCTTGTGAGAGGTGCACTATCGATTTTGTTATTAACTATCTTATTGTAGTGTTGGCAAGACTGACTATTTGGAATATTATTCAGATTTGAATAATTGATGTTCCACTGTCGATAAACAAGAGACCGGACAGTTGAACATCGACCTTCTTGTTGTGAAGTGACATATTGATAATGGAAAAGAAAGAAATGGAAAAAGACTTTAAACCACAAGCTATTTCGTCTACAAGACTCGCGGACGTGATGGAGCCATTTGTCGGCGGGGAGTTTGACCCGTGGCTTAGACGTTTGCGATTGATGATGAAGTTGTACGGGGAGACAAATCTTTCTCGTTGCTTGGCATCTTTCTTGAGAGGTGCGGCGTTTGATCGGTTTGCTGACTTGCCAGAAGAGACACAGGGTGACGGGGAGAAGGCGGCTGAAGCACTCAGCTGTGTGTTTGGTGTCGGACGCTTCTCAGCTTGGAGTCGTTTCTTGCAAAGGCGCTGGCAGCCAGGAGAGGAAGTCGACGTCTTCGTGTCGGATTTACGGATGCTGGCTTCGCAAGCCGGAGTTAAACTGAGTGATAACATCCTCGCGCTCTCGTTGGTCGTTGGGATGCCCGAGTCCGTGTCCAGGGAGCTCCGCCTTCAATTGGAATCCGGGGATGGATTGCCACCGCTGCCAACTATTGTCGCTAAAGCGCGATTACTCATCTGCGAGTATCGCAGCCCATTTTTTTCATCGGTGGCTGTAGAAAGAAAAAAGCCCTTGAAGTGCTACAGGTGCGGAGGTCCGCACATGATAAAAGACTGTTTGAAGCGTGGGACGGACACTACCGTCACCTGCTGGGCCTGTCAGGAGTCTGGCCACGTGTTAAAGAATTGCCCAAAGAAGGGAAACGGGCGGAAGGAGGCTTGTGCGCCGGCAGCCTCCATGAAAAATTAACGGCGCTTCCTGTGGTGGAGGCGCGGCTACAGGGTAGGCGCGTCAGAGCCCTAGTGGACACGGGCTGTTCGAGGTCCATTGTCAGGGCGGATTTGTGGGCAGGAGAAAAGTCGGCGAGGCCCTGCGAGAGCGTCGTAGCAGTCGACGGCTCTCGAATTTCTTGTGCAGGACGGGCGGTCGTTGAGCTGGAGGCGCTCGGGATGACCGTGAGCTTGGATTGTTTACTCCTGGAAAAGGTGTTTTCAGGGGCTGACATAGTGTTGGGTATGGATTTTATTAGTGTGGCGGGGGGTGTTTGTGTGTCGAGTGGAAAAAATTTTCTCGCCAAAAATGAGTGTGGTGCAACGGTAGAAGGGACAAAGAACCATCACATAGAAGATAGAGACTTTGATGCCGTGTTCGATAGAACACATGGACGCTGGAAAGTTGCATGGAGGTGGAAGGTGGGGCCGCCAGAGCTAACCAACAGAGTCGCCACGTATAAAAATAATTTTGATAAACCAAGTAAGGAAGCCTACGAGGACGAGGTCCAGCGATGGATTGAGGAGGGCTGGTTGAAGCCGACTTCAAATCAGGCGCAAGCAGGGTTGCTGCCTCTGATGGCGATCGTCCAGGCAAATAAACATAAAGTTCGCCCTGTGTTGGACTATCGCGAACTTAATAAACATGTAGAAAGTCGGCCAGGTGTTGATGCAGCTGCATGCGATCAATCGTTGCGAGAGTGGCGGCGGATGGCAGAGCCCCTCGTGTTGGTGGACTTGAAGTCTGCTTACCTTCAGATCGAGGTGGACGAAACTTTATGGCCGTACCAGACGGTGAAGTTCCGAAATCAGACTTATCACTTGACTCGTCTCGGGTTCGGGCTTAATTGTGCGCCGAGAATAATGAGTCGGATCCTTGACTATGTTCTTAGTTTGGACGAGGCAGTTGCTCGGGGTACTGCTAGTTATATTGAAGATATTTTGGTGAGTGAATGTGTAGTCAGTGCGCAGAGGGTGACGGAACATTTGAGGAGGTATGGCTTGGAGGCTAAGGTTCCGCAGGCGCTGGATGGCGGACGTGCCCTTGGGCTGGCAATCGCGCGGAGAAGCGATGGCCAACTGGAATATCGACGAGGGAATGAGCTCCCTTCACTTGGGGATAAGGCTCTTTCGAAGCGAGAGTTATTTTCCATTTGTGGTCAGCTTGTGGGCCATTATCCGGTGTGTAGTTGGCTGCGAGTAGCGTGCAGCTATGCTAAGCGTGTCGGTGAAGGCGAAGGTTGGGAGGATCCTGTTGGCGCAAAAGCAAACGCCTTCATTCGTAACATTGTGGCAAGAGTGCAGTTAGAGGATCCAGTGCGTGGTATTTGGAATGTGCCATTAACTACCTGTGGCAGAGTTTGGACAGATGCTAGCTCTCTGGCGTTGGGAGCTGTCGTCGAGATTGAAGGCGTTGTAGTAGAGGATGCAGCATGGCTTAGAAAAGGTGCCGATCTAGCCCACATCAATATCGCCGAGTTAGACGCTGCCATTAAAGGTGTTAACCTTGCTCTCAAGTGGGGTTTAACTAAACTTGAGCTTATGATTGACTCCAAGACGGCCGAGCGGTGGTTAAGGTCAGTCCTTGTTGGAGATTGTCGAGCCAAGGTGTCAGGAACCAGTGAGATGCTGGTCAAAAGAAGACTTGGCCTTTTCAGTGACCTCACTCGGGAATGTGCACTGGAGATCACCGTTACTTTTGTGCCGTCGGAGAAGAATAAGGCTGACGTGCTGACTAGGGTGTGTCAACGGTGGCTGGCAAAGGAGTCACTGGCATGTGTGGCCAATGTGGAGAGTCTTCACGCTATGCATCATTTTGGAGTTGATCGCAGTCTTCAGTTGGCCAAGATGGTCGATTCCTCAGTGACAAGGGCTGCGGTTGAAGACTGCGTGAGAGCGTGTGAGCGATGTGCGTCTATCGATCCAGCACCTACAACGCACGAAGAAGGAGTATTGTCTGTTGAGAAGACTTGGAGTAGACTGTCAGTGGATGTGACGCATTATGGCAAAAGCCGATTCTTGACTATTGTTGATTGTGGTCCAGGACGATTCGCTGTGTGGCGGGAGATTAAAACGGAGAGCGGATGTGAAATTTCTGGCAACCTTGACGAAGTGTTCCGAGAACGTGGTCCACCTGACGAGCTATTGATGGACAATGGCACCGCATTCCGCTCGCAACAGGTTACGGCATTGTGTGAGCGTTGGGGAGTAGCGCAGCGGTTTCGAGCGGCCTATCGCCCATCTGGAAATGGAATTGTCGAGCGTAACCACCGAACAGTAAAGCGAGTGGCAGCCAGAAGTGGTATATCCCCACTGATGGCAGCTTTCTGGTATAATTTGGCTAGTGAGGGGACACGGGGCCGAGACGCGCCGTCGTCAAGTGTCTACTCATACAAATGGCGGCATCCAGCGTCCTTACCAGTGGTGAAGGAAACGGAAGAGTCGTGTCGTTATCGGGTGGGAGATCGGGTGCTGGTGAAGCCTCCAGGAGCGCGCTGCACCACAACCTGGGATAGAGGTCATGTTGATGCCATTGTTTCAGATAATACTGTACAAGTGGATGGTATGCCAAGACATGTGCTGGATCTGAGGATGGCGCCGGGAGATGAGCTGATTGTTGATCAGCCATCATCAGAAAACCTACAGCTTTTGTCAGAGTTGCCCCCATTAGAGCTGGATCCAAGACCTCAGAGAGCAAGAGTGAAGCCGCGTTGGCTCCACGACTATGTTTAATGATGGTAACATCATGGGGGCGTGTAGTGTTGGCAAGACTGACTATTTGGAATATTATTCAGATTTGAATAATTGATGTTCCACTGTCGATAAACAAGAGACCGGACAGTTGAACATCGACCTTCTTGTTGTGAAGTGACATATTGATAATGGAAAAGAAAGAAATGGAAAAAGACTTTAAACCACACTTATATATGAAGCTGATGTCAAGCATATTTCTCCTTGCCTCCAAAGATCGTATACCATAATGCTCCAATGCTTGGGAATAACTATTGAAATGTTGTCTATTGCGAAAGTTCAGTTGCTTGATAAGTTTTTTTTGGACCATTTCAATAGCATTAATATGGACAACATAATTGGGGTTCCAAACAGTCGAACAAAACTCAAGTACACTTCTAATATATGAATTGAACAAGAAGGGCAATACTTGGGGATTCCTGAAAAGTTTAGTATTCCTAACAATAAAATATAACGTCTTCATCGCTCTTTCAGTAATATGCTCATAATGGTTGATAAAACTCAGTCTCTCGTCCAACAATACACCCAAATCATTGACCACTGATTTTCTTCTGAGGCCATCAACACCAAAACTGTAGTCAAAAAGAATTTTACTACGATTTCTAGTGTAAGTAATGACATTACATTTGTCAATATTAAGATATAACTGGTTGGCATTAGAGTAAGAAAGAATCGAGTTAAGATCAGACTGCAATTCTTTACAATCCTCGATGGTATTAATTTGTTTAAATATTTTAGCATCGTCGGCAAACAACAGAATATTAGAGTACTTTATTGAGTGAATAATATCATTAATGTAAACAGTAAATAAAAGAGGCCCCAGGTGGGATCCCTGAGGTACACCAGAGTAAATACATCTATATACTGACTCATAGCCGTGAAGTGCCACTGCTTGGGATCTATTTTTAAGATAGGATACAAACCACCTTAAGAGATCCCCCCTTATACCGATGTGCCAGAGCTTACTCAACAATATATTATGACTTATCTTGTCAAACGCCTTAGAGAAATCACTATAAACAGTGTCTACCTGAAAGCCACTATGAATGGAATTGGTTACAACCTGAGTAAATTCTAATAAATTTGTGTCTACAGATTTCTTTTGGCGAAAGCCATGCTGGCTAGGAATAATTATTGTGTTTAGAATAGGGTTTATTTGGTCCATTATTATCTTTTCAAATATTTTGCCCAGAATAGGAAGCTTTGCGATAGGCCGATAATTCTCTATACAGCATTTATCACCACTTTTAAAAATTGGACATATCTGGGTTTTTTTCCACAGTAATGGAAAACAACCTTCCCTAATTGATCGACTATATATGATGGCCAACGGCTTACACAACACTGAGGAGCATTTCTTTATAAATAATCCAGGCAGCTGGTCAGAACCAGGACCCTTGTTCACATCTATATACTCAAGGTATTTTTCCACCAATGCATCATTTATCTCTATACCGCTAATCATTATGCCATTGGCAAGAGATATATCGCCTTCATCTTCATCTTCAACCGAAAACTCTTCAACGACATCACGCACATGAACGGATACAAAAAAGTCGTTAAATGCATTACAGACAGACTCACTACCAATGAAATTTACATCACCTAATTTCATTATTTTAGGAATTCCATTGGTACCACGTCGTGATTTAAGAAATGTAAAAAGTGATTTGGGATTACTTTTCAAATCGCTCTCGACGTTTGATATGTAGATAGAATAGCAGTCACGCTGAAGAGATTTTTGTCTCCTCCTTAACGTTGAAAACGATTGATAATCCATTAAATTGCCATATTTCCTCCATTTTTTATGAAATACATTTTTTTCTTTAATAATTTTTATGAGAGACGTCGAAAACCATGGTGGATATGTATTACTGTGTTTAAGTCTCTTTGAAGGTATATTTTTATGGATACAGGTCATCAAGATGTTATAAAACTTAGCGACGACACAGTCTATGCCAATATCTGAAAATTCAATATTCCAATCAATATTTATAAGTTCGGCATTAATCTTTAAGTAATCAGCTTTGTGATACAACACTACATTACGCGAGTTATTTTTAAAAGTGTTGACCTTATCTGAGCAAATCTGTAACTCTACAATTATAGGTGTGTGATGTTTGTCAGCCCTCACGAGGTATGAATCTGCCTCAGTGACCCCACACCTACAACTCGATATAACCAGATCAAGCAGTTTATCATATTCATTATGTACCATATTGTACTGGGTAAATCCCGTGGACGAGATAAGATCAATAAATGTGGAGTGGGCTGCACCACAATTATGACTTCCAATTTGGGGAAGATCATTATCACCCAAAACCCATTTCAACTGGGGCAGGTTATAATCGCCGACCAGCATATACTCATCATGCAGATTATGCAGGAAAATTCTCTCTACCATTTCTGCATGTGAGGTAAGATTATTTAGATAGTCAGTGCCAGGAGCAAGGTAGCAGCAGCATAAATTGAGGTACTTACGCGGCGAAAGCGGAATTCCAACCCAAATATCTTCAGCTGAAGATGACCAATGTGCTCGGCCCACTGGAGAAAGACTAGACCTCACCGCAATAAGAACTCCTCCGCCTGTTTTAGAAATCGATGCACTTCGATCTCTTCTAAATACTGTATAACGTGAATCAAATAATTCAGCATCAGTTATACCTTGAATCAACCAGGTCTCTGTCAGACAAATTATATCAAAAGTATTACTTAAACAATTCATCATAAAGTCATTTGTCTTACCTCTGAGCCCTCTAACATTCTGATAGTAAATTTCTAGTGTAGAATCGCCTTTAAATAAATTAAATTATTATTAGTACATATATAAAATATTATTGGAATAATGCAGTGTGATTCTATAACATAGCAATTGAATAAATCAATAACAATAGGCAGGTTCTTATTATAATAAGAATAAAAATATTTCAGTATGTGGGTGACTGGTAAGGTAAACCATTGGTTGACGGCAGGCAAATGCGATTGGATATTGAAGGGAATGGATAAAAAAAGGAGTAAGGAGGAAGAGAGGAAGCTGCTGAGGACGAGCGTTGACACAGTGATGAGAACAAAAGCAATCAGAACAAAAGCAATCAGAAATGACACCACACAATGAGTTAAGCGCCTTCGATTCTCTCTAGGTCGCTCTCGCCTCTGATCCTTACTCTTGGCGAGGTGTCTTCCTTTCTTATAAATATTTTGCCGTTTCTGGTCCAGACGTATTTGTAGTTTTTTGACTTCGCGAAGAGCTTCGTCTTATACAGAATTCGTTTGTTGTGTAGTGATAAATGTTCGTTGATCGTGATGGCGTTTGGAGTCCCAGTGATGCCGATGTCATTGCTGTTGATAATCCTCTTCTTCATTCTCACTATTGCGAGGAAGTTATCTTTGGCCATCCTCCTAGTAAATCGTACGATGATAGGCTTTGGCGCTGAAGTATTGAAGGACCTGACTCGTACTATATAATCAATATCCCTCGCATCCAATTCATAGCCCAGGATCTTGGAGATGTTTTTAAGAATCTCCAGCAAATTTTCGTTATTCTTCTGGGTTACTCCTTTGATTTCGACATTGTATGATTTTTCCATTTGTTCTCTGTTGTTTCTGTCGCTCTCAACAACATCACACTCCTCTTTAGTAGGTTTGTGTGATAGACTATTTTTCAACGAATTGACCTCTTGTTGAATAGTTTCAAGACGCTGGAGTCCTTCGCCTATTGTATCGACCCTTTCGTCCAATTTCTTCCTGTTTTTGTTTGCAAGGCCCAGTTCCTCTCTGATGGACGATAGTTCTTTTTCGATTTTTTCAAGCCTCTTCTCCAAGTCGTTAAACGGAGCAGGGGAGCTGGGGCTTGATACTGGGCGCGTCGTTTTAAGAGTCACTTGAGCGCAAGGAGACGGTGTGAGGACTTGTTTGGAGATTCTTGGGTCCTCATCTCTACATGGGCCGCAGATCCACTGAGCGCGAGTCCTCGCAGTCATTTTTTTAATGATCGTGGCGGACTGCTCTTGGCATGAGAGGTGGTAGCCCTCATAGCATCTTGAACATTTCAGGCTTTTTGTTGGGCTTAGATCCCCGGTACATTTTTTACACTTCATGATAAAGATTGAAGACGCAATGGTTTGACAGATTAAATTGTTTAAAAAGAAAATAAAATTAGGATACGTTCAAAATGAAAATTATGACGTTTTTTTTAATAAATTCAAATTCGTTTATAATTGTGTCTAATTAATGCATTTATTTTAAACCGTTTTTCTTTTTACTTTAAAATTTAAATGTTATACTGGCATCTATTGATACTTTATCCTACCGTGTTCTGAGTGAAGTACTTATTTATCTTCAAAGTTTATTACAAAATTTCAGGATATTATCAGAGATGTCTATTTCAAAACAAAATAATAATTATTTATTTTTTTAATTTTAATTCCCACCCAGACACGTTTTTGAAAAAGAGGATGGCATTTAAAGTTATCACTTCTTTATTGAATTTCACCTTCATTCATTCACTAAATAACTTTACAGTGCTTTTTGGTACTTAAAGACACTATCAATCACTTCATCAGTAAGTTTTTGGTGCAATATAATACTACCCAGGTTGTCACTTATTACGCTTTTTTCAAAAAACTTGTTTATTTAGACAAAATTTTGATGGGTTTATAGGTTTGACACTCAACTATATCTCCTCTCAACTGAGGAAACTTTTGGAATAGTAAATTCAAGTTTTGCACTGTTTTTTGTAATATTTTTGAGTAGCCTTTGATGACTCTGTTTACACTTGATATTATTGATTATTATTATGAGTCTTAGAGATTATTACTATTAGTCAAGGAACCTTGATGAAATCAAATCTGATGCTCCATCTATATTTCTCTTATGCTAATCGGCCGATCTATGCTTCACACTTTCTGGTCTCAATGGCAAAATTCGCTTCTGCATTTTTTACATGAAAACTAAAAGTGGAATCTTGACTGCATATGAAATGAGGAGAGGCTCTGGTATTAGTTAGCTAGTATGTAATGATCGGTGGAGAAATGTTCTGCATATCATCTCACACACCATTAAACTCCAATCACTGTAAGAGACTTCAGGAGAAAATAGTGAAAATTAACATTAATACTTAGTTCAAAAATAACTTTAAAAGTATAATGCGAAGAAAAAAAATAAAAAATTAAGAGGGTACCTACAGTCAAGTCTTTTTTGTGGACGGCATTGCTATCTGTGTATGAAAAATGAAAGCTTTGTTTTACTTCAAAACATTTTTTGTAAGGGCTTTCAATTTGTAGTATTTTTTTTAATTCACACATCTAGTGAAATGGAACGGGAAATTGCTATATATTTTTCAAAGGTGTTATTTACACACAGCAAATCCATGGCTCAACCGCCACCTAATGTGAATTTTCCGAACAAAAATATGATGATCCGTGGATTGGCTACGGATCAAAGTCTTTGGATGGTTGTACCTACTCAAAGCTTCTGCTTGAGACGACTACGGCATGGTCTGGTGTATGCTAGAATATCCTTTTTAATCCCCTATAAAAAGGATTGCAGTGCTGTTGCCAGGAGCCGTTGCGAGAAGTACAAAAGTTTGCCTAAATGTGAGCAAATCCTAAAATAAATTGTGTAAATCAACACTTCAGATTCATATTAGATGCATAGCTATAATGTTGGACTTACACATGCCGCATGTGCAGTGTGCACTAACAGAATGAAACACCAAATCTATAAGTTTTATCAAATTGAACCCAAGCAAATTGTAACAATATAAAAGAAATACCTGAGGAGCTGGCAGATGTGAATAAGCTGCCGCTCCCAGAGCAAACAAGTGCGGAGGCAGCGCCCCCAGCAGCTTGCCCTTGTACTTCTGCGCCACCTCCAGGCCATAAGCATCATCAAACATCTTGTAGGGGTTCACGGCCACCAGGATGCTGCCGGCGTACGTGTACACCAGCCTCTTGTCGTAGCGCAGCTTCAGGTTCCACAGCAGCGCGGCTTCGTGCAGGTCCGTCAGCTGCGTCATGTCCTGGACGCCGGAGTCTCCCAGGTCCTGCCGGATGCGCACGGAGCCCTCGCCTCCCTGTAGGGTGAACGTCTGAGGCTGCAGAGGAAACAAATAACAAATAGAGCATTAGTATCAAATATTTGACTTTTTTTATTGTGAACATATAGACATCTAATATCTATGTGTGAAAAGTCGAAGTTCTTATTGAACTGGAATATTTGTATTAGATAAGAAAATATTTTGTAACTGATGCAAAAATAAATAACTGGTGAAATAAAAATAACAAGTTAATTTTTAATTCAATACAGTCCATTTAACCCCTAAAACAATTGACATTTTGGTCCTTCGAGCCGGATTACTTCAGCAATGTTATTTTATAGATCCTGTGAGGTTGGATGAACATTTGATGACCGGTCTTTGGCAAGGCGTAAGAATGAATTTTTCGACCCAAGAAGGATCACATTTTTTTAAATCAAATGATATTTTTTGTTCTCAGCCAGGAATCGAACACATTCTAACGGTGCGGTGATTAAAATTTAGGACAAAGCAAAAACATGATGAATTAAAAGTAATTACTTGTGGATTATATTTGTCTACGTCAATTCTCGTTCAGACTTAATTACCTAAGCATGTTTTATTTTCCCTTTAAAAGGATTCGGCAAATCTGTGACATTTGTTCAAAATCTGCACAAATAAATGATCCAACATCATTTAATTTCTTTTCGGCTGGCAAACGTCACAGGATCGTGAACAACATATTATTTTGTTATTGGTCGGTAAAAGTTTAATTAATATTAGTTTGCCTTTTCCCCAGCGTTTCGGCCGGCACAATTTTTTGTGTGTGGAATTTAGGGATGTTTAGAAAACTTATTTCAGGAAATTATTAATAAGTAGTTCAACTCACCACATCTTTTTAACAGAATTAGAAATAAATAGTCAGCCTTACGTCAAAACAAGACTGAAATTTAAATCTATTCTTTAGATGCAAAGCATTTCCTGTCCTCTAAAGTAAATTATTGAAAACATACAGTGAGGAAGGACAAGTTAGTGATCGCAAAATAACAGAAAAACACTCGGATTTAAAAAGAAAACTTGGAGATGATTAAAGCAAAGAAGTGATTGCCAAGATGCAAGAAAAACACTGAATTGTAGAACTTCTGAAGATACTTTTAAGCCAATAAATTTATATATTTATTTAAACATTAAAAAGGTCCTGAAGGACATTGGTTACGATGCCAACGAAACGTTGAGAATAAAATAAGTTTCTCAACAAACGGTTGATTTAAATATGTTAGCGTCAGTTAGTTTTAATTTGTATACAAGATAGATAAACATATGTTTACACAATATGTACTCCTACAATTAATTACATTATTTTATGTAACACGCATTTGTTTTTTTTAATTTCTTCAATCACACAAATATATTAATTAAATAATTTTTAACAACACACTAAATAATTCGCTGTTTATGCCACTTTTTACAAAAGTAATTTGTAACTTTGGCACTTCAGTATTAAAAGTAAAAAGTGTGAACGATAACAAGTCTTTAATTTTCGTTCCTTTTTCCTTTGACGTGTATATCGCAGTATTGTATTTTTCTCCCGAAACATTTTAAAGTGTTATTGATTTCGTATTTTAGCTATGTACTAAAACAGCTTTGATTTTTATAAGTACAAACTAATTAAGTTAAAATGTTTGTAGTCTCAATCCTATAGCATAAAACTTCCTTAACTTTTTGGACTATCTTTTACTTTATAGCTACGCATCAATGCAGCCCGAAAATTTCGCGAATTTTCGCCAAAACGAAATAGCTTTCAGTCCACTATTTAAACACATTTCAAGAACTGATTTGAGTTATTTTTTATATTTTTTACTGGCACAACGTGGTTCGTTACTTTTATCACAATTTTCATTATTTTTGCCACAAAATTAAATACATAATTGTAACCGTCTAGAGCACAATTTTACTAAATTTTACATAAAAAACCACACAAGTTTTTTTTAATTTTTACGTGCCCTCTACGAATTTTTCTTGCAATATTTCAACGTTTTTTTGGACACATTATTCTTTAGTTTTTAGACCACAATTTAGGCGCAATGTGTGAACTTTTTTGGAGTAGTATTTTAGGCACAATTTCGATAAATTAGACCACTTCTTAGCACGCTATGTTGTCGTAACACGCGCTTTGATGTTTTGTGGAACACTGGTGTTATTTTTTGTTGCTCCAGTGGGCACAGCCCCCACCCTGGGCAGAAAAAAACTACAAAATGGCGACGAGAAGCCGTCACGTTCGTTTTCACACACGGAACGCGATCATTGTCGTAATAATTAAGCATCGAGTACTCGATGTCAATAAAAACATGAGCCTCTACCACCGTGAATGAAGAAATGCATTTTTTTTCGAGATAAATTTGTGAAGAGGTGTACCATTCATCACCCCTTTTTGCATGATCAGAAACAGGTATGTCTATCATCTTGTCTTGTCTTGTATCCTGCCACCATTCCTCTAGGGGTGGCCGGTACCTCCACACAAGTGCCTCCACTTGACTCTGTCCTTGCATACTTCTTTCATCTCATCTAGTTTCATCACTCTTTTCATGCACGCTCTTCTCTTGTTTCCACTCTGTAGATATTCGCATTCTCACTTATCTGATCAATCCATTCTTTTCTGGGTCTTCTCCTTCCACGCTTACCTATTACATTCCCTTTATACACTTTTTTTGTCAGTCGGTCTTCATCAATTTTATTTATATAACTACTTAATGGCATCTATTGATGCAGGGTCAAAGCTATAGTCAAATGGCCCGATGGGACTCAAACCAGCGTTGCTTGTATTTCAAACACTAAAGCGGCTATTCAGAGACGTCTCGAACCGTTTTCCCATAGCGCCAACTATGTGGGAGAAATAGACTCCTGAAAAGAGTTTTCTCTTTTCAGGAGTCAATATATTTCAGCAGTAGGGAAACAAACCTCAAGGGTTTAAACTTAAGCAACGAGAAGGTGCTGCTAATCCTAGAAGATAGACGAGGGCTAATAAGTCACGCATTGCAGATAAAGCGGAACTCACAGGTCACTCGACCATCGAGTCTTAACATGGAACCTTCCTTAGCAATGTCCTCGAAATAAGAATCTTGAAGGTCGTCCAAGCAAATCATACTTCCAGGATCTTGTATTTGTTTCGTTTTTATTTGCAACACTCGAGACACTCGTTGATCACCTTAAATTAAACACAATGGGTAGTTAACGTTCAAAAAACATAAATTGACTGACGGAAAAGTTAGTAGACCCCATAAGAACGTCATTTATTCGTTGGCGTTATGTATCCATAACGATTGTATGACATTTTCTAGACGTATCTTAATAGGTACGCACAGAAAATTATAAAAATGGCATTTTATGTGTCACATTGTTATCCAGAGGAGTCGGATCGGATATTCCAAAATATAATTCTATCGGCGGGCAGACGTCAGAGATCTATATGATATTGAATTACAAAATAATAGTAATCCTTTTCCTTAGCAAGCCGGCTGTGAAAACGCTACGTTAAAAATCATGATTTTTTATGTAAAAATGATATTGTTCGCATTTGAACATCCCAAAGTTGGCAATGAACATTGCAATCCGCCAGTTTCGCTTTTTATAAGTAGTGGATGCATTACATGCAACAGTTGTAGGGGCAGCCGACCACGAACACTACGCCAATTACACTGCTAGCATCACATGTGGGTTCCTGTACACGGTGATGTGCCAACCCACACGCTCGCTGCCATCATTGCAGCCAACAATACAACAAGCAATCAATTCTAAATAGTCTACATCATTTCTTTTCGAGTAAACATTAAGTAGACCGATGAGACAATATAAAATTCTCATTTCATTCAAGTTTTGGTTCACAAACAAAGAAATCCTTCGACTAAGTCTGAAAGTCGTACAAAATGCGATACACCATGACTGTCTACTGCACATGTCTCTGCCTGGTAGTGGATGACGTAAGGTTCCATACTGGGGGCTCTTGGTCTACTAGTGTAAGAGAGATAATAAACGCCCTTGAACGACCATGCCGAAAGGTCGTCTTTTTTTTACAGGATATATTAACAGATATGTGTTGTTAATCCCACCAGGAACTTAAAAGGATTACCCTAAATATGGAAGAACCTTAAATCTAGGTGTGAGTTTCATAAAAATGAGTAAAGATATTTACATTGTTAGCTAAAACTGTGGTGCAGAGAGATGACAGCTTCGGCACAGTCCTGATCGATCTCATAGCCTTCTTCACACTCAAAATGGACACACAAGACGTCCTTCTCGGAGCAGATCCATCAACCTTGGCTTGTCTCCTCTGGTAAGGTGCGTCTTCATCACTAGTGCTCAACTTATCACAATCCTGATCAAGATTAAAAGTCACACGCATGCTCAGATCAATCCTAGACTCTTCCGAGGCCTTCTGGATCTTTCCAACGCCCTCCAGATTGTCTCGACCTAAGTTATCAACTAAACAATAGCTCTCATTTATCTTGTTCTCACTTGGATCGTCAGCAAAGATTCTATCATACAATTTCGGCAATCGAAAGCATTGCTTACTCGGGCTTATAACTTCATGGAATTCAATCTCTTCGTATTGACCGTCGCTTTCATCTGTAGTCTCATAACTGTCATCTGAATCGTCATTTTCTTCATCATTTTCAATGCCACAACCATTTTCGTCATCATTTCTCATGACTTGTTTATAATCATCATCGAAAACTACAGTTTCATCATTCTTTTTGACATTTTCGTTTGCTACATCTTCGTTGCAATCTTCAAACTCTTCATCATCCGTTACGATTTGCTCGTGTTCGTCTATCTCTTCGTATTTATTACTCTTTGTTTCATCATCTTCACAGAATGACATTCCATTTTCGCTAAACTCCACTTTGTCATAAACATTCTCAGTCAGTTCCTTTTCAATCTCCTTCACAAAACCCTTCTTAGCAACTGGCACGTCGTAGTGCTCATACTCATGTTTCGCATCTATTCCATCGTTGCTTTTCGAACCATCTACATCTTTTCTCTTCAGAGTCGATGTTTCAACAATTTCGTACGTATCAGAGTCATCTAAGCTATCTACACTAATCTTCTTACTCCTACATTCATCTTTTCTGGCATAGCTTTCATACAGGTAGATATTATTGGTAAGAACTCCAGGAGATCTGGTTTCCAGATCCAAAGTCTCTTTCCAAGTGGTAGCTCTTCCTCTGATCTGCAACCTTTGGACTTTGGGCATCCCTGACTATGTCTCCAACCATTTTCCAAGGTGTTTCCTTAAAAAAAAAGTGTCTTGATTTCTTCCCAATACCTGTCAATTGCTTAATTCCATTCTTAGATTTGCTCCTTTACTTTCTGTCTTATTTATTTTATTGACGCGTTGATTTTCTTGGAATGATCTCTTATTAATCAATTTCTTGATTTTTTTCTACAGTTCTCTTCTTTCAAGAGGTTTTTTCGAAGGTTAGTTGATACGTCTTGATTTATTTCCAAGGTTTGTTCCTTTTATTATCTGCTTGATTTGATTGTTAAGTTCACTTCCTTCATTGGACGTTCAATTTTAGTCTAACAAGGCATCCAAACTAAGGACAACTGTATTGAAGACTAGAGAATATTGAAAAATGTCTTGTTTATACGTATAAATATTTTAATACACACTTAAGTCAATCACTAACAATTTTTAACTATAGTCGACAACACGAATCAATTTCTAAACCTTCACTTTGTTTACTTCCTATTATAAACTTTCAGTGAGGCGTCTTCATTTAGGTGAATCACTGTCTGTTTTTAAAGGTTAAATAAGGGACTAAGTACCAAATTATTCAACTAGAAGTAATAATAATAATAATAATCTAAGTTGCAAGGATATATTCATTTAAAGCTCTCAGATGCATGCCCACAAACCAACACGTGTAGTTCGCGCTTACAAATGCTGAATGCGTACTTACAAATAAAATCCAAACCTCAAATGAACATAAGCCCCACAACTTTTGCCGACCTTCCCTGAAACAGGGGTGACATTGGCAAAGTGAACCATTTTTTACAGTATGGGTGGTCAGCCTCATACCAACCTATATGTCAAATAAACCAAATCAGCCAAAAAGTGATATGTAGTTTATTTCTAATGCCAAAGCGAATAATCTAAACAGGGCACTGACTCCCTAAAAATCTGGTCGCGTTTTAAATACTGATTTAAACCAAAATGCAACCGGTGCTTAGCAGGTATTTTTATGAATCTCAACAGAATAAGGAAACCTGAGACCGGATTAAAAAGTCTTTAGGAGCCAGTTAGAATTAATTGTTCTATCGTGCCCTTTCCATGTTTTTTTATTATATCGTAAAACAACTAACAAGGTAAAACATTTCGAACAACATTTCAAATCAATAAAAAGAAAATGTCAGTCCGGTCGATAGCTCAGTTGGTAGAGTGCTTGCATTCCATGCCGTGAGCCCGTGTTCGAACCCCACCGAGGGTGTCAGAAATGATTTTCCGTTTCAGTGTTTATTTCAAACCCCAAAATAAAATACCGGCAAGGTTTACTAAACCTTCACAAGAAACAAGTACCAGCCCCCTCGGGAAGTGGGAAACCCCCACTTCAACTGCAGTGGTTGGCGCAAGGCTGGCCCCCTTACCTGTAAAAATGAATAGGTTCCACTCGCCACATGCGAAACCCTTACACTATATGTGTAGCTAGTTGCGTTTTTTTGCGTCATCATCTTATGGAATTTAAAGTGCATTTACAGAACTGTATAATCTGATCACATATAGGCTTTCCCGCCATTTCTTCTCCTCACACACCTAATGAACACAAAAACGTATGAAAGACACAACAGCACCCCTACTGAGTGACTTAATTTTCATACATATATTTTATATTAACGCGATGGTAGGGAGCTTACTTGACGTTTAAACTAGCGCTACATAGACTAGAAAATCCAGTTTCCGGCCTGTACATGAGATCTCCTAGGTGCATATAATAAAGCTATATAACATGAATGCACTTTTTCTAGCTGGCAATTTCTACAGATCTTATTTCCCATTTAAAAGTGGAACGACATGATGGAGTCGGAACACAAAAGCTTGTAGAAAAATTAAGACGTCAATCTACAGAGTTTTTTTTAAATAGATTTGTGAAGAGGAATGAAATCCACCAAACTATTTCACCCGGTCAGTTTGTCTTACGCGAAAGCAGATTCATTGACTTATAGGTTGGTATGAGGCTGACCACCCATACTGTAAAAAATGTAACACTATCCCAATGTCACCCCTGTTTCAGGGAAGTTCGGTAAAAGTTGCAGGGCTTATCTTCCTTTGAGGTTTGCATTTAATTTGTAAGTACACATGCAACATTTGGCCCTGCCAGTAGGTACCTACTTTGATTTTGAGTTTGATATAAACACCGAAACGGGAAATCTTTTCTGACATTTGATGGGGATCAAACCCTAGCCTAGCTTTGAACGAAAGTATTCTACCCACTAAACTGTCGCCGAACGACTGAGGATTTTCGCAAAATTACATATTTTTCATATTTGAAATAAGAATTGTTTAAAGGAAATTACACCACTTTCGCGGATTAATTTAACCGAAATAAATGCACTCACGCATCGTCATTATCAATATTTTTTAATTATTAATGAAGAAAGTTTTTTTTAATTTAAAATCATTTTTTACAACATGCACTCAACGACAAGTGTCTGCTTGTAGGTAGAAACAGTGGTGGCATCACGGCAGAAGCACCAGGTTCGGCAGAAGCACCAAGTCCCTGTTTCGAGCCGCAGCATCTAAAGTTAAAATAGCCATGATCTATAATCTAAAATCTATAATCATGATGATCGCCGATATTTGATAGAAGCGGCACAAAAAGAAGAAGAAGAAGGGGTTGTTCCTAAAATAGATCTATATACATCCCACCCCCCATACAGGGTAGTTGTTAACTTTATACTGTTTACAAGCATGTACTTTCAACAATAGTTTAACTGATTAAGAATAAAACCAACATTTGATTGAAATGTTTTAGATTCAATATACTTCAAGTAATTTTTAAAAAGTAGGTTTTATTCTTAATCTTGTAAGATACAAGGTTTCAAGGAGAACGCCTCTACTTTAATCTAATTTTATCTAGCCTTTAACTCTATAATCTTAGTTGCAAATATGTATTAACATTTAAGATTCACACATAAGATGCACGCTCACGTGTAAGTTCGCGCTTACAGGTGCCGCATGTGTTGGTGCTTACAAATTAAAATTATAGCCCTGAAACTTTAGCGACCTTCCTTGAAACAGGAGTGACATTATTGGCAAAGTGATGTACAGGAAGAATCAATGAAATAGTTTAACTGTTAAACTCGAGAAAGAATACAAATTTCTGAAAATTGCTGAGTAGTTTTGTCCAATTTCAGGTTCTATTAATTATGTGTGTAAATCAAAACTCAAGAACCCTCTGTGAGCTTCGTCTCTAAATAAAACGGTAAAAGGTTTATGTTCATGTGATGTTTTGTTTATTTATCACATGTATAATGCATTAAATATGAACCTTAAATGTTAACGTATCTTTGCAACTTAGATAATAGATTATAGTAACGATGGATGGACCGTTGCTGATATGTTTTTTGTAAAGCTATATGAAATTCAACCCAGAGAAGAGCATATTTCAAGATTTTATTTTTGCTTTGCTGGGAATCAAACCCACGGCTTTCCAATTACGATTACGTAGCGTTAAACACTAGTCTACACGTCAATAGTAATTTCCTTTCAAAACTAGCATATTTATTTCAAACTGATTGCAAAGGATAAACTAATACAAATCCCACAGTAGTTTTTTTTCAGTTTTATATCACTTTAACCACAGTTAAAATATTTATAGTACTTTAAAAGTCACACACACAAAATCTATCACAATTTAAACCATGACATTAACACTTTAATAAAAGTCGAAAATGACTTAAACCGTGGTTCGAGCCATAAATTGACTCAGGTCAGTTCGCGCCGCGGTTCTCTAGCTTGCACTGACTCTATCTACGACCGTGACTTTGAAAATGCACCACACCAACCAGCCAGGTACGGATAGCTGGCAATAGTGATGTGCGACATGCAGCCGGATAATCTGAATGCCAGGAAACGGTCACGGATCTGGCTGACCGTGATATTTCAGCAATTTGTTATGCAACTTATTGCCTATTCGGTCAATGATCTCTCGGAAATTCTGAACGCATCGAAATGACTTGACTGTTTTTATTTCGTACTAATATTGGCCGCTCTCTTTCCAAAAAACAAACACGTTTTTAACATTCAATGTATTATGGACTCAAATTATTGTTTTAATCAAATTTTCAGGTAACATGTGACATAATCAGAGAACACTTCATCTGAAATTCGGTGCTGATCGATGAAAGAACCTATTCCCTGCTATATATCTTCCAGCGATGCGTGCCAAGTACCACTATGGTCGGTAATCTCTAAAACCACCCAACAGAAGGACTCATATGCCACAGATTCTACAGATCTCATATGCCACAGATTCTGCAGGACTCATATGCCACAGAATTTACAAGGCTCTTATGCCACAGATTCTACAGGACTCTATGCCACAGAATTTACAAGGCTCTTATGCCACAGATTCTACAGGACTCTATGCCACAGAATTTACAAGGCTCTTATGCCACAGATTCTACAGGACTCATATGCCACAGAATTTACAAGGCTCTTATGCCACAGATTCTACAGGACTCTATGCCACAGAATTTACAAGGCTCTTATGCCACAGATTCTACAGGACTCATATGCCACAGAATTTACAAGGCTCTTATGCCACAGATTCTACAGGACTCTATGCCACAGAATTTACAAGGCTCTTATGCCACAGATTCTGCAGGACTCATATGCCACAGAATTTACAAGGCTCTTATGCCACAGATTCTAGAGGACTCTATGCCACAGAATTTACAAGGCTCTTATGCCACAGATTCTGCAGGACTCATATGCCACAGAATTTACAAGGCTCTTATGCCACAGATTCTACAGGACTCTATGCCACAGAATTTACAAGGCTCTTATGCCACAGATTCTGCAGGACTCATATGCCACAGAATTTACAAGGCTCTTATGCCACAGATTCTACAGGACTCTATGCCACAGAATTTACAAGGCTCTTATGCCACAGATTCTACAGGACTCTATGCCACAGAATTTACAAGGCTCTTATGCCACAGATTCTACAGGACTCTATGCCACAGAATTTACAAGGCTCTTATGCCACAGATTCTACAGGACTCATATGCCACAGAATTTACAAGGCTCTTATGCCACAGATTCTACAGGACTCATATGCCACAGAATTTACAAGGCTCTTATGCCACAGATTCTACAGGACTCATATGCCACAGATTCTATACGACTAATGTTGTTAAAGCGATAACTTCTTGCCCTATAAAGGAGCCAGCCTTTATTTAAAGATACGTAAACCATCTCTGAACAGTACACCGCACATCTCTACCCATCAAGAACTAGTCTTGGGACACAGAACCACACGGTACATTCAAGACCTGTGCAGTCCCACAAACCGGGTCCATTCCAAACCAGGAAGCGTCCGCAAGAAGACAAATCTGCCGACGTGTGCGTCTTCTACCGCGCTTTCTTCTCCATGTGCTAGAGGAGGAAGGAGACAGAAATCATCCCTCGCACTCACTCTGGAATGTTGACATGCTAATGGTTCTGCTTTACCTTCACTCAATGTTGCCGCGTATTCATAACGCGTCTAACCTACTCATATAGGGCAACTTCTTACCGCGCTTTCTTCCCCATGTGCTAGAGGAGGAAGGAGACAGAAATCATCCCTCACACTCACTCTGGAATGTTGACATGCTAATGCTTAACTGCTTTACCTTTACTCAATGTTGCCGCGTATTCATAACGCGTCTAACCTACTCATGTAGGGCAACTTCTCACCGCACGCTTTTCTCCATGTGCTAGAGGAGGAAGGAGTCGCGTCTAACCTACCCATATAGGGCAACTTCTTACCGCACGCTCTTCCCTCTGTGCTAGAGAAGGAAGGAGACAGAGGAATCATTCCACACTCTTACTCTGGAATGTATGACATGCTAATGGTTCTGCTTTACCTTTACTCAATGTTGCTGCGTATTCATAACGCGTCTAACCTTCTCATATAGGGCAACTTCTTACTGCGTCATCCCAACTATACCTAATCTCCATAATCTATAATCTTAGATGCAAAGATATATAAACATTTTAAGCTCATATGAAATGCATGCCCACAAACAAACACGTGTAGTTCATAAAATAAAATCCAAACCTCGAATGAACATAAACCCTGCAACTTTTGCCGCCTTCCCTGACACAGGAGTGACATTGGCAAAGTAAGCCATTTTTTACAGTATGGGTCGTCAGCCTCATACCAACAATAAGTCAAGGAAAGGACTCGTTGTGTAAAATTTGGAATGTTTCAACTCCATAATTAACTAAGTACTCAAATATGCAACTACTCTTCACATATCGTGCAACTTCTTACCGCGTTGTTCCCGAAGAGATAACATGTGTTGTGTGTAAACTATTCATTTTTCAGTTGAAGTGGGGATTTCCCAGCTTCCGAATTTCTTATTTAGAAGGCCGTATTTTTACTGTGTGCTCGAAATAACCACCGAAACGGGAAATAATTTCTGACGCCATTGAGGGGGAAATCGAGCCCTGGCTTTCGGCATGGAATGCAAGGATTCTATCAACTGAACCATCGACCGGTCTAAGAAAGTTTTAATTTATTTTTTCCTTTTTCAAACCATTGTTTGGGACGCTTTAAAATCGCAATCGCAAGGTAATGGGTTCAACACCCAGTGTGACAAAACAAATATCATTTATAAAAGTTTTTTCGTTGGGTTCATAAAATTATCTGGTGAATCTCAATCCATCTATCCTTACAGAAACTGGGTATCGCTGAAAATTGGTACATTCTTAGCGACGACCGAACTCGCAGAGGGCTCTTGAGATGTGATTCACACAATAAAACCAAATAAGTCATCCTGTGAGGGTTTTTCTTCTGTCCTGCTGATTGACACAATTAATAATATAACATACACACTTTAATATGTTTACTTTTATTTCTTTCACAATGTATACACAATTAACCACAGCACAATAATATTCTTTATTCTTAATTACACAGGCTTGTGGCTATCCCGCCAGGCAAGCTTCTGGCTCTCACGCCTTCCTTTGTTTTCCTTTTCATTCAAATTCAAATCTCATGTTCCATTTTACCTAACAAACAAATCTATCTCGTTACAATCCTTATATCGATTTATTTATAAAAGTGCCAGTAAAAGTTCCGGTCGATAGCTCAGATGGTAGAGTGTTTGCATTCCATGCCGAGAGCTCGGGTTCGAATTCCACCTAACCGTAGGTGGAATTCGAGCCCGTTTCGGTGTTTATTTCAAGCCCAAAATAAAATTCTGGCAAAGTTTACTCAATCTTCACAAGAAATGAGCACCGACCCCCTCAGAAGCTAGGAAACTCCCACTTCGACTGAAGTGGTTAGAATGATCGGCCGGCCTGCACTCTCGAGGGCTGGGAAACCCCCGCTACAGCTGTAGTGGGGGGTTGTCAGGTCATTTGAGGTTTGAATTTGAATTTGTAAGTACACATGCACTATTTGTAAGCGGGAACTTACACGTGTGTCATACATAATAAATTACGCACATGCAAAAAAAAGAACCGACTCTAAAGTGTACCTTATGTAAGCCCTGCCACTTTTGACGACCTTATCTGAAACAGGAGTGGCATGGGCCAAGTTAAACATGTTTTACAGTATGGGTGGTCAGCCTCATACCAACCTACCAATCAAGGAACAAAAAAACACTGAAATGTGGTCTGTGGGAAAATAAGTGAGAATTTTAATGGCGAATAAAATGCATACCTTGTTACGCCACTGTTCTGTTTAAATGCCATACATAGTTGCCGCCCTGCGCCTCTGCTTCCTTGTATAGGGTGACCAGAAGAACCTGTTGGACCTCCTTGCACGCTGCGTATTTTCTAAACAACTTGTAGCTCTACCTATCGACTAACGATAGCTGTGCAGTAGAAACCATTTCAACGATATTTTTTAGTGTTGATCTGTTAATTCTAACACACTGTATAGTACATATGACCGTCATATGTACTATACAGTGTAAATGTAACTATTTCAAACTGTAACTATTTCAACGATTTTTTTTGTTTGGTTTAATTAGGAATTACGTTGACATACTCGTATTTACAATAAATACAATTATTCCTTGACTTATAGGTTGGTATGAGCCTGACCACCCATGCTGTAGAAAATGGTTCACTTTGCCAATGTCACCCCTGTTTTAGGGAAGGTCAGCAAGAGTTGCGGGTGTATGTTCATTTGAGATTTGGGTTTTTATGTTGTAGGTTCACAGACATACTCGTATTTACAATAAATACAATTATTCCTTGACTTATAGGTTGGTATGAGGCTGACCACCCATACTGTAGAAAATGGTTCACTTTGCCAATGTCACCCCTGTTTCAGGGATGGTCAGCAAGAGTTGCAGGGTGTATGTTTATTTGAGATTTGGGTTCTTATGTTGTAGGTTCACATGAGGCATGTGCAAGCGCATACTTATACGTGTCACCTTGTTAGAATGCATATAATGTGAATCTCTAATGTGGAATATCTTTGCAACTTAGATTAGATAACTACACAGTAAAAAAAACGGATTTTAGACGAACCGTTATAAGAGGAACTACATTATTCTCGACGTTTTGTTAGCGCCGTAGCCAACGTTTTCGCGAGACACCCCCTCTGTACGACGACAGAGGATGATCTAATTAATTTTATTTCATTGACCCAAAATAAAAGGCTGGCAAGCTTTATTCATCTATAATAATCTAATCTATAATCTAAGCTGCAATGATATGTAAGCATTTAAGGCTCATATGAAATGCATGCCTACAGACAGGCACATGTAGGTTCGCGCCTACACATTCTGCATGTGTGCATACAAATAAAGAAAACCTCAGATGGACATAAACCTTGCAACTCCTGCCGCCGTTCCCTGAACCGGGGTGGCATTGGCAAAAGTGAACCGATTTTTACAGCACGGGTGGTCAGCCTCGTACCAACCTATCAGTCAAGGAGCACAAAAAATTCCTTCACAATAAATGAGTACCACCCCCATCGGGAGCTGGGAACCCCCCACTTTAACTGAAGTAGTTGATGTAAGGCCAGCCCCCTTACCTGTAATAGTAAATAGGTTCAACTCGCCACTTGCGATCCCTTCGGTGAGAACGCGTTCAGAAGTCAAACTATATGTGTAGCTTAGTTTGCGTCCGCGTAGGACGGTTGCAAACAGTCAACAACGATTGGCAACGGTTTGTCCCGTCCGCCTTAAGCAATCCTCTCTACAAACAGTCATCATAATTTCCTCTCAGACTGCACCTGACCAAAAGGGCGCGTACTCAGTGCGCTTGGCGCCCATGGTCTTAGATAGCCCCAGAAAAAATTGAAGAACTTTAGACCGGTCGTGAATTAGAAGTTTCACATCGAACTGCTTAGTTTTAATATTCATCAGAGCTTTAAAAGCACTGCATCGAAGTAAATAAACGTATCATAATCTTACATGAACATGACTTAGATGGTATGCGGCTGACTACCAATACTGTAAAAATGGTTCATTTTGCCAAGCATGGGTGGTCAGCCTCATACCAACCTATATGTCAAAGGAATTTACTAATATTGTAAATAATTCGAACTCCTGTTGCAGGGAAGGTCGGCAAGAGTTTCAGGGCTAATTTTCATATGTGATTGGGTTTTGGGTTGTTAGTCCACAGGTAGCATTTTTAAGCGTGAACTTATGCGTGTTTGCTTATGGAAATACTTGTTATATGAATAATACATGCGATTTCTTAGGGAACAAAATGGTAAGAAGTTGCACGACATACCCAGCTTAATCTGAACCAAAAGTGATAAAATAAATATACCGTTGTTAACAAATAGAACAATATCTTGATACATCCCTGTTGGTTAATACATTTCTATAATCTGTCGGCTAAACATTGCTAACTTTATCCAATAGTATTAGTATAAAATACTGTATACAGCTTACATATAAGTCACTTACTTACTTACCAGCGAGTATAACAAGAAGTATGTGGCTGGTGCAGCAAGTGCATTAAACTCTGGTATACGCAAGCGGAGTATAATATATGATGGTAGATGCAGTCTAGGAAATTATTTGTATTTTGTAACAGGCGCCAGGGGCAACCAAGTACGGACCTGTGTAAAAATGTTCAATTCATAAAATAGTCGGATGAAATGAAGGAAGTATGTAAGGACAGAGGGAATTGATCTGTAATGTTGGCGGCTAGGACTGGGTTTATTAAATTATAATTTTGTATTCTGTATTCATATTATTATTTGTGATTTAAAAATGTAACTTGTTGTATATGTTCCTTGACTTATAGGTTGGTATGTGGCTGACCACCCATGCTGTAGAAAATGGTTCACATTGCCAATGTCACCCCTGTTTCAGGGAAGGTTGGCAAGAGTTATAGGGTTTATGTTCATTTGAGGTTTGGATTTTTATGTTGTAGGTTCACAGGCGGATTTGTACAAGCGCGAATTTGTACGTGTTTGCTTGTGAGAATGCATATAATGTGAATCTCCAATGTTTACATATCTTTGCAACTTAGATTAGATTAGATTGGTCTTAGTATGGTCTGAAGACAGAAAAAATTGTAATCTTTACAATAAGAACTAAAATAACACTGTGTTTTAAATGAAGAATATTTCTATAACTTAAAGGTAAAACTGAATAAATGGCATACGAAGTTAAACATGGGTTTCTCAGATAAATGCACCTTATTTCCTATTTTCAACGATAAAAACACTACAAAAGTGAGAAAAACACAATGAGAAGTTACACCCAATAAAATGTTTTATCCATGATTTCTCCCTTATTTAGTTTTACCTTTAAGGTGGCAATTTGTTTTCTTTCGAGTTATTTACAATATTAACAAATTCCTTTGACATATAGGTTGGTATGAGGCTGACTACCCATGCTGTAAAAAAATGGTTCACTTTGCCATTGTCACACATGTCTTAGGAAAGGTTGACAAAAGTTGCAGGGCTAATGTTCATTTGTGGTTAGGTTTCTGAATTGTCAGTACACATGCATGCATTTGTAAGCCTAATGTGTCTGCTAATGGATATTCATTTTATATGAATCCTTAATGTAACACTGATAATTATACTTTTAAGATTTATTTTGAGTTCTCTGTAATAAAATTGCAATTGAATTAATTTTTAACAAATTGATATGGTTCACACGTTAGCTCCTGCACTGGTGGCTTCACGGCTCGGGTGTTAAAGGGTTACTGACTTGCTTCACAGCACCACAGTCTGTATTTACAGATGACTAGAGCTCAGTCTCACATGCACTAGATTATACGAGACGCTTCTCGACGGATGTTTCGACATAGTACGAGAAGTACTGTAACTGTAACTGTAACTCTGTCGCCATTCCGCTAGAGGTGGCCAGAGCCTCTGCATAGTTGCCTCCATTTCTTCCTATCCTTACATACCTCTTTGAATTCATTCATATTGTTATGTAAATAGGCAATGTAAATATTGAAATATTATGTATTAGTATTAGTTATAGGAATTGTTGGGTAGGATTAATAATTGTGTGTAAATAGAGAAGTCACTAGATTACTTTAATTATGTATGTGCTTCGAGAACAGTCTAGCAACAATGTGTTCTCAACAGTTCCACCTTCTTAGTATAAAAAGGGTGCAAGTTGCTTGCACTGGGGAGTCAATCTTCTGCAAGCTTCACAAATACATTAAACAAATTCGACCAGTGAACTAAAACCAGTGTAATGAAATAAATGAGAGTGTCTTTGTAAAAATAAATATAAACGTGTAAAATAAATGAGTAACAAGAAGAGTAGTTTTATTTGAAAAGTATCCGAACCAAAAATCGTAACAATATCCATCACCTTTTTCATGCATTTTCTTCTCTTACGCACGCTTTGTATATCCCATTCTTTCACAATCTCCTCAATCTGATCACAGCATACTTTTCTCAGTCGTCCCTTACCTTTTTTCCATTCACACTACCTCTGTATATATTGTAACGAAATACACTGGTAGATGTTTATTGGTGTACGTGTGTTTTGAGAGAATGTTCTGGCCCAGACGATTGTAATTGTAAGGTGTGTATGTAGGTAGGAAATGGACTCTTCATGAAATAAATATGTCCAGAATCGTCTATACAACTGTGGTAGTGGAACTTTCTAGGGCAGGCTAGAATGGCCCCTAGGTTCCGCTATAAGAAGGGCGACATTCGGCTGAAGGGGGTCAGTCTTTCGAAGCACTCACACAGTGGAATATCTAGTTACTAGGGCGACCAATATGGTGTAAAATAAATGTAATCTGTACGAAATAAATAAGTGTGTTAAAATAAATCTGTTAGAATAAGTCTGTTAAAAATAAATCTATTGTAAGAAAGTCTGTGTAAATAAACTGTATGGCTAACTTGTGTTAAACTTGTGTTTTAATTAAAAGAACCCTAAGGTAAAACGTAACAGTGGTGTCCGGTGTGAAGTTTAAAACCAAGTACCAAGTAAAAACTGTGCTTGAGAGTATTGAAAAATATATCTGGACAACATAATAAAAAAAAGTTTAAATAAAACTGATTAAACTTGAATTAAAAACGATCGTGTGGTTACCCACTAAAAATTTGATTGAAGTGTGGATAGATAACGTGTTAATAATATTGTGTTAGTATTAGTAAATACTCATTAGCCGATCTGACGAAGCAAAGTAAATAATCATTATCTAATATCATTATTTGAAATTTAAAAATAAATATTAAAAGGCGGTACCTACCTACCATCAGTATAATTAGATAAATTATTATTTTGCTAAAGTACGTATTTAAAATAACTTTATATATAAAACTCATAACCCGTATTAAATAAATTTGCAAATATTTTTGTTTTGAAGTTTGTTAAAATAAAAAAAATGGCTAAGGTGAACATCAAGGACCTCAAAGTCTATGAGCTTAAGAATGAGCTTCTGGAGAGGGACCTGGAGACCTCAGGAGGGAAGGCGGCCTTACAGGCACGCCTCATGGAGGCCTTGGAACAGTCAGGCGAAGACCCGGCATATTTTGTCATGGCGTCTGGAGGGGACCGCGAGCGAGCCGTGGAAGAGTTTAAAACAAAGATGGCTGCCAACTTCAAGAGCTTGAGGGAAGACCTAGCTGGTTGGAAGGAGGAGATGGCTAAAAACCTAGCCTTAAAAATGTCGGTGGACACTGATAGTGTAAAATTAAGTGATAATCAGAATGACAAAAAGGCCGATATGTCAACTGAGGATGAGTCATCTCAGAAGTTGGGGAAGGGAGACCTGAAGGCCAAAAACAACGGCCAGCTCAAGGCTGAGGACTCAGCTGACAGCAAAGATGACAAAGATGATGTCAAGTCGGCTGAAAACGGCAAGAGTGACTCGGCCGAGGTGAAGGCTGACAAGGATGCGAAGGAGGAGACGGACGCCAAGGAGGAGGATGAGGACGCCAAGGACAAGAAGGGCAAGGCCAAGAAGGCCAACAGTGTGAAGAAGAAGCCCGCGCCCAAGAAGAAGGCGGAGGAGGCCGTGGAGGAGGCTCCCAAGAAGAAGAAGGCCGTGGAGCCGCCGGTGCCCGTGCCCGCGGGCCGGGGCATCCCCATCGACCACATCCCCGACGTGGAGGTGGCCATCTCCAGGTTCAAGATGGAGGACCTCAAGTTCCTGTACAATCAATTGTGCCGCACGAACCTCATCAAGCGCAACAAAAAGAAGTTCAAGGGCTACGAGTTTGAGAAGGACACGCCTGAGCACAAGGCCAAGCTGGAGGAGGTGCAGAAGCTGGAGCCCAAGCAGCTGCGGACGCTGTGCGAGAAGCTGGGCTTGGACAAGAGGGGCGCGCCCACGGAGCTGGCCAGCAGGGTGGTGGGCTTCCTGCTGCTGCCAAAGCAGGCCTCCTCGCACGCCAGGGGGCTGATGAAGGAGAGGCCGGTGACTGACCGCGGCGAGGCCACGGGAGGCAGGCCCAGAAGGTTCGCTGCTGCTATTGTCAAGAGAGGTTACTCTAACGAGGAGTATGAAACAGATCCGGAAACCAAAGTGCGGGGACCCAAAGTCAGCAGGGATGATTTAGGGGATTCAGATGGCTCGTACAACCCGAGTGGCTCCGGACAGGAGGCGGACTCTGACTTTGACCCGTCAGTGGGGGAGGGGGGCGCTCCCTCCCGCAGGCGCCGCGCCCCCGCCCGCAGGGGCTCAGCCAAGCAGAGCAAGCAGAAGGGACGACCCAAGCATGGCGCGGCAGGAAGCCACTCAGCGAGTCAGAGGACGAGAGCGAGAGTGAGAACTTCGCTTCCGAGCAGGAGAGCGGCTCCGACGACCAAGGATTCTGATCCTTTGACGCCGGCGAGCAAGCGGGGCCTAGGAGCGGTGGCCGCCCGGGGACGCAAAGCGGTGCCCCCAGCCAAGGAAAGGCGCCCATGCCGGCCGCCAAGAGGAAAGCACCCCCCCCCACACCAGCCAGCAATGACGGGCAAAACCCTAAGGGGAAAATTCCGTGGAACGTCACTTTCCTGACCACTGGATGCAACTGTGGGTCAAACTGCCCGTACCTTCTTAAAGAAAAGACTGTTCCGGGGCGGAACAGTCTAAGGGGGGGATAATGTAACGAAATACACTGGTAGATGTTTATTGGTGTACGTGTGTTTTGAGAGAATGTTCTGGCCCAGACGATTGTAATTGTAAGGTGTGTATGTAGGTAGGAAATGGACTCTTCATGAAATAAATATGTCCAGAATCGTCTATACAACTGTGGTAGTGGAACTTTCTAGGGCAGGCTAGAATGGCCCCTAGGTTCCGCTATAAGAAGGGCGACATTCGGCTGAAGGGGGTCAGTCTTTCGAAGCACTCACACAGTGGAATATCTAGTTACTAGGGCGACCAATATGGTGTAAAATAAATGTAATCTGTACGAAATAAATAAGTGTGTTAAAATAAATCTGTTAGAATAAGTCTGTTAAAAATAAATCTATTGTAAGAAAGTCTGTGTAAATAAACTGTATGGCTAACTTGTGTTAAACTTGTGTTTTAATTAAAAGAACCCTAAGGTAAAACGTAACAATATACTTTGTCAGTCTATCATCATTCATTCTTTCCACGTAGAGTACAAAAAGGAGACTTTCCACGAGAAGTACAAAAAGTAAAATATGCCAAATACTTCTAGGCACATATATATAAAAGTAAGTAAACAAACACATACGATTAGACACACAATCATCAAGTAAAAACACATAGAATTAAACTTGTACATTCGTAACAATTGTCAATGGTAACAATACATAGAAAAGTGTACATTATTTTGGACCCCGGCGCCAAGGTTCACCCTCCCATCGTGTTGGCGTGATCAGGTGGATTTCGCACTTCCTTGCAGTTGTCCAGCGACGCTAGGAATGCGGTGTTATGTGCGCAGGTACAAGCATAAGCCTTAGATCAACTAAACGACGAATATTTAGATAAAATAAAAATAACTTGACGCCAAAAGGATTAGTACCTAGGTGAAAGAATTTCCACAAACAACTCCACTTTGTTAAGCTTAAGGCGGTATAAGTTGCAGAATTAATATTCATTGGTGGCATTAATAATTTCGGTTTCTTGAAATGAAGTCCGCACGTGAATTAATATACCCAAAATTATGTCGTCCCCAGGCCGGGTTTCTAGGGAAAAGGCAAAGAAATATTTTGTTATTTGTAGGTAACGATGGTAGTCGTTAGCTACAAATAACAACCCTAAAAACCCAGCCGTGCGACGTCACAATTTTGTTGATTATGAAATTTGTTCCGATTTCATTCATATGATACCGTACAGAACTGCTACAAAAATATAAATTTCGCTGTTGTGGTCGAGCGGATAAGACGTTGGCACTCTGCGTTATAGAAACTAGCAAAAGTTCGAACCCCGCCTGCGCCGTGTCCTATCGACAATAAATTTGACCCTGATCCAGCAGATGTCACTGGGTAATTATTTATAATAATTCATTAAAATATTAATGATTATGAATTCTAAATTGATCGTGTTAAACCTGTTTCTGGCCAGGAAAAAAAGGGTTGATAATTGCATTCCTCTTTACAAACCCAGTAAAAAAAAACAATTTTAATTTAAAAATCTGCAAATACAATACAATATTTTTTAGCAAAAATACCTCATACATATTTGTAAATACACTATAAATATACTTGTTTATAGTTATTGAATATTTTTTACGGAGAACCTGTTTGTATGTTGGTGTGTATTGCTCATGTTAACTTGGGCAAAAAATTGAGTTGAAATTTTCGCCAAGATATTCTGTAAGTTGCAAGTGGGTCATGCATGCAAACTGACAATGTATAAACCAACGTAACAGGTTTAAAAATGGACGTTTAAGAGCGCTTTATACCCCAAACCTGCCGTTTTTGTTTCTTAAACTTTAAGGTCTTTAATATTAAGTGCCTTATGACAACAATCACGCGTGTTTATTTATCTTAAAAAGTGTCGCCACAAAAAAAACCATTTGTATTCTAACGACCGGACTTTTTACGAAGCTTGGTCGTCGCTACAAAGCGCCAATTTTACAGATTTTTTTATTTTACAATCTTTCAACCAAGCAACAGCTTATTTGAAAATATAAAAGGTACTTTTTTTGCGCTCCGCGCGAATTCTAACCTACGACCTTCCATTTATGAGTCGGAAGCGTTACCACTAGACTAGACTCTTTTCAAATATACCCTTCGCTGGGTTACAAAGCTCATGTCTTTACCAAAGATCGGTCGTTAAAGATCCATACAGCAACTGGGTCTTGTTTGAGTAATTGGCATTTTCTATAGCGACGACCGTGCTCAAAGAGGGCTCTTGAGATGTGATACCCGGAATGCAATACTAGGTGTGTGGATATATATCTTTTAAGAGTCATATTAAAAGCATTCCCACAAGCAGACATGTATAAGTTCGCGATAACACATGCCGCATGTGGACCTACAATATAAAAACCCAATCTCAAATGAACATAAGCCCTGCAAATCTTGCCAACCTTCCCTGAAACAGGGGTGACATTGGCAAAGTGAAATATTTTTTATAGTATGTGGTCAGCCTCATACCAACCTATAAGTCAAGGAGCATACACAACAAATTACATTTTTAAAATCAACAAATTATAACTTGTATGGACATCAAAAACTAACAGAAAACAAATTCTAATTTAAAAAACCCTAGCCGCCAAAATCACAGATTAACCGCCATTTCTTTCTGTCCTTACACACTTCTTTCATTTCTTCCAAAGTCATACCCTTCTTCATACAGACTCTCCTTTTATTATCTATAATCTATAATCTAAGTTGCAAGGATATATTCATTCAAAGCTCTCAGATGTATGCCCACAAACAAACACGTGTAGGTAGTACAAACAAACACGTGTAGGTAGTACAAACAAACACGTGTAGTATTATGACTCTGGATATTCCATTCTTTCGCAATTTCGGAAATTTGGTCCATCCATACCTTTCTCGGTAATCCTCTACCACGCCATCCATCTAGCCTTGCAACATACACTTTCTTCGTCAGTCTTCCATCATTCATTTTCTCCATATACCCAAACCATCCAGATAAAACGTTGTATTGGGTGTAACTCATATTAAGTGAACTAATTTTAAGGCAGTGCTCATGAAAAACTTGTGAACTACAGGATTTTCACACTTTTGTAATGTTTTCTCACGTAGAAAAAAGGAAAAAGGTGCATTTATCTGACAAACAAATGTAAGCTTAGTATGTCTTTTATTCAGTTTTACTTTTAAGGTATCGATATACTTTCAATAGATTTGGTTATACAGAATATTATTATATTGCCGCGTCCATTCATTGACAACAATTTCAAAGCGTGAAAATTCCAACCTAGAAATAAAATCAGCTGATTAAACAAGAAGTGAGCAGCTGCTCCACATTCTAAATTACATAATAATACAATTTTCAGCATAATGAGCCAATTATTTCGCTAAAAAACTAGATAAATGCAGCGAAGAAAAATGGCTGCACTTTTTTCATCCGACGTTTCAACAGCTGTCAATTTTATTATTCCACGCGCCATTTTGCAATCGAGTTCACACCATAGACAATAAAATTATTGTGCTGCAATGTTACGTTTCTATCTGCCACCACTTAAATTACAGTTAGGTACACTTTTTTTTATTGGGATTTAATAATATTTTGGATGACAACAGTAAAATTTAATTTATTTGAATTTGGAACACATAACAAATGAAGTAGGATGATAAACCAAGTTATGGACTCGAAACGTAAATAATTATGTTTCAATGAGGTTCACACAATTGAAAATGAATAAAAGTTGTGACGTCACATAGCCGGGTCGCCACTGAAAAGGCTAACTATTATATAAGAATAGTATATAAGAACCCTAATCACACAGACGTTGCAACGGTTGCCCTACAATCTAGATGCAAAAATATATTACCATATAAGATTTATATTTAATACATGCCCACAAGCAGGCACGTGTAAGTTCACGCTTACATACATAAGACGCATGTGTACGCTAAAAAAACAAATCTCAAATGAACAGCCCTGCAACTCTTGCCACCCTTTCCTACAACGGGCGGGAAATTTGGCAAAATGGACCATTTTTTTACAGTTTGTGTGGTCAGCCTCATACCAATCGATGATTCTGCAAAAAACTAAATTTAACAAATCTATAGAAAAAACTTTCCGAGCCAATTTCGTTAAATTTCTCGGCGGACAAACGTCACAGGTCTAACATTGTCTAATTTTTGGCTGCGATTTGTGCGGATTTCTATATTGGCCGATTAATAATGATGACAATGATATTAGGATGATTTATTTGGTGAGCGCTGTTTATGTGTGAATCACACCTCTAGAGCCCTCTGCGAGCTTGGTCGTCGCTTCAGAAAGCGCCAGTTCTCAAGCAAGACCCAGTTGGTGTACGGCTGGATGGACCTATGGTTAGGGACTGGAAAATTTCGCGATCGCGATAAAACGAATTTATTCGCGAATTTTGATGTTTTTACGCGAATAACGCGAAATTTCAGGTTTTACGTAAATATCGCGAATTTTCGTACTTTTGGTAGAAATTGTGCGAAAAAGTTGTAATGTGTCGCTTTTGCAACGCAACTATTTTGCGGGAAAGAAAAAAATCCTGCGAAAACCCTTTGCAAGGTGCAAAGCACAGGAAAATTGGTCTCTTTCAACGTTTAAACACGCTAGAACGCTAGACGCGGGGTTCGATCCCCACCTGGGTGATTTGACCATAAATTTGACCCTGGTTCAACAGATGTAATTGGGTAATTAAAAATGAATAATTCATTAAAATAAACAATAATGAATTATTAATTAATGATATTAATACCTGTATCTGGCCAGTCAGAGTAGGTTGGTGAATTGCATTCCTATTCACAAATCTATTTTACTAAAAAAAAAAATGATAAGCAGAACTGTCCTGGATCATCCAAGCAGACTTGAATCGTGACATCAATGAAGGAAAATACTTCAAGGAGTGAAGCTGTTGCTGGATTAGCCAAGAGCACAACTTGAAGCTTTCATAAAAGCCAACATCCCTTGAAAAATGAGATAACCCTGATCTAGACGGCAAGAGTTGCAAGGCTTATGTTCATTTGAGATTGGGTTTTTATATTGTAGGTCCACATGCGGCATGTGTTAGCGCGAAATTATACATATCTGCTTGTGGGAATGCATTTAATATAAATCTTAAATGATATATATCTTTGCAGCTTAGATTAGATTAGATTAGAGACTAAATGCACAAAAATTAAATATTTTAAAAGGATATTTGCAGGGTATTCGGAGTGTCATTGAAATATTAATACTTTTTTCAATCAATGTTTTTTTTGTAAAAAAAGAATTATTTTAAAAAAAAATAAAAAAAAAATTAAGAAACTAAAATTAAAAAACATTGTTTTGTACCACTTGAGTATTTTTTATTGCAAAAACGTTTTCGGCGGGTACTTCCACCATCTTCGGTTGCAGATACTCGTATTGATTCAGATTTTGTTTATTCATTATTTTTTAAGGTACATATTGTTGTTTACATAATAAATTGTAAATATTAGTAATATATTTTGTTTTGCAATTATATAAACCTTTATTTTGATCTAATCAACCCTAAAAATTACACTGAATCTCCCCGTTTATCATAAAAAATAACGCGAATTTCCCTGTTTTTGATCAAAAATAACGCGAATTTCACAAAAAAATAACGCGAATTTCCTAAAAAATAACACCACTATTTTCCAGTCCCTACCTATGGTGACCGGTCTTTGGTAAAGGCAGATTAATTGTTCTACTCATTAAAGGTCCGGTCCATAGTCCAGAGGTATCTGTTAATAGAAGATTCGGAAGGTTGTGGTTTCAAATCCCGGCGGAGCACAAAAAATATGTCATTCATATTTTCAAATTTTCTCTTCGCTGGGTTGAAATATTCATAAACCTTTACCAATGACCGGTCTTCAAAAGGTCCATCCAGCCTTACAGCATTTGGGTCTTGCTTGAGTATTGACACTTTTTAGCGACGACCAAGCTCGGAAACAACACCTCTGAAAAACTACAAAATGTGTCATAGACCTCTAGAGTCTCTGAAATATCTAGGGAGTCTCCCGCACAGGATTTCTGAAAAAAAAACCGGTGACCGGTCTTTGGTAAAGGTAGATTAATTGTTTAACTCTGTGAAGGACATATATATTTTTTTTTTGTGGTCGTGAATCGGAACCGATTACCATAAAAATTATCTCAGAGTTCACGAAAATAAAGATTTAAATATATTTGACGATATTATAAGGAAGCCCCGACCATGTGGAGTTATCTAACCGAGCAGGTTGCTCCGCCTCAGAACCGGTTTGCATTTACGGTTTTATTTATTGGCTTAGTAATAATTATACGTGGCCGGTCAACTGGCGGTGACCTTATCAACCAGGCCGAATTCAAATTCCTATCAAATTTTAGGGGAAAACTATCGTTCAAGATATAAATATTTATGATTATTATGCATACCATAAAATGGAGACCGCACAAATTAAAAACGAAGAAATGTTAATGCACCCACCCGGCCGAGTTGCTGAAGCAAAAGCCAACCATTTTTTTAGTTGCTCAGGAACTTCCTTCACTTACGTGGAAGGTTGGTATGACGCTGACCTCCCATGCTGTTAAAAATGGTTCACTTTGCCAATTTCACCCTGTTTCAGGAAAGATCGGAAAAAGTTGCAGGGTGTATGCTCATTTGAGATTTGGGTTTTTGTATTATAGGTTCACATGCGACATGTGTTAGCGCGAACTTATACGTGTCTGCTTGTGGGCATGCACTTATGTTTCTTAATGTTAACATATCTTTGCAACATAGATTATAGATAGGGAAGGCTACCAAAGTGTAAGCACTAGACTGGACTGAGGAGATTGTGAAAGAATGGGATATACAAAGTGAGCGTAAAAGAAGAAAATGCATGAATAAAGTGATGGATATGAATGAATTGTGTATTTTGAACGCTTCAGAGACAAAAAGCATAATTAAGAGGATTTGAGATGCAGTAAGAATATTTTAGACGTTTATGAATTTGACAAACAAATCGTTCCCTGGATCCACTTTACTTGAATGTTGCCAAAAGCATAGCGATAATCTGTTGAAAATGAAAAAATAATGAGGTCGATTTTCTTTTTATTTGAAACTTTTTATTTTGGAAATGGGACCTCCGTCCGTTAGCAATCAATAACAAAAATATTTGTATGCATTGTCCCTAGCCAGGTGACGACAATATATTTTCTATGCCAATTCACGTGTGGACCTCATTCTTCCCACGATCGACTCTATATGCAACTTAGTGACAAATGTCTAATGTAAATAAATCACAATTATGGTAGGTATTCATGTTAATATTTCTCGTGTAATAAAAGACTTTTATTGTTGGCAACATTGTAGTATTTAGTATCAAGAGCCGTCTCTACATGCGGCGAATATGTTGGCACTCGCTCGCACGAATATCAGTTATACATGGCACGTTTATAATCGCGTATTTGCCAAAAGTTTGCCGACGTCAGTAAGTTGAACGAGCCGATCTTTAATCAATGAGGTCCGCAGGTGAATTGACAAAGACAAAATTGTGTCGTCACCCGGCCGGTTTGCTAGGGAAAAGGCATGCAAATACTTTTGGTATTGTTTGCTAAGGGTGTCAATGCCATACAAGAATGACGTTTGTTAGTCAAAACAGTTCCTAATTTAAAATATTTAGGACCTCATTATTGCATTTAATCTGAATGTTTCAGACAATTATTATACGCAACGTGAGCATAGACTATTGTTACTCTTAAGATCCAGAGCTAACCTGACAAAGGTTATGTCTGTAGGGAGGATAATGGCTATGCTCAATGAGATTTCCTCCTCGGTTATATCTTCCACCTGAATGAGAATCAGTTTTTCGTGTTAAAATTATACTTCGAAGAATAGATTACCAACTAGGGCCTGTTGTGTATTTTACTATCTAAAATAAATCTATTATTAACTGTGACTGAATGGAACCAGTGTTAGAGATATAGCTAGTAGAAGTTGATAGAACACCAGCATATCTACACGTGTAGGTTCGTGAATACGAATGCTGAAAGTCAGTTCACACGTATCAGTGTGAGCCGTAAATAAATTAACATTTATTACATGGATAGACGTCAGTTTTTTACAAACGCACATAATCAAAGGGATTCGTCCCTTCGATGGCTCAGTTGGTAGAGTATTTGCATTCCATGCCGAGAGCTCGGGTTCGAATCCCGAGTCGAACATCGAGGGCGTCATAAATGATTCCCGTTTCGGTGTTTATTTCAAATCCAAAATAAAATACCGGCAAGGTTTACTCAGCCTTCACAAGAATTGAGTACCAGCATCCACAGGAGCTGGAAAACCCCCACTTGAAAACGTGATATCACTTGGCCGGACTAAAGACAGAGCATAGAGACATAACTTCAATACAATATGATGTAGGTAGTTTGAAAAAAAAACAGTACTTGTATATTACTGCAATTAGGATTAACGCTGCCAACTGCATACGTTTCACAGTGCTGTAAAATAGAAGGAAAAAACCCTGCTTCAGAATCCATTTTTTTTATTTACTATGGGTGACGTCACCGATTGTTTTCATTGAGCAAAAAAAAAAACGCAACCAAGCTACACATATAGTGCAACTTCTTGCCGCGTTATCCCCGAAGGGGTCGCATGTGGCGAGTTGAACCTATTTATTTTTACAGGTAAGGGGGCCGGCCTTACGCCAACCACTTCAGTTGAAGTGGGGGTTTCCCAGCTCCCGAGTACTGGTACTCATTTCTTGTGAAGGCTGAGTTAACCTTGCCGGTATTTTTATTATGGGGTTTGAAATAAACACCAAAATAGGAAATAATTTCTGACACCCTCCTCGGTGGGATTCGAACCCGAGCTCACGGGGTAGATTGCCAGCACTCACTTTCATACTCGCCGATCACAGCGTTCACAAGCGATGATCGTCGCGCATGTGTGTAGGAGGCGTGTAGTGTACTCGACTGATCATGAAGTGAGTTTTTCATTTTCTAAAAAGAAAATTTCATACGTTTAGTAACCGCCATACATTATAACATTCACCGTTGTAATCCAACACACTTCATCGTTTATTATATATTAAACAGGCTGTTATGAGGCCGACCACCTCGACAGCAAAACAATAGTCCGACTTAGTGAAAGCCAACTCTGTTTCACGGAAAGGCGGCTAGAATTTGAGGAAATATCAAATGAAGTTTTATTGAAAAAATAATAAGAATCTATAATCTAAGTTGTCAAGATATGTTACATGCGTTCGGGTAAGCAAACACGTAGAAGTTTGCATTCACACATGCCACATGTGGACCTACAAGATGAAAAACCGAATCACAAATGATAATTACGCTTATATCACACCTCAAGAGCCCTCTGCGAGCTTGGTCGTCGCTGTAGAAAGCGCCAATTCTCAAGCAAGACCCAGTTGTTGTAAGGTTGGATGGACCTTACAGTGACCGGTCTTTGGTAAAGGTTTATGAATTTTTCAACTCAGCGAAGAGCACATTTGGAAATATAAATGGTATATTTTTGTGATCCGCTGGGATTCGAATCCACAACCTTTCATTTACGAGTCCGAAGTGTTGCCACTGGACTACGGACCGGTCCAAGAAATGCCAACAACACGCGGTGTACCTAGCGGTCACCCATCCAAGTAGCATCCGCGCCCAATGTTGCTTAATTTCTAACTAAGGATAGACGTGTAATTCAATTCAGGGAAGGAAAACAATAGCAAAAGGAAAGGACTAAAGGGTAAACTAGACGAGTCAAGTTAGGACCAGTAGGTCCGACAACGTTCGCAGTCCATCCCTACTCAGAAGAAACATGGAAGAATTATGAAGATGCACTGTGCTGGTTACCTTGCCATTGATGAGCGCTTGGACGATGAGGACTTGCGCCGCCTTGTGATGCTCCAGGACCTCTCCCGGGAGACTGTGACCAGCTCCAGGGTCGAACCACACCAGGCAGCCGGCTGGCCACTCCATGGGAGATGCCATGGTCGTGGTGGTGGATCGGCGGTCACTGCAGCAGATGAAGAAGCGGCAGACACGTCATGACACCTGGAACGGGAAGAATAATGGTTGTTATAGCGATGTTCATTTGAAAGTATACAACATCGAAGTCACAATAAAAAGAAAGCTTGCATGAAGAAGTTTGAAACTCTGGATGTCTTACAGATTTCTTGGATTTCTGTGTTTCTTATTAATTTATTTTCGGTTGGTTCGCTTTGCCAATGTCACCTTTGTTTCAGGGAAGGTCGGCAAGAGTTGCAGGGCTTATGTTCATTTGAGATTGGGTTTTATATTGTAGGTCCACATGCGGCATGTGTTAGCGCGAAATTATACATGTCTGCATGTGGGAATGCGTTTAATATTAATCTTAAATGATATATATTATTGCAGCTTAGATTTAGATTTTAGTTGGTGCATAAAAATCCTATCGACGGGGGGCGGGGCGGGTAGGCACGCAATTTCAATCTTCGCGAAAAAAAACGAATAGAAGAATATATTGCGCAATAACTAGATGTCGTCGCGGGCCGTATGTTGGACAAGCCTGGTCTAGTACCTACACATACAAATATTGTTCATGCGAAATTACCTCTGATGGACAATTATTTATTTAAAAAAAACATAAACAAGACAACATGACAGTTCGAGACCATATAGTTATAATGTTGACAAAAGGATGTAATGAAAGTAAAGCAAGTAAATACAAAAAACAACAAAAAAAACAATATATTGGTAGGTATTACTCTATCATTCGTCTTTCTAGCAGAACCTTCCATTCCAGCAAGCAAGCCCTAAAGGCTTGTTCGCACAATGCCACTGTTTTAGTCCAGTACCGAGTAATTTAGTGGTGGGCGGGGCCACAGAGTATGTAGGTTTATAGAGAGCGGTCTTAGAACAACAACAAATGTAACCAAGAAGTATTATTTTTATATGAAACGATGGATAGCGCCAGTTATGATAGTTTAGTATTGTCTAGACTCGTAGGGTAGTTACTGGCGCTATCCATCGTTTCATATAAAAATAATACTTCTTGGTTACATTTGTTGTTGTTCTAAGACCGCTCTCTATAAACCTACATACTCTGTGGCCCCGCCCACCACTAAATTACTCGGTACTGGACTAAAACAGTGGCCTTGTGCGAACAAGCCTTAAGGGAATGAGATCTCTCATCATCACTGTGGCATAGCAACAGAAGCTAGCGAAGCAGCGCTGACTGTTAGGCTGTGTGTGGACGTGGGCGTGAGAGCGGCCAATGATCGGTCAACACAACACAAGCCAGCCACGTGACACAAGGAAAGTCGCCTTGAACTTGTTTGCTTGTGACACACTTTTACACAAATATTCACGCACGCCTCAGTATCCGCACGCTTCCATGATCGTAGTACAAAGTGTAGCGATTGAAAAGATAATTAATCCGTCTTTCAACAATGCAACATGACGTACTGATGTCATCGCGCAATACCCTGTGACTTTTATTTTTTCATGGTGCACAACAGGTTACCCTAATTACAGCGCACCCTTACGCGTCTTTCCTTTCTACCCCCCGTTTCGACAGACGACACACACTAAAAATGTTTTTTACACTTTATGGCCTTTGTAAAGAAGTGACATTAATGGAAAAATCACACGTATTTATTGATTTTTTATCTAAATTTTAAAGTTAAAATATTTTATACAACTTAAAAAATGACGCTACAAAAAAATATTTAAAAAAACACGTTTTTGTTCCCATTTTTTTCTTATAATTTTGTTATGATTATAGAATGATACAATGTCTATGAAAAATATTTTAGGTAATGTGAACAGTCTTCGAGATAATATCAAAAAACTGAAACTTGATAATTAATTTAATGTGCGCGGCAGTATTTCAGCGTGAATTGTCGCCGAACCCACAGTAAGAAGGGAAACACGCCACCCTTACAGCCATCAACAAGCTGGGAGGAACTCTTTCACCATAGATTTAAAGGTGTCTCAATTATTTTGAAATATAGTAATCTTTGATTCGTTTATGAGTTTAACACTCCGAGTTAAACGATGTTGCGCCAAGACGTCAGTGCGCCTCATCGGTACATGAAATAAATCATGACCTCGCCCCCGATTATAGTCATTCGGTACGTACAACCTGAAACCCTCCAACAGGGTGGGACTGTCTATTAATTCATTGATGACCTTATGAGAGAGCACCATAAGGGTCCCGTTGCGCCTAGTTTCGAAGCTCCTGAAGCCAGTTTCCAGAAGCAGCTCCTCATGGTGCATGAACTGAGAATAGTTTCCCTGCGTCCTCATGAGGAGGTATCTCAGGAACTTCTTCTGGAGCTGCTCTAACATATTAATGTACTTCCGCTGGTGAGGTGTCCACACCTCAACAGCGTGCTCTAATTTAGACCGCATGACGCAGCCGAAGGCATCCACCATCGCCCTAGGGCTCCGTAAACTGTTTAATGTCGAATGTGAATATTTTATGTGTAATTTAATAGGATTTACCAATCTAACAAAGTTAATGGCTGTGAAGGTGCACTGTAATTTAACAGTTTTTAGATACTTTTGGTCGAAGACGTGTTGGGTGGCGAAGAATTTCCTGACTGAAACTGGACGGCACTGAAGATTGTGGACGAAATGTTCAGAGCTGTCCAGACCCACGCTCCAATCATAGTCAGGGTCGGAAGACATGAAAAGACGATGTACCTATTGGCTACGATACCAACGGAACACTTTCAAGAACAATCATGCCTCAAATACGCAGGGAAAGGCGGTCAAGTTACGAAAGATAAATTCTCGTGGAAAACGGACGTCACAGGCTCCAGGGATTCGTAGAAAACAGTGGAATAAAATGGAAGAAACATTGAAAATTTCCGATGACATCATGAAAGTCAGCTCCAGTGTCATCGATGAAAAAAAAACATTTTTATTATTTTTCTTTTACCGTCCTCAAAAATGTAACAAGCAAACAGAAAAGACGAAAATCTTTTATAAAAATACATGCAGATAATGATACTTTTGAGTATTCTAGATATTGTGATGTTTTTACGCCGGTTCTGTTTAATTAAAACCACGGTTTATTATTTCATCACTTTCGGTTCAGAGTTAAATTTGCGCAGTATAGTATGACGGTCGATTGATTTTTAAAGCTGCGTAGAATTTTGGTCCTTAAGTTATACTAAAAGTAAAAAAATAAATGAAGATGGGCGGATAAAGTCCGATAGCACTTTGCTAATGTAACTCAAAAAATGTGAAAATAAAAGTGTGTTGTATAAAACAAGTTATTTTTAATTAAAATTAACATGAGTTTTCACTCCGTAAATGCAAAAACCTTATAAAAATTTAAAATAAAAATCATTCTCGAGACATGGAGAATCGCTAGTTGCTAGATTTTACTAGTACATCCGATTCAACCAATCTCGAACGCATACAAAATATTATCAAACACAATTTTTATATATATTTTTTAAATATTTAAAAAATTTAAATGGTAAAACATGGTTTTCATTCACTTTACTCTTTTTGTTTTTGCTCGAACATTTTCACCTAATGAGGCATCTTCAGGATCAAAATGGTTACAAAATATATATTTTTATAAAATAATTTTCAAAACATTTTTTTTTTCTAAAACAAAAACAATATTCATAGATAAAAAAAATTAAACACAAATGTAAGATTCTAAGATGCATTATTGTTAGGTATAGTGAATTTTTTTTTTTTAATAAAATAAAATAAAATGTGTTAGTTAAATAAAAATAATAATAACAAATTACAAAACCAGTTTTTGTAATATTGGTGAAACATACGGAATCTGCACATTCACTAAGTCTTTATTTTTATTTTTGTAGATTTCCAACGCTTCCAGAGCCATCAGTCTCCTCACTTCACACTCAGAGTGCATTACCTCTACATTGGTAATATCAAAAGTATGGTCTTTATCAATGCAATGGTCTGCCATTCATTTTTATACCTTAGTGCTTATTCATTTATAGAGAGGCTTTCTATTACACTAACACAGACAAACAGAACTGCGCATATTCGACATAATATGTATTTTAAAAATGAAGAAACCTTCAGAATGTTTTGATCTTCGATTAGCCTCCGCCTGTTGAGGTTGCCCTCTCACAAGTTTTAGCAAAAATCCCCACTTTATTTCAAGTAAGTGGGCTCTGCAGTGCGCGCCTGCAATATATAGCTCTCCGATTGACATTGTTTCCGAATACAATATATACATTACGATTGTGACCAATTTGCATTCCGTTTTGTAGCTCAACCAAAAAACCGACGTAAGAATTGGCGCCATTTTGAAGTGGACTCGTTTCAGCCATTTGCAATTTTGCGGTCAGCTGACGAATCCATTTTCTTTCCAACTCCAAATGAAATTTAGCTGACCCCATACTTTAAAAATGGTTCACTTTCACCAGTGTGTTAGGGAATGACAACAAGAGTTAAGTACAGAGTTTGATTCATCATTCAGATTTTGAGTCTTTATTTTGTAAGTAGGAACGTGTGCAGCATGTGTAAGCGCGAACTTAAAAGAGTTTGTCGCATTAAACATGATTCTGAAAGAAATCGCCTAAGTGCTATCGGACTTTATCCGTCCATCTTCAGAGTCTAACTGATGTAACAACAAAATGATCAAAATTCGAGATACGAAAGAGGAAGTGGGTGGTTTTCTTCTGGCAGGTACTGCTAGTAGGGGAGAAGGGCTAGGTAGTTGTTTATTAAAAACAATATTTATATTGTTTTGGATTTCAAGGCTTTCAAGGGCAATAAGTTGTCTGCTTTTGCACCCTGAGTGTAGGACCTTTACTCCTGTTGTATCAAAAGAATGGTCGCCCTTAATGATTTTGAAATGTTAATATAACTTGATTATAGTTTCACGAAATTAGAAACTACTTTGAAACTCGAAAAATACCAATCGTTTTACTTAGAGAATTTCTTGAACATAACTCTCAACTACTACTAAAGCTGTTAACTATGTATATACTTACACTGTTAACGTTTTTAGTTGATAATTTACGTAAAATTCCTAAAAGCTTTCTCAGACAATTAACATTCCACAGATACGCCATAAAGTAGAGAAAATATGTCAACGAGACGCGACACGGACCGGCCATGTTTAAAATTCCAAAACAACGTTATCAAGAAAGATATCGGTGATAGGATTTTTATTCTGTCATTTTAATAATCTAGTATTTGTCCCATGGAATAACCCCCGTATTCACGATCAAAACTGGCACTTCCTTAAGGGCAAACCAGCGCTTAGATTGGGGAAATTCATTTCAAGAACAATACTTAAGGTAAAATTAGCGCTTAAGCGCTCCAAAAACTAGCACTCAGGTAAGTAAGGTCGACACGTATATTAACCAACGCTTAAGCGCTGTCAAAATATTCCGTCATATTTCATTGTTATCACATTTTTTGTTTGATTGTGAATTTACATGAAAAAATGAATTCTTTCTATAAACATGATTTTTACGAGTGTATTAACATTGTTTTGACGAGTTCATTTACATTGCTTGACCATCAGAATTGGGTTTGTTCTCCAGTATGGTCTAGGACCATACTGCAATGACAGATGAACTGTCAAAATATTCCGCCGCATTTCATCAGCACATTTTTTGTTTGGTTGTGAATTATTTACATAAAATAATGAATTCTTTCGATACAGTTGACTTCAACGAGAATAATAACATTGTTTTGTTCAAAAATAGTGTCCCAAGAAAATATATCAGAGACTGTAAAGACCCATTTACGTATTACGAAGAGGAAGAATGAAGACGTTTTTGATTGAAAAAATGCGTCGTTCTGTATACAGTTTTGCCGTTGCTCATTGAGGGTTGCAAAGCCAACGATTTCTTCGATCTGTTATTTTATCTTCTATTACAGGTTTTTCTTTAATCAGAGCCACCAGCAGCTCCTTTTCCGCTGGAGAAAACAACATCTTTTTGGCGCTGAAATCGATCAAAACACTTTACATTGGATATTACATAAATGTATTTTTAAAAACTAATAGAAATTGTACACAAAAAAATTCGTACTTACGGTTTACTTAAATTAGTAATTGCGTTATACGTACTTATTTGTTGTCAAGTTTTATGCAAAGCTGATATGACATTGAAATTTGAAAGAGGCGGCAATGATAAGAGTGAAGTACGCAAAATATCGGTCGGAAGGTACTGACCAATTACAGAGCTGGGTTTTTTCGAGAGCCAATGACAAACCCGTGCGTCTCCTGGGGGTTGGGCACTACGTTGATTACTGCTTGAGTGTTCTTTGTGAAACAAAACGCTCCAGAATGTCGACCCTTGAGTAAGTGTAGCGCTTGAGTAAGGCACTTAAATCAGTTTTGATCGTGAATCATCTATTTAATAATAAAAGTATAAGTACATAAAACATATCGACACCTTAAAGGTAAAACTAAATAAGTGGCGTATAAAGCTAGCATGGGTTTGGTTTCTCAGATAAATGTACCTTTTCCCTATTTTTTACGACACGAATCACAAAAAATGTGAAAATCCTGTAGTTTAGTAGTTTTTCAATAGCACTTTCTTATAATTAGTTCACCTACTATGAGAAGTTACTTCCGAAAAAATGTTTTATCATTTCGCACGTTTAAAGAGAAATAACTCGAAAATTGGGAAAATCGAGATTTTGTAATAAAACGCAAGAACAATGCGAGAAGAATAGGTAGAATGCGACAGCCGTTCAATTTGGACGAAGATGACCGAGATAAAGCATCGGCCGCCTTTTTCATCCCATACAAGTTGTACTGGCTGTCTGAACTTCAAACGTGATTTCCCAACATTCATGTTTTTTGAGTTATTGCTCTTTATTATTAAACGTGCCATTTCTCAAATCAGTGAATCAGCACTTATTCAGTTTTAACTTTAAGGTGGCGATATGTGATTAATTGATTCAACTAAGGCGCTGTGTATCAAAATATTAAATTTAATCGAAGTAAGCACTTTGGTTACATTTTCAAAATACTATACGGTCCCTACGAAAATCTTTAACAAAACTGTTGCAACTAAGCTACACATATAGGGTTACATCTTGCCACGTTATCCCCCAAGGGGTCGCATGTGGCGAGTGAACATATTATTTATGTTTACAGGCAAGGGGGCTGGCGTTGCGGCAACCACTCCAGTTGCAGTGAGGGTTTCCCAGCTCCCGAGGTTACTGGTATGCATTTTTTGTGAAGGCTGAGTAAGCCTTGCCGGTATTTTTTTATTTTGCGTTTGAAAAAAAACACAGAAACGGGAAATCGTTTCTGACACCCTCGGTGGGATTCGATCCCGAGCTTTCGGCATAGAATGCAAGCACTCTACCAACTGAGCTACCGATCGGACAACTTGTATCTAGGTATAATCTGTAATCTAAGTTGCAAAGATATATAAACATTCAAAACTCATATCAAATGCATGCCCACAAACAGACACGAGGAAGTATGCGCTTACAAATGCTAAATGTGTACTTATAAATTAAATTCCAAACCTCAAATTAATATAGGTAAGCCCTGCAACTCTTGCCGACCTCCCGTGAAACAGGGGTGACATTGGCAAAGTGAGTCATTTTTTACAGTATGGGTGGTCACCCTCATACCAACCTATAAGTCAAGGAATATAATACATTTTAAATCTCCTATGACAATATTTCTCCTCTAGTGCAGACTTGTCCTCGTAGTAACAAGTGTAATTCTTTTGTCAGCTGATCAAAAGCCTTTCATCAGCTGATAACAAAAAGATCATGGAGGTCTATAATATTATGAAATTCTTCGCAATACAAACGTTTTTAATCCAATTTCAAAACGTTCTGTCAAAAACAGCTGTTCAGCCGCGGGCGCCATCTTGGAGTATAATTTCACAAAATAATTATTGCAACGTAAAAAAACTAAAATGGCGATTGTGTAAACAAGATTGTAATGATAGAAACATGCTCCAGTAATTTCGTTAATAAAATCTGGCCACAAACATTAAATTATTAAAATCTGTTGATTAACTTTCTCCGTTTTTCATTTCATTTTTTTTTAGCACCCCTGTTGGTGCCTGTGATGCCCTCCAGTGTTGACATATCCAGCTAGGCTGCCATTATAAAAAAATATTTCTCCAATACCTTAACAAAGCTATGGTTTTTTTTAATATACGGTAAAAAGAAAATGCTTTATTTCAATCGATTTCTGGTAAAAAATGGCCTTCTACCATGGCACATTATCTGGCATGAAGCGATTGGTTCCGAGTACGACCAACTTCACGTCTGTCGATCGTGACACATATTCATTTTTGAAATAAGAACGTCCGCTATTGTTTTGTTCTTTTTTTGAAAAAAAAACCGCGTGATTTCCATTACGTTGTGTCAGAGCTGGAAAACTTATCTCGCCGTTTTAATTATTATTTTATTTACGAAAATATTCCTTAAGACCTTGAAAGTTACGTACGTTCATACTATTGTTCGGCTTTCTTAGACTGATTAAGTTCAATTCAAATAAGTATCAAAATATGTAGGTACCTATACTTCGAGATGCAGAAATAAATTAACATGTCCCGGCAACAACCCGGCGTGAGATATGGCGATTCTTCTCGTATACCTACTCCCCCTGTCGACAATTTTCATTTAGGCATAAGGGAGCGATGGGCTTATCTATAAACGCATAAAGGGGCGATGGGCGAAAAAGGGTTGGGAAACACTGCAAGTGAACCAATAAAATAATAATCAAAAATCAAATTAAATAAAATCGCTTTCCAATTACTCATCACTTCAGTTTTCTACCTCTGACGACAAACGTCAAAAAGAACACGGAAAAATAAAAAACTGAATTCTAAATTTAAAAAAAAAGAACATTAATTCACACTATCAGTGTGGTACGCATAAAAAACGAAAAATTTAGATTTATACCTACCTTCCAAAAAATATTTTACATTATTTTTTCATACACGAAAAATGGCTCTTTATACCACAATACTAAATTTCTTGCTACTAGGCGTGTTTGGGCTATTAGAAATTTCTTTCTCCAACTTCTGGTTTGTACTTTTTTTCACCATAACCATTTTGAATATAATCTATTAGTATTTTCAATAATCACGTGTGAGAATAGGTGATAGATATAATATGGCGGTTGTGTTTTTATGATTTGTACACCTGTGCGATCGACGCCCCTTTTTAGAAAGTTGGCGTCAACAGAAAATGTTATTGACTGCCGAGCCGCCATTTTTAAAAGAAAAAAAAACTACGCATGAAGTACTTGCACACACATATTTTATTTGGTTTCATTCAATCAAAGGCATTAATTGTTTAGTTTTAAATCATTTCATATGTCGTCTTAAAAAAGGAAAAAACATGATTGTTGACGTTTTTTTCATTTGACTAATGAGGCCGGTCGATACCTCAGTAAGTAGAGTGCTTGCATTCCATGCCGAGAGCTCGGGATCGAACCCCACCGAGGGTGTTAGTTGTGTGTAGAGAGAGACCAGTGTGTCTTATGAAAACTGGAATTTTAATTTTAAATATTTAAAACAACTCTCCTCTGCCAAGTTAAGGGTTAAACCAGGGTCGAATTTATGGTCAAATGGGCCACACGTGGCCGTTTTTTCTTAGCTCAGATTGTGCGGAATTTGATTCATAAGACAATAACAACTAAAGTTCATCTTTGGATCAAATGGTAGATATACCAAACAAGCACTGGGTTTTCTTCTTCTCTAGTTTCAATCCTGGGATTGGCTTGCAGCAATTTCTTTCGCTCTTCTCCTCCATTCTTTCCTGTCTTGTGCGGCTCTTTTAAGGTCTGCATATGGTGAGCAGCGCACGTCCACCAACAGGTCCTCCAGGTATTCTTGGCGTGGGCGTCCCCTAAAGTTGGTTCTCTCGGTCATCCCCTCCATTATGGCATGCAAGAGACATTCTTGTCGTATTACGTGGCCGATCCATCTTGCACGCCTTTCGGACAAAGTCCTGAGCAGGTGTCTTCCTCCTTCGATTCTTTGGAGAACCTTCTCATTTGTAGTGTGGTCTCTGCAGGAAATTCCTAGTAGTCTTCTATATGACCACATCTCGAAAGCCTCTAGTCTTCGTTTATCCCTTTTGGATAGGCACCATGTCTCGCAGCCGTACATCAAGATACTCCATACATATGTTTTGATGAGGAGTAGTCTCAGTTTCAGGTCTATGTTGTTTGATTCTATTATTTTTGCTTTTTTATTGATATACTTAATGAATGGAATATCCAGAGTCATAATAAAAGAAGAGCTTGCATGAAGAAGGTTATGACTCTGGAGGAAATGAAAGAAGTATGTAAGGACAGAAAGATATGGCGGTTGATCTGTAATGTTGGCGGCTAGGGTTTATTAAAATGAAATTTGTTTTATGTTTTAAGTTTTTGATGTCCATGTATATTATTATCTATTGATTTAAAAATGTAATTTGTCGTGTATGTTCCTTGACTTATAGGTTGGTATGCGGCTGACCACCCATGCTGTAAAAAAATGGTTCACTTTGCCAATGTCACCCCTGTTACAGGGAAGGACGGCAAGAGTTGCAGGGTGTATGTCCGTTTGAGATTGGTTTTTATGTTGTAGGCTCACATGAGGCACGTGCAAGCGCGAACTTGTACGTGTCTTGGTTGTGGTAATGCATGTAATGTGAATCTCCAATGTAACACATCTTTGCAACTTAGATTAGATTAGATTAGATTACTCGTACATAATTTTTTTGCTTTTTTATTTATTTTACTGGGGTGAACGATTAGTCAAATTACCTTCCCATAATAAATCGGACGCGTTAACCACTAGGCCACAGCCGGTACTGTCTCTAAATAACTCTAAATTGACAGAATGAGTAAGTTTACATCGTAGTGAATGGCATTCCAGCAGGGAAACACGCTCTTAAGGTAAACAGAAAACATTAAGTGTTGTTTTATTTACTCTCTGTGGTCAGCGGTTTCTTTTTTAATTGACGCGACGTGTGGTCGAGCACTAGAGAATCAAACATGGCCGACAATGGGCTAAGTGGCACATCTGTGATTGACTGGAAGCAATGGCCAGTCCAATACTCGCGTGTACAACCATTTAGCGAGATTCTGGGACAATTGCCGTGAGATTGGTTACAATCTTCATTGAAGTCTACTCTAATTCCGACAGAAAAAAGTTTTGATGTCACGTGGCCGGGTTGCTAAGAACGTAGCCAACTGATATTTTGTTATTCGTTGCTAAGAATCCTAGTAGCTGATAGAAATGTGTCGAGAAATTTTCAAACTTGAGCATCTATGCAACAAACGTATCGATTCCATTTTTTTTAAGGAATCCTGTGTGGAAGGCTCCCCAATTCTTGAAAGTCTTGGGGGTCTAAGTCACCCTGAAAGGGTGCCGCAGAGGTGTTGCTTGAGTTGTTGCTTCTGTCGTGAGGCGCTGCAAGGAAGTGGTGATTGATGTTGGTTTTGAATAAAACCGGATTAAATTGGGAAGGAAACACATATACTGGTAGATCATTCCATAAACGGGCAGTTTGGCAAAGGAATGAGTCATGAAAACGTCAAGTTCTCATAGTTTTGAGATCAACTGCAAAGGGATGAATGAGAGTCGTACTACGAGTTTCCCTTTCTGAAATGCGAGGGGGAGAGATTAATGAATGGAGCTCATTAGATTTTTTGCTCGACCAGCAAACGTCATGGCAACTTGAGTTCTGAGAACCAGAAACAAAGTACATACTGTAAACTGTATCTGTAGCTCTGTCGCCATTCCGCTAGGGATGGCCAGAGCCTCTGCAGAGCTGCCTCCATTTCTTCCTTTCTTTAAAAAACTCTTTCAATTAATTCAAATTGTTAAGATTTTACTTTCATTCATTTTAATTTAACTGCGATTTATTGATTTAACAATTATTTTGCACAATAACAGTTTACAATGCACTGATTACTTCTTGCTGCTCTGCTTATGTCTTCGCGTTACAATGTTTCAAGCGACCTGATCCTCCGCACCATTGCGGCTCATATTTGTACAATTCATATGGACGTTTTTTCGTGAATTCCAGATTCTTCTACAGTGGATTGTTCCGCACGCACACCAGTCAGCATGCTTAGGCTTACGTACGAATACTCCTTTAATGGATCATACTAGAGCCAGATTTTTCGACACACACTAGCGTGCTTAGGCTCTCGTACGAAACCCATACGTTCGTTACAAGATCCATTTCCTTTTTCATACATTTTCTCATTTTTAAATATAAGTTAACCTTATCCACAGCAACCCGGCCGTGAGACGTCACAATTTTATTGTCTATGAATGTATGCTCAGTTCACTGAAGTTTATTGAAGAACTATTAAAACTCCATTATGACGTCAGATGTATGTTATTTTCCCAATTACGTAATATGTCTTCTTGCACTTCTAGTAACAGAGATGTTTCACAATGACGCCATCAGTTCGTAGGTCGGATATTGTTATTGTAGGTTTACAAAAAATGCAACAGATTAGAACAGCACAGCGACAAAACGACACAGTACATCACACGGCAAAACATCACACGAAAAAACATCACTATGACAATACAACACATGACAGAAATCACATGACAGAACACCACACGAAAAAACATCATTAAATATGACAAAGCAACAAGAAAAGATATCACAATGACAAAACAGCACAATGACAATACAACACTTTGCCAATGTCAGGGAAGGACGGCTGTATTTCCATTTGAGATTTGGTTTTTATGTTGTAGGTTCACGTCATGCGGGATGTGCAAGCGCGAACTTATACGCGTCTGGTTGTGGGAATGCATGTAATGTGAATCTCCAATGTAACATATCTTTGCAACTTAGATTAGATTAGACTAGAAGGAAAGTAACATGAATCCTTCAATTATATATTTTATGGGATTCGAACTCAATACTCTCTGATTTAAAGTGCGAAGCTTCCATTAAACCGTTAAGACAAGAAAGTGTTGGAAAGGAGGTTTAATGATTTAGGATGCGCAAGCGGCGCTGCGCAGGAATGGCAGATTCTCCATACGTGAAATGGACACGAACCAAAGCACAATAATATATTGACCTCACGATGGCTGAGTTGACCTCAAAACCGACAAAAGTCAACTCAGCCAGGTGCAGCGCTAAATAGATGCGGCTTCAGTGCTCTTATGGTGGAGACATCACTAGGAAGCCATTTCTAAAATAATATTTAATTTCTCATACAACTCAACACACACTAAACTGCACATATAGAGCAACTCTGTACCTAGCTGTTCTCAAAAGTATTTTTTTAAATAGATTTGTGCATTACATTTAAGATTCATATTAAATGCATTCCCACAAACAGACACGTGTAAGTTCGCGGCATGTGGACTCACAATACAAAAAAACAATCTCGAATGAACATAAGCTCTTCAAGTCTTGAAACAGTTGAAACAATCTTCCCTGAAATAGGGGTGTCATTGGCAAAGTGAACCATTTTGTCTACAATGGGTGGTCAGCTTCATACCAACCTAAGAAGTCAAAAAACTTTTAATTTTCAAAAAAATATTTTATATTTCAGTGAATTATTAATTAATAAAACCCCAATGCCATTCGTTGAACCAGGGTCAAAGTTATTTTTAATAGGACACGGCGCAGGCGGGATTCGAACGTGCGATTGTTTCTATAACACAAATTCGAGTGCCAACGTCTTATCCCCTTGACCATAACAGCGACATATCACGTGGAATATATTTATTTTCACAGGCTTGGGGACCTACCTTACGCCAACAACTTCACTTAAAAAAGGAGCTATCCCAGCTCCCGAGGGGTTTGGTTTCATTTCTTGTTGGACTGAATAAACCTTCGATTTTGAGTTTGAAATAAAAACCGATACAGGAAATCGTTTCTAGCGTCCTTGGTGAGGATCGAACCCTAGCCCCTGGCATCGAACGTAAGCACTCTACCAACTGAAATATCGATCGATTCAATATCGATATTGTTACGAACTTGGAGTACCTACGCGCTCCTGTACAGGTACAATAGTGTGCGTAGAACAGTCCAGTATGATCCATGATGGTAGTATTAAGGTACATGAACGGTGGTCTGGTATGAGCGAAAGATCAAATGATCTGGAATATGCAAGAGTGATCTCTTTTGTGCGTATATAAAGGGACTGCAATAGGGCATCAGGAGAGTATCGATTAAAACACTGAGCCGTGAAGTCAAAAGCCAGAGCTAGGTATCAATTGTTGTAAATTATGAACCAAATTGTGTAAAATTAGTAATTGCAGTTTAACTAAAAGAGAACCCAGTAAAATATAACAATATTATAGTCTATACTCTATGCCCTTGACGCAACGACCGGGCAAACATATTTTAAATTGACAAGTGACATTAGATATTCAAATTCAGAACACTGCACTCTATGGTTCAACAACTAGTGTTGTGAAATAAGCAAAGACAAGTTGGCGGTGCTGCATTCTGGGTAGGTTAGGTAAGCATTTGGAATGTGGGCCCATCCTTAGTCAGGAATTCCAACAGGTGTGTTGTGAAGGAGACAGTGGATAAGCTGTTCAATACAGCAGGCCAGTAGTCAGTAGTTTAGTTACATTAACGCACATTAAATCATCATCATCATCATTGGCACGACAACCCGGGGTGCGTCTTGGCCTCCCTCAGCAACCGCTGCCAGCGCTGTCTATCCAACATCTTCCTCCTCCAGTCCCACATTCCCACTGCACGGCAATCCGCCACCACTCCATCCAGCCATCTTGAACGTGGTCTTCCCACAGTCCGGCGTCCCTCCGGGTTCGTCATCACAATCGTCTTCTCCAGGCTCCGATGGTCCATTCGCTGAATGTGCCCCGATGTATTAAATACGACATCAATATACAATGAAGTCCGATGTTTGAACAGAGCTTAAACAATATTGATGTCTCACGACCGGGTTGCTATGGTTTGTTTTATGGACGAATATTTGTCATAACGTGGCAGAAATACACTACACCGATATTTGATTTTTGACTAATATGTCGGTATGAGGCTGACCACCCATACTGAAAGTAATGGTTCACTTTGCCAATGTCACCCTGTTTCAGGGAAGGTCGACTAATGTTGCAGGGCTTATGTTCACATGACAGAACATCACATGAAAAAACATCATTATGACTAAACATCACAGAAAATCCATCATTATGGCAATGCTTTTTCATGCGCCGCGGCCGTTTATGGTGGGTATGTTCTGTTTTAGGTATGTGATAATTTTTCTAGTAATGTTTGTCATTGTGATGTAGGTACTTTCCTATGATGCGATGGTTTGTCATGGATCGTTCTGTCACTGTGTAGTTCTATGAAATCAACTATAGAACCTCGTCTGAATGGTCGTAAGGTAAGTACAATACACAAATATATCTACATATGTGATGAAACTTAAAAGGCGAAAAGATATTATGCTTAGAGAGTACCACGGGAGGTAAAATACATCTTTATAAAGATAAACTCCTAAGAGGATTCCGGTGTTCACAAAAAAAGCGATACATGGCTTATGGAATTCCTGGTAACAATATATTTATAAAGATCGCATTAGGATCGGTCATGGCGAAGTATTTAATATCTATCAACTCGGACTTAAAAATGGGTCACTAAGCTGTGTTTAGACGACAACAAAGTAGAGACACATCTGCGGATGTACTGGCCAACCCTACCAAAATTGCAAGAAGAAGCGCTTTACTGCTAAATTCCTTACACTTCGGATATCAATCCAAGTCAGAGCTTGCAAGCGCTTGCGAAAGAACTCCATACGTATAGATAACAAATTTCAGTACACCTTATTTTTGGGCATGAATCGCTCTCTTGTCGCCTTAAGGTTGTAAGGAATTTAGCAGAATAGCGCTTCTGTATACAATAAAAATCTACTTCTTCTTATGGTGCCACTTCTATCGAAGATCGGTGATCGTCATGGCTATTTTGACCTTGCATGCTGCGGATCGAAACAGGAACTTAATGGAACAATAGCCACTGTAATTAATTAAAAGCCCAATTCATCTCCTCTGTTGACCATATTCTCGAAGAAACAATTCCTAAGAAATGATCCAGATGATACAAACTCCACACATGGCCTCCTGCACCCCCTTCTCACCCTCACACGATTGATTCCGTATCTGAACCATTAAGTAATTAATTAACCGCCTAAGGATGCAAACGGATTGTTTGCAAAACCAGTCGTTGAATTTAATATACTCGCCGAAATCAAAAACAAAGTTGTTTATATTTTTTATCGTTTAACAACAAAGAAGCTTTTCTCTTGGAATTGTTCATGAAACAGGCGTGTAGTCATCAGACCGAAAGGAATTTGAAGTAGCGCCTACAAAAGTCTAATACGAATTCCGTGCACATACAAATAATGCTGCTTCTATCACAGATCTACATCTAATGTAAACACTTCACACATATCACATTACAAGCACGAAACCCTGCGTTACAACGCAATAATAGCGTTTACCAAAAAGTCTATAGAAATCTCAACCAGCTCTTCTGTTGGCGTGATAGTTCTCATACGTTTTCGGATTAAGTTTACACGTATAGTTGTATACTTGGAGAACGAGTTGCACACGAAGAGTCACCGCTGACAGCTGCGCATGACGCTGATATGGATGGTCTCTACTCACGACAATGACGTTGCTTGCATTTGATTCAACTGCAACACAAGAGATCTATAATAATCTATGTAAGTTGTAAATGGCGGTTGGTCTGTAATGTTGGCGGCTAGGGTTTATTAAATTGGGATTTGTTTTCTGTTTGTTGTCCATAGATATTATTATTTACTGATCTATAAAATGTAATTTGTCGTATATGTTCCTTGACTTATAGGTTGGTATGCGGCTGACCACCCATGCTGTAAAAATGGTTCACTTTGCCAATGTCACCCCTGTTATAGGGAAGGACGGCAAAGTTGCAGGGTGCATGTCCATTTGAGATTTGATGTTTATGTTGTGGGTTCACATGAGGCATGTTCAAGCGCGAGCTTGTAGTGTCTGGTTGTGGAAATGCATGTAATGTGAATCTCCAATGTAACATATCTTTGCAACTTAGATTATATTAGATAAGTTGCAAAGATACATTGCATTTTAAATTCATATTAAATGTTATCTCACAAGCAGACACGTATAAATTCGCGCTTACACCTTTTAACATAAAAACCCAATCTCAAATGAACATAAGCCGTGCAACTGTTGACGTCTTTTCCTGAAACAGGGGTCATATTGGCAAAGTGAACCATTTTTTCACAGTAAAGGTGGTCAGCCTCATACCAACCTATAAGTCAATCATTAGAAATGGCCGTACAATGGTAAAATAAATTATTATATCAATTTGAAAAAATTGTCAGAGGTTTTCTGCGTGTCCGGCCGTTGGTATTCAACGACAGATCAAGTTAGTCCTGAAGACGTTTTACATGCGATAAAAAATACAATTTGTATATTATTTACTTTTAAATCATGGTATATTTAAAACTGATTCATAATAATAATAATAATATTAGGATGATTTATTTGGTGAGCGCTGTTTTTGTGTGTATCACACCTCAAGAGCCCTCTGCGAGCTTGGCCGTCGCTGTAGAAAGCGCCAATTCTCAAACAAGACCCAGTTGTTGTAAGGTTGGATGGACCTTTCAGTGACCGGTCTTTGGTAAAGGTTTATGAATTTTTCAACTCAGCGAAGAGCACATTCGAAATATAAATGGTATATTTTTGTGCTCCGCCGGGATCCGAATCCACAACCTTCCATTTACGAGTCCGAAGTGTTGCCACTACGGACTACGGACCGGTCCAAGATGCCAACGACACGCGGTGTACCTGAGCGGTAACCCATCCAAGTACTGTCCGCGCCCAATGTTGCTTAACTTCGGTGATCTATGGGAACCGTTGCTTTCAACATGGTAACGTCGTTGACGTTAATAATGTCTTTAAAACATTTTTGAAAGAAGTTTACGTTAAGAAGAATAAGTGCATATTTATATTTGAAAACCAAACCCAAAATCTAAGCAATAGCAAGAGAATAAGTCGGTACAGTACCGAAAAGAAAAGTAAATAAATCACTAAATCGTTGTGTATCGTTGATCGATGATTCTCGATGGCATATTTAAAACATCAACATCAAAGCAATATTACAAAACACTGATTTTACGCACGAGATGTAGGTTCATCGTTGAACAATCGAAAATTAAAATTTCACTTTAGTTTCGAAATAAATCGTGAACAAACAGAATTATCGATTACAAAAAAAAATATAACTTCTCCATAAAATAATAAAAAAACGTTTTTAAGTGTCGCCTTTGACTTAAGATCAAAAGGTTCCTGGTTCAAATCTACAGCAAAGCTCAAAAGAAATTACTTCCAAAAATGTATGTATGTTACAAAAACCAGATACCCCTTTGTTGACCTGTATTTAGTATCGATAATCATCTATAATCTGTGTTGCAAAGATATATTAACATTAAATGCATACCCACAAATAGACACGTATAAGTTTTCGCTTACAAATGGTGCATGTGTACTTACAATTAAAACCCAAACCCCAAGTGAACATAAGCCCTGCAACTTTTTCCGACGTTCCCTGAACCAGGGGGGCTTTTTCAAAGTGAACCATTTTTTACAGTATGGGTGGTCAGCCTTATACCAACCTATAAGTCAAAGAGTTGTGGTTCAAATATCCAGCAGAGCCCAAAAACAAATACTTTTCAAAATTGATATATTGCTAAATTTAGATGCACCTTTAACTACCGGTATTTCGTAGAGAATTTTAAAGGTAAATGTTCCTTTGTGCTCTTTTAGGAATCAAACCCAAAACCTTCTGATAACGAATCAATCTGCAATCTATAATCTTAGTTGCAAAGATGTCGCTGCCCTAGTTCAATACTCAGACATCTTACACAAAGCTAGTTTCGAGAAAATCGAAAAAGAAGGTTTGTAATCGCTATGATAATTACAGTTAACTTTGTTTTAAAGTCACTTAACGCAACTAAGCTACACATTGTTGCGTTAAGTGACTTTAAAACAAAGTTAACTGTAATTATCATAGCGATTACAAACCTTCTTTTTCGATTTTCTCGAAACTAGCTTTGTGTAAGATGTCTGAGTATTGAACTAGGGCAGCGATGTAATCGCATTTAAACCTCATATTTAATAGAATGAAAAAAAACAGATTTTACCGACCGTGCAAAAGAGAAGAACGATTTTCTCTACGTTTCGTCGGAGTCATATCCGACGTCCTCAGGAGGCGTGTGTCCTCTACAAGGAGGAACCACAAACTGTTGAATTATATTTGTTTCATCGAGGTCGAAGGCTGTAGGTATTTTTATTAACCTTCGGTGATACATCCATAGATGTCGCTGTAGCCCCAGATGTACAGAAGGACGATATTATGTCTTCTTGCGAAATCGCCCGATAAATGAAAGAGTGGATCATTGAAGTTAGTTCTTTAAAATGTCAAACAACCGTAATCATAATTTAAAATCTCATATTTAATGCATGTCCACAAGCAGGCACATGCATTTAGTGTATTTTCTTAATCGCCCATTCTACTTAGACTTTTTTCATCGTGGGTGAGTGATCAGTTCATTTCTAAACGATAGATCCAACATTCACACGTCATACAGCCAACAATAACAGCAACAGTATACCTACTATAGCAGATATGTTAATGATTGCTACACGCATGGAGCCATTAGAGACTGCCGTCAAATCTAAGTAAGTAGGCTCTGTAACAGGGGTGGCCGAAATCTACATCGCAGACCGTTTCTGGTGCTGTCTTTAGACAAAAACACAAACGGTGAAAATAAAAAAGGCTTGTTTAGTATAGAATGTCCGGTCAATAGTTCAGTAGATAGAGTGCTTGCATTCCATGCCGAAAGCTCTGGTTCGAATCTCACCGAGGGTGTCAGAAATGGTTTCCCGTTTCGGAGTTTCTTTGAACCCAAAATAAAATGCCGGCAATGCTTACTCAGCCTTCACAAAAGAAAGGAGCACCGCACCGGCCCCGTCGACAGCTGGGAAATCAACAATTCAACTGAAGTGGTTGACGTAAGGCCCTTAACTGTAAAAATTAAAAGGTTCACTCGCCATAAACGACCCCTTCGGGAAAACATAGCAGTGATGTCACATTGTATGTGTAACTTAGTAGTTAAGTATGTAGCGCATTTAATAAAAAAAACTTATTTTACGATCTATCCGTCGTAATTTGTTACTTTCACCCCCCTGAGAGCTCAAATCGCCCCCAGGTTGGGAGCCACTGGTAATTAACATATGTAGTATCGGTACCTCCTTTTTTTTTTTTTTTAAGAAAACCTGTGCGGGAGACTCCCTAGATTCTAAAGACTCTAGGGGTCTATGACACTTGCTGTAGTGCCGCAGAGGTGTCCGAGCTTGGTCGTCGCTACAAAGCGCCAATACTCAAGCAAGACCCAGTTGCTGTAAGGCTGGATGGACCTTTGGTGACCGGTCATTGGTAAAGGTTTTATGAATTTTTCAACCCAGCGAAGAGCACATTCGAAATATAAATGGTATATTTTTGTGCTCCGCCGGGATCCGAATCCACAACCCTCCACTTACGAGTCCGAAGTGTTGCCACTACGGAACGGACCGGTCCAAGATGCCAACGACACGCGGTGTACCTGAGCGGTTACCCATCCAAGCACTGACCACGCCCAATGTTGCTTAACTTCGGTGATCTATGGGAACCGGTGCTTTCAACATGGCTAACGTCGCGTCGTTGACATGACCTCCTTGTAAGAAAGGCGATATTATTTTAAAACAGTCAAATTCCTACTAAGGTCCTTCCCTTGAAATTCGAAACAAATATTTTTATGAATAATAAATTTAAATTTGTTTCACGAAAACAAATACGCGTTGTAATTTTCTTGATTGTTAAATAAATACAATATTTTATACGAAAACACATGTTTGGTAGCCCCTGCCTCACACACTATAATATAAGTATAGGTTTACCAACACGTACAAGGCAACTTCCGACCCACTTTAGTTCTGCAGTACTGCCAACGTAAGAAATCTCAACGTGGTACAGAGATGCCGACATATCTCGTACTTATGATCGTCGCTTATAAAAATTATGATGATTTTAAATAACGCACCGTTTGGCAACACTTCGCTGCCTTAGTTCTTGTTTACCGTATACGCCATTGAGAAAATTTTACATGAGCGATGTTTGCATGTGTACTGGACCAATGTGTCTTATGAAAACAAGAAATTTATTTTAAAAATATTTAAAAGAACTCTCACATTATCGAGTTTTACGGTTTTTCTTAGCTCAGATTGTTTAGAATTTGATTCATAAGACAACTGCATGAAAAAGTCATATTTGACAAGATTGGCGTATACGATAAACAAGAACTGGGGGAGCGTCATATTGTCCGATTTCTGATAATGTAAAAGGTTTTAGAGAGAATATGAAAAAAAAAAAAAAAAACCTAAGTAATTAAACTTCTTGATTTTTTTTTCCATAATCAAAAACTATTGACATTATAAAAAAAACGGCTACTTGCGAGACAAAACAACGAAAAATTCTGTGATTAAAAAGAAAATATGTATTTCCAAAATATAGCACATCTATAATCTATAATCTAAATTGCAAGGATATATTCATTCAAAGCTCTCAGATGTATGCCCACAAACAAACACGTGTAGTTCGCGCTTACAAATGCTGATTGTGTACTTACAAATAAAATCCAAACCTCAAATGAACATAAGCCCTGCAACTCTAGCCGACATTCCCTGAAACAGGGGTGACATTGGCAAAGTGAACAATTTTTTACAGTATGGGTGGTCAGCCTCATACCAACCTATAAGTCAAGGAATGAACATGCAAAAAAAAAAACAATAAAATTGTGAAAAGAACGTCTATCTTTAAAAAAAATTGTTTGAACACTTTTTAAATTAAATCTTTTTTAACCTTTTTAATTTAGACAAATAATCAATAAACACGCCTGATTTTTTTCATAACTGTCACTCTTTTACTAAGACCATAAAGTGTAAGAAACAAAAACGAAAAGTGTACGTTATAAAACACTCTTAATATTCCCAAAAACGAATATTATTTTCCACATTCCATTAATTTACATACACACCAGTACTTATATTTTTTCGTTTTTTTTTTATATATTTTTGTTCTCAAGGTTGCAGACTCATCTTCCTACTTGCAATTTTTACGTTGCAGAAATATCAAGTCAAATCGGTGAGAAGTACTGCAGCATAGATCACGCATATTGAGCAAAAATTTCATGTAATTTAAGTGTTAAGATAGTAATTGTAAATTAAAACTGAAATAGCTTATTTAAATTGACTTTCAGTTCAATTTCACTATCTGTACTTTTAATTTTAATTTTCAATGAGGTCGGAATATTTTTCAATTTGTAACTTTTTTGGGACTGTCATCCTTAGCAACCGTAGCAAAATATTTGTATTCCTTCTCCCTAGCAACCCGGTCGGGTGACGACATAATATTGTCTATACCAGTTCTCGTGCAAGCCACATCATACTTTTCATTTTTATATTTTCATTTCGATTTTAATTTTTACTAGCGAGAAAAAGAGAGAAGCATATTCCTTGACTTTAAAGTTGGAATGAGGCTGACACCCATTCTGTAAAAAAAATGGTTCACTTTACCAATGTCACCCCTGTTTCAGGGAAGTTGCTTACGCCGGCAAAAGAACTCATGTAAATTGAGGTTTGGTTTTTAATTTGTAAGCACACATACATTTAATAAAAAAAATAAACGTTAATCCATCTGTGAACTACCAAACCCTAAAAAATATTAATCCATCTGTTCAAACTTACGATTACAATTTATCCTCAGACGTCGTGCAGAGAGGGTATCTCATAAAGACGTTGGCTACGTCGCCAACGAAACGTCGAGAATGACCTAAGTTCTCGTCTAGTTATAACAATTGGTTTCTATTTTTACATTGACACAACAATACTTTTTTCGGGCTATATAGCCGTGGTCTGGTTGATTTTTTCCGGACAGTTTCGCCCATTGCTCCGATGGGCATTATCAGCGGTTGGCTAGTCGCTGTGATCTTCTTACAGGATCTGCTGTACTAGAAACAACTCCTGTAAGAGGATCACAGCGACTAGCTAACCGCTGATAATGCCCATCGGAGCAATGGGCGAAACTGTCCGGAAAGAATCAACCAGACCACGGCTACATATCCCGAAAAAAGAGATTGTTTTGTCAACAAGAACCGGCCGTATAAGCTTCAATGTACAATATTTTGACACTGTCGCGGATCGTAGTTTAACAGTTTTTAACAGTCAATTTAGATTGTATTTTGTACTTGATTCTATTGTGACCTCTCGTGCAATACAATACCACGCTGTGTCACGTATTGGAAGGTAATTATGGGAGACTTCTCACCTTGAGGTCTACCCCAAGCTCACGTCTATAAATACATTGTGTATTAGAGAATAGATGATGTTAGAAATAATGCAATGAAGTATTATATGCCTGAAAATTAATGGAATGGTTGGTTTGAATGAGGAACTAAAAAAAAATATGGTTTGTGTATTCACTGGGAAAATTCATATTTGACTTATATTAAATTGTATTGAACCAAAGCAATTCTAATTAAATACTGTTTTATTTTCACTCGATCTATTAATTTAAATAAAATTAACAATGTAAACAGTTTTCGAGATAAATAAATTATTCGTGTTTTTACTCAAGAAACTCACAATATTACTTTTTGATGACCACGCATAGGTACCTTGTTATAAACAAAACTAGAATCTTTTTAAAAATAACCGTGACTAAAAATAAAACCTGAAAGATTATCATTACCTACGACCGATCCGTAGTCTAGTGTTTAACACTTCAGACTCGTGATTGGAAGGTATTGGGTTCAAATCTCAGCAGAGCACAAAAACATATTATCATTTCTACTTTCAAATATGCTCATCGCTGGGTTGAAAAAATCAAATAACTTTACCATCCAGCCTTACACCAACTGGGTCTTGCTTGAGAATCGGTGCTTTTTACAGCCACGACCAAGCTCGCAGAGGGCTCTTGAGGTGTGATTCACACAAAAACAGCGCTTACCAAATAAATCATCCTTATTTTATTATTACTCTGTATTTTTCATTCAGTGTAAAGTAGCTTAGCTATTGATGAAACACCACGCCCACAGCGTGTGTGGGGAAAATGTGACGTCACACGCCATCTTCGATGCTCGTGTTTGAAATAAAACAATGCGCCGCAATCTCATCGCTGAGACAGCGACCCGCTCTTTCTCACGGATATTACACAGCCTCGCCGTGTACCTAAGTAGCAAGATATAGAACCTATTATTTTATTCAAATACACGCTGCGCTACATCACTTTTTCATAGTACAATATTTTCACATACGTTTTATGGGCTGCCATAATTTTTGCTTTAATTTTGCAAAATCTTGCCCTCTCAATTTGTATACTATAATCTAAGTTGCAAAGATATATAAAAATTTAAAGCTCATATCAAATACATGCCCACAAACAAACACGTGTAGTTCGCGCTTACAAATGCTGAATGTGTACTTGCAAATAAAATCCAAACCTCAAATGAATATAAACTGTACAAATTTGGCCGACTATCCCTGAAACAGGTGTGACATTAGCAAAGTGAACTATACAAATGCAAAAACGCAAATTGTAATAAATAAAATTAAACATAATAAATCGATAAAATACAATATAACGATCATATTTTTTTCTATTTTAGCCTTCTTTTTATCCTCTGTATTATTGTGATTTGTATTCATGAAAAAAAAGCTTTGACAGATGAAAAACCTTTGCCATGGGCAGATTCGAAAAGAATCCGGCCGAAAGATGAGGTGTATTTTCGCGCCCTTTTGAATGTTCTGACCTCATATTTTTTTTTTTAAGAAATCCTGTGCCGGAGACTCCCTAGATTCTAGAGACTCTAGGGGTCTATGACACTTGTTGTAGTGCCGCAGAGGTGTACGAGCTTGGCCGTCGCTACAAAGCGCCAATACTCAAGCAAGATCAAGTCGCTGTAAGGCTGGATGGACCTTTGGTGACCGGTCATTGGTGAAGGTTTATGAATTTTTCAACCCAGCGAAGAGCAAATTTGAAAATATAAATGGTATATTTTTTGTGCTCCGCCGGGATTCGAACCCACAACCTTCCCATTCAGAGTCCGCAGTGTTGCCACTGAGCTACGGACCGGTCAAATCATTGTAAAAAATGTAGACGTAAAAGACAGAAAAAAGTATTTTTTTTTACTTTTAACAAAATAGAAAGTACTGGTATCGAGGAAGTGCATTGGAAAACAAGTTACGTATAGAACGCATCGATGAAATTAGTAATGCTAGTAAAACGTCGTGTATGGACGTAATAAACAGTATATCATGATGGAAAATGAGTGTTCCTGGAAAATCTAGGCGGTCTAACATGGTAAAACCATATAACTGTGAAAGATAATTCTTCTTCTTCCTGCTCAGCCTTTCTCAGTCCACTTCTGGAAGTAGGCCTCCCCCAATCCTCATCATTCCTGTCTATCGGCTGCTGTGTTCAGCCATCCTCTGCCTGCAGTTCCCTTGATGTCGTCCAGCCATCTCAGTTGGTATCTCTCCGCTCCCCGTTCGGACGATCCTTTCCAGCCACTTGTCACGGTACTTTTTTAAATTTAAAATCCTCGAGCCCTAAACCCTCACGGCTATAATCTTTCAGTGATTTCTGAGCCTCCTTTGCTTTGTGTAAGCACTTAGGAAAGTGTAGCTTCACGGGAGGGCCTTCTGCCACTCGCATCTCACATAACTTTTGCAGTCCTGTGACACATCCCCGGATGGGATGGATATACAGGGCGTGGGTCAGTGGAGAGGAGACTGACCCTGAGAGAAGGTTTTGGTCCTGCCTTGCGACGTGACCAGCCCAGCGCCACTTTAAGCAGGCCACTCGCTGCATGACATCAGTGACACCAGTGCGTCTACAGATCTCCTGTTTTGGAACCCTCTCTCTGAGGCTGATTCCCAGCATCCTCCTTTCAATGGCTCTTTGGCGCGTCCTCAGTCTGTTGGCGCTATACTGAGTGAGCCCTTTTGTTTCCAAGCCATATGAAGCACACATGTGAAAGCTATAGGTTATTAACTATCATTATTTTATACCATAACTAATAGATTGGTATGAGGCTGACTACCCACGCTGTACAAAAAATGTTCACACTGCCAATGTCACCCCGGTTTCAGGGAAGGTCGACAAAAGTTGGAGGGCTTATGTTTATTTGAGATTTTGGAATTATTCTCTAAGTAGGTACACATGCACAAAATCACTCGTGTGCGTGCATTAAACGTTAATCTCACATGTTTATTTGCAACTCAGATTATAGATAGACGCTTTGATTTATATCTAAGTAAATAATTTGTGTGGAAATTAATTTAATAGAAATTAAATGCAGTTGTAATCACTTTTAAATTACTGAGAAATTCCAATGTAGTGATTAAACCGCCTTACTTATTATTTATTATTTAAACTACTTTCTATAATCTAAGTTGCAAAGATGGATGAAAATTATATGGCTCAAACATTCACGTACACAAACACGTCAAAGTTAGCGCTTTCGCATGCTGCATGCGTAGGTAAGGCCCTGATGAAGTAAACTAAACTCTGCAACTGTTGCTGCCTTCTTTAAGCGACCTGGGGGGGTATTGGCAAAAGTCAATCAATTTTCACAGTGTGGGTCCGGTCGATAGCTCAGTTAGTAGTGTCGCATTCCATGCCGAGAGCTCGGGCTCAAATCCCACCGAAGGTGAATGATTTCTCCATTCGGTCTTTATTTCAAACCAAAAATTAAAATACCGGCAAGGTTTACTCAGCCTTCACAAGAAATGAGTACCAGCGCTCTCGGGAGCTGGGAAAACTCTCACTTCAACTGAAGTGGTTGGCGTACGGCTGGCCCCCTTACCGGTAAAAATAATTCGGTTCATTTCGCCACATGCGACCCCTTCGGGGATAACGCGGCAAGAAGTTACACTATATGTGTAGCGTAGTTGCGAGTTGCATGTGGTCAGTCTCATGTCGCTTACAAAATGAAATGATTTAAATTTACGGACATGCAACAAACCGTTGCTAGAGGACAAACATTATTGTCGACCTTTCTTTATTGTTATAGCAACTTTTTTAGGAGACACACTTATTGTACGGCAAGCAAGGATGAAACTATTGTCGACCTTCCCTGTGACATTTTTAAAAGTAATCCTGTGCGGGAGGTTCCTCAATTCTTGAAAATCTTGGGGGTATATGTCACCCTGGAAGGGTGCCGCAGAGGTGTTGCTTCTGTCGTGAGGCGCTGCAAGGAAGTGGCGATTGATGTTGGTTTTGAATAAAACCGGATTAAAATTGGGAAGGGAACACAGATACTGGTAGATCATTCCATAAACGGGCAGTTTGACAAAGGAATGAGTCATAATAATGCCAAGTTCTCATAGTTTTGAGATTGACTGCAAAGGGACACAAGCAGAAATGAATATTTTTTTACAGTACGGGTGGCCAGCTTCATACCAATTTTAAAGTCTCGAAATATAATTATGGGCTCTTTGAAATACGAGTAGTATTAATATAAAGGAGAACTGAAAGACAAATTTAAGCGATTTTTTACAAAGTGTAAGATTTTGAGTTTTAAAAATGGCATTCTGCATACTGCATACATGAGAGTTAAAATGGTTAAATGGCCCTTGACACTCGCATTTCTGAGTTGTTTATTTATTTCATCACCAACACCTCTGTGGCACTACAGCAAGTGACATAGACCTCTAGAGTCTTTTGAATCCAGGGAGTCTCCCGCAGAGGCTTCCTTAAAAAAACAAATTATGTGCAAGGAGAATGTATGAAAATTCTGCAAATATTTCTATGTAATTCAACGTATAATTAAAATCAATTTTATTTTCAACAATTTACCCAATAAATACCTTTCTACACATCGTACTATTCATTTCCGATCGCATTCACCAACTGCGCTAAGCAAAACTTGTACTAGAGAGTATTCACAAACAATGCTATGCGTAGAGATGACTGATACTGTAAGTATTGTGAACAAGAGGAGAACCCCTCACTTATCCACCACCTTTTTTTTTAAGAAATCCGTTGCGGGAGACTCCTTAGATTTCAGAGACTCTAGGGTTCTATAAAACTTGTTGTATTGCCGCAGAGGTGTTAACGAGCTTGGTCGTCGCTACAAAGCACCAATACTCAAGAAAGACCCACTTGCTGTAAGGCTGGATGGACCTTTAGTGACCGGTCTTTAGTAAAGGTTTTATGATTTTTTAAACCCAGCGAAGAGCATATTTGAAAATATATATGGTATATTTTTTGTGCTCCGCGTGGATTCAAGCCCACAGCCTTCCATTTACGAGTCACAAGTGTTAACCACTAGACTATAGACCGGTCTAATGGAGGTCTAGGAGTTGTTAATAAGTTTGTTTTCAAGTGAGGTTTGGTTTATTATGTTTGTACACATGCAGCATATGTAAGCGCGAACATACAAATGCCTGCTTGTGGGCATGCATTAAATATGAGACTTAAAAACCAATTCATCTTTGCAACTTAGGGTTTTAGTGAGTATACATGCCTAGTTGGTTAATCCGATCATTCAACTTTCAATAATTTTCGGTCGATTTATTTCGCAAACATTTTTTTTTAATTAATTTAAATAGAGAATTGCAAGTATTACTTACTTCATACAATTCTTTTATGACTTTCACAAAAAAGTATTCGCAATAAAAAGTAAACTCATTATTTGAATTTTGTTATGAAGATGCTTCGTTTAAAAAAAGTATTTTAATAAAAAAAAAACAAAATGAATTATCTCGAATTGTCGTCACTATCAGTGATTTTACTTAAGCAGTAGTTTTAACACTTTGTACATAAATTTCCTTGTCTTATAGACTGGTGTGAGGCTGACCACCCATACGGTTATAAAACACTTATTTTGCCAATGTTCCAGGGTTTATGTTCATTTGAGATTTGGTATTGTTTATTTTTTGCAAGTACACATACAAAACCTTACGCATGTCTGCTTGTGGGTATGCCTTCAATATGAAACTATATACACTTAAAAATACTACATAGACTTACACGGATTATAATTAGATTATAGATAATGTACTAAATAGACTTAATTTAATACGAATACGATTTTCAAATCGTAAAATTATCAAATTTACATATTAATCTATCGATTGGTTTTTCAATGTCTCCCCTGTTTCAGGAAAGGTCGAAAAAAGTGACAGAGTTTATGTTCATTCGAGGTTTGGATCTTAATTTGTAAGTACACATGGAATTTGTAATCATGAACTTACACGTGTCCGTAAGCATGCATTTAATGCGAATTTTAAAAATTAATTTATCTTTGCAACTTAGAATATGGATATAGATTATAGATAGCTTAGGTGGTAGAACGCTTTCGTTCAATACCACATAACATAAGGAATATTTACGAATGGCGTTTTTATCCCAAAACACCATATTTTGGACTTGCACCACCATGCATCTTAGGACAAGATATATACACACGTGATTGGGAAGACCCTTGAGGTGTGACACACACAAAAACGACGCTCTTTTATCATGTACAAAATAAAATAAATACATCATCCTCAATATCACCCCTGTTTCAGGGAAGGTCGGCAAGAGTTGCAGGGCTTATGTTCATTTGAGATTGGATTTTTATATTGTAGGTCCACATGCGGCATGTGTGAGCGCGAAATTATGCGTGTCTGCTTGTGAGAATGCATTTAATATTTGCAACTTAGATTTAGATTTAGATCCTCATATCTATAAAGGCTTCCAAACCTATGACCAACGATTTGACCATAGCATGAACTGGCCGCCAAATTCTACCACGTTATTTCTGCCACTAGCACTTCTCCCAGTACGCCAGCGATCCGCTAGTCACAATCAATAACCTCATGCATATTAATGCGGGCTCATACACGTTATATTCACCAACTAATGTATAGGAACGGTTGCCGACCGACTCAGAACCGCATTCTTTACTTGTAATGATATGCGCCTTGCATAATAATATGCTGACGAATCTATCATACTCGTATGTACCGGCCAGCTGTGCCGAGGAAACACTTACCCCCGTATTCACGATCAAAACTGGCACTTCCTTAAGGGCAAACCAGCGCTTAGATTGGGGAAATTCATTTCAAGAACAATACTTAAGGTAAAATTAGCGCTTAATAATAATAATATTAGGATGATTTATTTGGTGAGCGCTGTTTTTGTGTGTATCACACCTCAAGAGCCCTCTGCGAGCTTGGTCGTCGCTAAAAACTAGCACTCGGGTAAGTAAGGTCGACACGTATATTAACCAACGCTTAAGCGCTGTCAAAATATTCCGTCACATTTCATTGTTATCACATTTTTTGTTTGATTGTGAATTTACATGAAAAAATGAATTCTTACTATAAACATGATTTTTACAAGTGTATTAACATTGTTTTGACGAGTTCATTTACATTGCTTGACCATCAGAATTGGGTTTGTTCTCCGGTATGGTCTAGGACCATACTGCAATGACAGATGAACTGTCAAAATATTCCGCCGCATTTCATCAGCACATTTTTTGTTTGGTTGTGAATTATTTACATAAAATAATGAATTCTTTCGATACAGTTGACTTCAACGAGAATAATAACATTGTTTTGTTCAAAAATAGTGTCCCAAGAAAATATATTAGAGACTGTAAAGACCCATTTACGTATTACGAAGAGGAAGAATTTAGACGACGTTTTTGATTGAAAAAACGCGTCGTTCTGTATACAGTTTTGCCGTTGCTCATTGAGGGTTGCAAAGCCAACGATTTCTTCGATCTGTTATTTTATCTTCTATTACAGGTTTTTCTTTAATCAGAGCCACCAGCAGCTCCTTTTCCGCTGGAGAAAACAACATATTTTTGGCGCTGAAATCGATCAAAACACTTTACATTGGATATTACATAAATGTATTTTTAAAAACTAATAGAAATTGTAAACAAACAAATTCGTACATATGGTTTACTTAAAGCAGTAATTGCGTTATACGTACTTATTTGTTGTCAAGTTTTATGCAAAGTTGATATGACATTGAAATTTGAAAGAGGCGGCAATGATAAGAGTGAAGTACGCCGAATATCGGTCGGAAGGTACTGACCAATTACAGAGCTGGGTTTTTTCGAGAGCCAATGACAAACCCGTACGTCTCCTGGGGGTTGGGCACTACGCTGATTACTGCTTGAGTGTTCTTTGTGAAACAAAACGCTCCAGAATGTCGACCCTTGAGTAAGTGTAGCGCTTGAGTAAGGCACTTAAATCAGTTTTGATCGTGAATACGGGGGTTAGCCTACCTACTATCTCAGTTGCAAATATTATACAAAAGGGTGTTAAAACGTGTAAAATAGTACCGATAAATAGTACCTGTGATACTTAAATAATGACATGAACAATTAAAGTCAGCAGACTGCATTGGCTGAATTGTGTCCAGTACCCTTAGTACGAGTTGCAAAACTTGAGTAATGTAAAGTTTACAGTAAATAGTGATTTTCCCCAAAATCTGCCGTTTTTGTTTGATTTTTTTTGAACTTGATTTTCTTTATCACTGTAACTCTTTTGCTAGGCCATAAAGTGTAAGAAACAAAAACGGCAGATTTTGGGAGAAATCACTCTTTAATATTTTCCGTAAACTTTACTTTTCTCAAGTTTTGCAACTCGTACTAAGGGTAGGTACAGCTAAGAAAGAAAAAAAGTACCGGTATTGTTTTTTTTAAGATCGATATTTATTTAGCTTCGATATATTTTTCGGAGTATTAAATAGGGTTTTCTTTTTTAAATGCGACGTAGTTTTGATGAAGACGGCTTTTTTTGGGAGCCAAAAATTTAGACCTTTGCAAAACGGGTGGGTGCCTGCCGCCTCCCCCCCAGCGACTGATTTTTTTGAGGCGAAATTTTGACGTACATATCTCGCCAGTGACCGATATTTTTTCAGAAATTTCATTTTTTGAAATATCGATTTGGTTTTCGATATTTTTTCAAATATCAGTTCATAATTGTCAAATTTATTTTCATCGATGTAGAATATTGTGATGTATTTTGGGGATGTTTATTGTGGATGGGGGATATCAATCAGACGAACAGATGAGTCTTGGTTTCAATGTGATGTATTATTCCATTTCAGTGTTTACAAGGCGAGAGACAAAACCAGACTGCTCAGTGAAGCAATAATAATCTCTAATAATATTATATTACAATAATACATTACCTTATATATGATATTACCTACTCTAAATAATCATATCATAATTATACATTACACCTCCCTCACTAAATGACGAATCTACATTACATTATATCATACTTATCATACTTATCATTATAACATATTATATCAATAAAAATTATATCTTATACAATTTCATCTTCTTTCATCTTGGGTACCGCAGGCGGTTCTCCCCCCTCGGACGCAGGCGCTCCGACCATGGTTGGAACCTGGAAACACCCGAGTCATTAGAGATCTGTCCTGCCTCATCCAACAGCTGACCCAACCCCAGGTCATTGTCAGACTCATCCTCCCAAGACACCTTTCTTCCGGAAATCTGATCATGATGTCTTTTCCAAATCTGATTTCCAGCTTTTACCAAGTAAATCCTGTTTCCCAATGTTTTAAATATAATGCATGGAACCCACTTCCCTACATTTCTGAAATCCTTAGTCATTACCTTTTGTCCAATTCTGAATAGTCCTTTAATCTTTCTTCCCCTGTAATTCCTTTGTTGATTTTCCTGATTTCTCTTTTTAAAAACACATACCTTTCTCCCCGTCTTTTTAAATGATTTCTCCCCAGGCACTACTGTATCAAAAATGGATCTTATTTTTCTACCTATCATAAGCACGCTCGGCTCCATCCCTGTTGCTAATGATGGTGCATTTCTATGATCTACTAAAAATTCCAAAAGCTTATCTTCATAATCGTTAGGAAACATACCATTTTTCATAAATTTTTTTAAAAAACTTTTTGTTGTTTTTACCGTATTCTCCGCCAAACCGTTTGACGCTGGGTGATTTACTGCTGAAGTTAAATGCTTAATATTTAAATTTTTGCAAAACCTTTGAAAATCTACTGATGTAAATGCCGTACCATTATCCGTTACAATGCAACTTGGAATACCTAACACTGAAAATATTCTCTTCAACTCTCTAATTGTATGCCTTGCATCAATTTTATCAACTTTTACAGCATCTATCCAATTTGATGCTGCGTCTACTACGACTAAAAAATATTTTCCTGCTAGCGGCCCGAAAAAATCTAAATGTATCCTTTTCCAAATATGTTGTTCTACCGGCCAACTTTTCAACTCGACTTTATCTGGAGATCCCATATTTCTTGCACATTGTGTACATTCTCTCACTGTTTTCTCAATTTCTGTATTCATCCCTAACCAAAAAAAATAATTTCTAGCCAAAGTTTTCGTTTTTACAATTCCCATGTGAGATTTGTGAATAAACTTCAAAATATCTTCCCTTAATGCCAATGGTATTACCAATCTGTTTTCATAAAATAAACAATCATTTGATTCGCTTAACTTTTCTCTTAAAAACCACCATTTTACCAATCCATTTGTCATTTTGGATTTATTTGGCCACCCTGTTTTTAAATACTCCTTTATCTCACAAATGACCTTGTCATTACGAGATGCTTTCTTGATGCATTCTACATTTAAATTTGTTTCTACTGCAATACAGTTTAAAAATTCTCCTTCAACGTCCTCAATGTTTATCTCATTTATGATCTCAATATTATCTTCCCCCTCATTATCCGTACTACTCATTGGTAACCTCGACAAAAAATCTGCTTTATTATCCTTTGACGGAACATATTCAATAGTATAATCAAATCCTTGCAAAATTAATGCATATCTTTGTAATCTATTAGCTGCCAGTATAGGTATGTTTTTATGTTCACCCAAAATGTGAACCAATGGCTTGTTGTCGCAAACTAGAATAAACTGCCTCCCATAAATATATTGAAAAAACTTTTTTAATGCGAATATAATAGCACATGCCTCTTTATCTAAAATAGAATATTTTTTCTCTGTATTCGACAAAGTTCTACTCGCATACGCAATTGGTCTTTCTAATCCGTTCTCGTATTTATGACAAATTATCGCCGATAGACCTTGGTCACTTGCGTCAGTAATTACCTTCACCGGTAACTCTGGATTATAATGTACCAGAATCCTATCGGAGACTAAAATAGCTTTTACTTTATCGAAAGCTAATTGACATTCTTTTGTCCAGCTAAATTTTGCTCCTTTTTCTAATAGTTTGTACAACGGCTGCAAAACGCTAGCTAAATCTCTTATAAAAATTCTATAATAATTTATTGCACCTAAAAAAGAGCGTACCTCCGATATGTCACTTGGAGTTTTCAAGTTTTTTATAGCTTCAACTTTATGTTGAAGTGGTTTCACACCATCCCTCGATATTTGAAATCCCAAATATTCAACTTCTGTCAACCCAAATTCACATTTTTGTAAATTAACACTAAATCCACTACGTTCTAAACGCTTAATTACCTCTTCCGTTGCCTTCTCCAATTCTTGCAATGTATTCCCATAAATTAACAAATCATCCATAAATGCTATCGCATCCAACCCTTGAATTGCCGAATATAAAGCTCTGCTAAATATCGCTGGTGACGTCGTGAGACCAAAAGGAAGTACCTTGTACCTAAATAACCCAAATGGTGACGAAATCACACAAAGATTTCTCGACTCCTCCGACAACCTTATTTGAGAAAAAGCATTTCTCAAATCTAATTTTGCATAAAATTTTGCTCCATTTACTCTATTTATTAAATCTTCTACTCTAGGTAACGGGTACTTTATTTTTTTTAACATTGGATTCAAAGTATTTTTAAAATCGGCACATATTCTGATTTCATCATTTTTTTTTTTCACAATCACTATTGGACTTGCCATTTCACTAGTCTCTACTTTCTCAATAATACCTTCTTGTAACATGCGATCTATTTCTTTTTCTACCCTTATTCTCAAATTAAAAGGAATTGGCCTCGGGTTAACAAATTTTGCCTTAAAGTCTTTTATAACTTCTATCTCCGCTTCAAAATTTTTAAAAGTACCTGCTTTACTCTCAAAAACAGCTGGATATTTTTTTCTCATACTAGAAAAAAAATCTGCATTATAATTCGTATTATTATTTCCTACTGAATAAATATTATCGCTAACATTGAATGAATTTATTTTAAAAGTATTCAAAAAATTCCGACCTAATAAAGAAGACGACCCTTTATATACAACAATTATTTCTATGTACTCTTTACTTCCTTGATATTCTACTCTCATGTACTTACGACCTTTTACTTGTAGTTGAGTACCATCATAGCTTGATAATTTCAAATCACAATGTTCTAACTTAATATTTGAAAAATGTTCATTAAATATGTGCCAAGGAATAATAGTCACCCCAGAACCCGTATCTAAAATCATTTTTAGATCTGTATCATTTACCTTTACGTTTAAAAAAATGGGACCATCCATCTCATTAATGGCCATTATTGTATTTATTCTTCGAAACTTGCATTTATTTGCATAATGACCAGATTTGTTACATTTAAAGCATTTAATATTATTATTATTTTTATTTAAAAACTTGCATGCATTTTGTTTATGACCGAATTTACCACAGTTAAAGCATTTATAATTATTATTCCTATCACTTGAAATACTTGCATGTCTAAAAATAGATTTCTTACTATCATTTGAATTATTTCGCTTGATTTCAGAATTTCGCTGTCTATCCCTTGACTTCCGAGTTTCTGTGGAATCCCTCGAATTACACGAACTCATTAAATTTATACTTTCTGAATTGTTTTGACCACACAAATGTTCCATTGTTCTCGCTAATTCTACACATTCAGATAATTTCAATTCCATTGCTTTTAAAAATATTCTCTGCTTTATTTTGTTCTGTCTGATACCTATTAAAAATATATCCTTCAAATTTGCCTCCAATCTATTCTCAAATTTACAGTCTACCGCAATTTTTTTCAATCTAGCTATATAATCCTTAATTGACTCGGTTTCGAGCTGTTTACATGAATAAAATGACTCCCTATACTCAAATATATTTTTTTTTACCCCACAATGACCCCCAATAATATCAATCAACTCCTCGAATTTCGCCTCCGAAATCTTTTTCGGAAAACATAGATCAGACACCGTCTGAAAAGTCTCCTTGGTGAGAGACGATAATAGAACAGCCCTTCTGCGTTCTTCAGTTAAAAACTTCTCATCATACAAAATGAGGACTTGGTCGAGCCGAAGTCTGAAGACATCCCAATCTCCAGTCCTATGGCAAAAAGGACTTAGACTCCTCAGTGTTCCCTCCATAGTCTGAAACGGCAGAAAGAAAGAAAACAAAAATCTTATCTGCTTCTGCGTCCGACAGTCCAGGAAACGCCTACGTGACCCTCAGAAAGTGGCTTCCACTCCCTGCAGCAGTCACCTCCAGGAAAATGACCCTCAAGGCTCCCAGCTCCTGCAGTACTCCCTGCAGCACTCCGCCCCAGTTGGATCCTCTCCTCTTGAAAAGAAAACCGCTGCAGTAACTCCCTGCAGCGATTCCTCTTGGCTCCGTGAGTTCTCTTCCTCTTGAAGAAAACCGCTCCTTCTCTTCAGACTTCTTCCAGTTCTCCCTGCAGCAACCTCGCCTCAGCTGGCTTCGTGATCCTCAGTCTTCAGATCCTTCTTCCTTCTCGAAGATTCCCACATGTTGCTCTTGCAACAATATTATTTTATTTCTTCCAAAAAAAATTTTTTTATCCCGTTTTATATGGTTCTTCTTTATCCTGACTGCGCCACTGTGATGTATTTTGGGGATGTTTATTGTGGATGGGGGATATCAATCAGACGAACAGATGAGTCTTGGTTTCAATGTGATGTATTATTCCATTTCAGTGTTTACAAGGCGAGAGACAAAACCAGACTGCTCAGTGAAGCAATAATAATCTCTAATAATATTATATTACAATAATACATTACCTTATATATGATATTACCTACTCTAAATAATCATATCATAATTATACATTACAAATATGCATGCCAATGTCACCACTGTTTCGGGGAAGATCGGCAAGAGTTGTTGCTCATTTAAAAAAATATATATGTTGTAGGTCCTCATACGGCATGTGTAAGCGTGAACTTATGCGTGTCTGTTTGTGGGAATGCATGTAATATGAATATTAAATATAATATATCTTTGCATCTTGTATTATAGATTACACTCAAGGTTATGAAAGTGTCATCTAAGGCATTTTATAAGGAAAGATATCATCGAAAAATGTGAGAAAAATTGTGAAAAAAGTAGGTTAGAATTTGTTAATAATTACTTTTACAAAATGAATCACATATTTCTTGATTCGTGTACCAATGCGTAAAGTGACAGCCCGCCATTTTTAAATTTATGTGCAATTAGAAAATACTATTCGCACAGCACTAATTCTTTAGAAACGTCACTTAATAACTACCTACCGAGTCTACTATTAAACTATTTTAATAAATCACAATACAAATTCGGTTCTCAGAGAGTTTTATTGTATGAAAAAAAAATCATTACAATTTCTACTTTTGCCGCTCCGAGCGCCCATAGACAAGAAAGTGAGTTGACCACAGACTACCGTGTTTTTTTTTTACATAATTATGGCTGTTCGACGTGTCTATTTACAAGCAGCTTGCCATGTATAAAACTTACGATGAGGTCCGAATATTTTACAATTTGAATGAGCCTTCATTGGATGCGCAGAGAGGATTCAGTACAAAATATACTCAACTACAAAATATACGGTTTTTAACGTCCTCAGAGGAGTTGCTCCATCCTACTAGTGTGAATTGTGCAGAGTCGTAACAGATGGCAGACGACGCAGGTGACAGTTAGAACGGCACAGTGACAAAACAGCACATGACATAACGACACAAGATAGAAAACACATGAGAGAACGATTCATGAAAGAACATAACAATGACAGTACCTATATCACTATGACAAAACAACACAAAAAATACATTCCTATGACAAAATAACACAAAGACAAAACATCATATACCTAAAACAGATATACCATAAACGGCACACGAAAAAACATCACAGAAGTACAACACAGTTGTCATTGGATGTACTTTCCTGTGATGTTTTCTCATGTGATGTACTGTCATTGTGATGTTCTGTCATGTGTCGCTATGTTATGTGTCATTTTGTCACTGTGCCGTTCTAAAATGGAACCGACGCCGTAAATAAGCTTCTTCGGCGAAACAGAACGGAATTTGGAGACAGGATGGAGACATCCTGCTGGAGCAGTCTACCTCTGGAGTTGAGACCAGAGACCAGTGTTGGCAGTTTCAGGAATTTGCTAAGACACATTTGTTTAACAGAAGCTTCAACACACAAAAGCGCCCTAGGGGTGGCTAGTGCCACTAAACGACGCTGTATAAAATTAGCCAATAATTATTATAATGACAGTTATCTTATTGAAAGGCTTTGGTTCGAATCCAAAGGTAGATTCGAGGAATTTTTCTCTCAATATATCAACTTTCACAACAATGATGACGCACATTTTTAAGATAAAATATAAAAACGTTTGAGCTACAGCCAGTTATTGAGTAAAGGGGAAAATGTTACAGTTACAGTTACGAAAATTGTGGTCATCTCTCAGCAGCTCAGTTGGTCCATTGCAGTCTTGCGCAAGAGGTATGCAACTACCTGTCTGGTCTCATACCTTTTAAAATAACCTGTCGCGTTTGGAAACCTACCAGAGTAACTACTTTAATTGCAAGCGAAGTGTTGAAGCATATTTTAAAAGTTTATCGATAAAAGTAATACATTATTTTCAAAGTGGCAATGTGGTATCTAAATCTAAGTCGCAAAGGTATGTATCAATTGAGATATGAGATGTATAATTGAGATTGAATGCCGCATGTGGATCTACAATATAAAAACCCAATCTCAAATGAACATAAGCCCTGCAACTCTTGCTGACCTTCCCTTAAACAGGGATGACATTGTCAAAGTGAACAATTTTTTACAGTATGGTGGTCAGCCTCATACCAACCTATAAGTCAAGGAATATGACAAAAATGTATGATGACAAAAAAAAAATACTGGGAAAAAGACTGACGTTTGCTCGCTGAGAAAAAGGTCTTGTATGGGACTGCCATCCTTAGCAACCAATAACAAGATATTTTTATGCCTTTCTCTATCAACCTGGCCGGGTGACGTTTTGGTGCGATTTTACTTCACTCTTGGGTGAGACCGCCGTCCTAAGCGACCAATAATATTTGTTTGCCTAGCAACCCAGCCAGGTCACGTCACAATATTTTCTATTCTAAGTCATGCACTGAGTCCATTTTGTGATAGGTATAAAACTAAGGTATGTATGTCAAAGTTTAAGAACGCTGAAGTTGGTATCTATTGGCATGAAATTCCTACACGACTTTTTGAATTTGGAACACTGAATTCAAATACGGAAGCCGAAGTAAAAAAATGAAACAGTTCGCATATTTCTGGCACACAACAAAAGTGAGGTTATGTCACAATGTCAGAAAAATAAAATGTAGGCAGAGAAGAAAATGTAGTCACGATTTACAAAATATGAATAAACATTTCGCAAGGCGGACGCAGTGAGTATACATTTTATTAAAAGATTCAAATCTCGGACGCAAAATTCACACGAGAAATTGCGTTTTAATCTGTTTGACTTTCACGACGAAATTATTTTGATGAATTTCAAACAAATTGCTGCAATCTCGCATTGCAGTTCAAGCAGGGACATGTATCCCATACAAGCACTCACTCAGAGCTGCTCAGGCAATAATAATAATAATAATGAGTTCATTTTTGTATTTAGTACCTCTAAATCTAATCTAAATCTAAGTTGCAAAGATATATATCATTTTAAATTCATATTAAATACTTACATTCCCACAAGTAGACATATAATTTCGCGCTCACACATGCCGCATGTGGACCTACAATATAAAAACCCAATCTCAAATGAACATACACCCTGCAACTCTTGCCGTCCTTCCCTGAAAATGGGGTGACATTGGCAAAGTGAACCATTTTTTACAGTACCTATGGCCGCCTATGGGTGGTCAGCCTCATACCAACCTATAAGTCAAGGAACATACACGACAAATTACATTTTTTAAATTAATAAATAATAATATGTACCTACTTATGGACATCAAAACTAAAACAGAAAACAAATAACTTAATAAACCCTAGCCGCCAACATTACAGATCAACCGCCATACATAATCGCTACAAACCTACAAGTAGAGGTATTTGTGTAAAGATGGCGTACTTGTTATAGTAGGCATTTACAAGTGAATTACTTTTAATTCTTAACCACGTTTCTACGTTTACCAAAGACCGGTCACCAAAGGTGCATCCAGCCTTGCAGCAACTAGTCTTGCATGAGAAATTGACGCTATAACCAAACTCGCAAAGGGCTCATAAGATTTTAATTCACACAAAAACGGCGCTCACCAAATAAATCATCTTAATTAATATCGCCGCCTTAAAGGTAAAACTGATTAAGTGCTGATTCACTGATTTGAGAAATCGTGGATAAAACATTTTATTGTGAGTAACTTCTCCTACTCTTAAAAAAATTATACAACTACAGGATGATTACAGGTTTAGTGTTTTCTCTCATTGAAAATAGGAACAAGGTGCATTTATCTGAGAAACCCATGTTAGTTTAATATCTATCATTGAATATAGGGCATGTGGAAGGAAGAATGAATGATGATAGACTGACAAAGTTTATATACAAAGAAAGTGTGAAAGGAAAAAGAGGGAAGGGACGACCGAAAAAAGTATGGAGTGATCAGATTGAGGAGATTGTGAAAGAATGGGATATACAAAGTGAGCGTAAAAGAAGAAAATGCATGAAAAAGATGATGGATATGAATGAATTGAAAGAGACATGTCAGGATAGGAAAAAATGAAGGCAACTCTGCAGAGGCTCTGGCCACCTCTAGTGGAATGGCGACAGAGTTACAGTTACAGTTATAGAAAGTAGGAAAAATGTGCATTTATCTGAGAAACCCATGTTGGCTTAATATGTAACTTATTTAGTTTTACCTTTAAGGTGTCGATATTATTATTACCGCGATTTGAGATCCTAAACAATTTAATAATGGACATTTTTAAGCGTGCTGTCTGTGGCCTTTTGGTATTGAACTTTATACTTTATGTAGTTAATTTTTTTAATGTCAAAATGCACGGTCAAATAATTCAACTGCCTCAAAGGCCTTCCTGATTTATCTGATCGACAACCTTCAATGGAGAGATAAAAGAAAAATGAATGAAAATGTCGTTGTAGGATTTCCTATGAAAGTTCACAAATTCTCTCTAAAATAACGTCCTTATTTTTTAATATTTTGAAATGCTTTCAATTCTCGCAAACAACAATTAGTTACTGAAGTGATTTCAACAATATTAAGTAAGAAACTGTAACTCTGTCGCCTTTCCGCTAGGGGTGGCCAGAACCTCTGCAGACTTGCCTCGGTTTTTTCCTATCCTTACATACCTCTTTCAATTAATTCATATCCATAACCTTTTCCATACATTTACTTCTTTTACATAGTTTGTATACCTCATTCTTTCACAATTTCATCAATCCAATCCAGCTATACTTTTCTCTCTTTTCCCTTCCACATTTGCTCTGTGAAGCTCAAGTCAAAGATAAATGTCAAACAATTTCACAGTTACAAATAAACAAATACGCAAAATGAAAATAAACAATAAATTAAATTCAGTTAAACTATTAGAATGAACATTTAAGATTAAGATCCTTTAACGACAGCATTGCAGATCAATCGCCATTTCTTCGGTCCTTACATACTTCTTTCGTTTCATCCAGAGTCATAACCTTTTTCATTCTCTCTCCATTTGTTGTATCGCTACGATATAATAAAATCTAAGTTGTAAATATTTACATTTTAAGCTCTTTTTATTAAATGCATACCCCCAAACAGACACGTGTACAAATGCTGCATGTGTCTAATCTAATCTAAGTTGCAAATATGTAACATTAAAGATTCACATTATACCTATGTATTTTCATAAGCAGACACGTATAAATTCGCGCTTAAACATGTCGCATGTGAATACCCGAATCTCAAATGAACATACACCCTGCAACTCCTGCCGACCTTCCCTGAAACAGGGGGGTGACATTGGCAAAGTGAACCGTTTTTATTGTTCCTTGACTTATAGGTTGGTATGAGGCTGACCACCCATACTGTAAAAAATGGTTCACTTTGCCAATGTCACCCCTGTTTCAGGGAAGGACGGCAAGAGTTGCAGAGCTTATATTCATTTGAGATTGGATTTTTATATTGTAGGTCCACATGCGGTATGTGTTAGCGCGAAATTATACATGCCTGCTTGTGGGAATGCATTTAATATAAATCTTAAATGATATATATCTTTGCAGCTTAGATTAGATTAGGTGGTCAGCTGCATACCAACCTATAAGTCAAGGAACGTACACAATAAATTACATCAATTATAGTACCTACTTACTTACAAACTAAAATTCAAACCTCAAACCTTAATATAAATCTTAAATGATATATATCTTTGCAGCTTAGATTAGATTAGATTAGATTAAAGGAACAAAAACCCAAAAACTTTTTAACGACTTTCCCTGAAACAGGGGTGGCATTGGCAAAGTTAACTATTTTTACCTAGTATGGGTGATCAGCCTCATCCCAGCCTGTAAATCAAGGATAATAATCAAGCGATTATCCGAAAAAAACGATTTTATGAGTATCCTTGTCTGGCAGACCAAGCTCGGAGAGGGCTCTTGAGGTGTGATTTACACAAAACAGCGCTCACCAATTAAATCATCCTAATATTAGTATCGTTGTACTTGCTTCGGCAGTACATCTACTAAATTATTATTATTATTATTAGTGTAAACATTAAATTTTGAAAGCAGCTCACAGTGGGGTACATACAGTATCGATTGATGTAATATTTCTAACATTAGTCACCACATTGCAAAACCTTGTTGTCAGGTTTCACGTTTAATTAATTAATAATAAACTATTCTTACAAAATAATACAATGTATTGGAAAGTTTTAAACGATTGTTAGCATAGCTTCACGAAAACCAACTTACTCTTACTGTATCCTGCCGCCGTTCCACTAGGGGTGGCCGGTACCTCTACAGATGCGTCTCCACTTTTTTCTATCCTTGCATACCTCTTGGCTCTTTCACCTCTTCGACAATAATCACTTTCTTTCATACACACTCTTCTCTTATTGTCACTCTGCAGGTTCTTTTCTTTCGTAATCTCACCTATTTAGTCTATCCTATCCATTCCTTCCTCGGTCTTCCCCTTCCACGCTTCCCTCTGGCATTTCCTCTGTACACTCTTTTCGTTAGTCATTCATTACCCATTCTTTCAAGATGTACAAAATGGAAAATACTCAAGAGAGGGGTGGCCAGAGCCTCTGCAGAGAACCCCCAATTTCTACCTTTCCTTCTCCATTTTTTCCCCACTACTGCAATTATCCTATTAGGGTAATTAATTAATTATTTTTTAATAGTGACAACCCTATTAGGGTTATTGCGGTGGTGGGGAATACGGTTGAATATTGAAATGAAAAAGTTGAATACGGTTGATAGATATTGAAACTATCCGAAGGTCCAGTTACGTCACATCCGCCTTAATTAAAAATTACCTGTTTTACCGGAAACCTAAAATGCGCGAATTTTAAAGACCTATAATTTAAAAACGACACGTCAATTATTGTTTTTCTTAAGAACTCAGATGCATTTTAATATCAATATATTTACGCATGCAGTGTATGTGAATGTGAGCATGCATTTAACATTAATCTTAAATGCTTACATATTTTTGTGACTAAGATTATGGATTAATAGATATAGCCTCTTTAAATGGGTTTTCATCTAACCGAGCGTTCATATCTTTTTGTATCCATAAGAAAAACATGGTTCAAAGTTCTGGAATTTAAAAAAAACATAAGGAGATACAACTATTGACTTAGGTAGGTACTCGTGGTAACAAAAAAAATCGTTTTGAAAATTGGTAAATTTGAATTATATCTACTTACATACAATATCGGCTTCTGAGTTCTACACATTTCAAAACGTCTAACGAAATTGTGACATCACACGGACGGGGTGCTAAGGCAAAGGCTAGATCATTTTTTTTTTTTTTGAAGGACTCCAGATACAGTGACGTTTGCCCACCGAGAAAAAATCAAATTTCAAACATGCGTGCGTTCCTTATTCATTTGGAAAATGAGATTTTTTTTGTCAAGATTGTTTTCAAATTACATTTATTAATTAATTAATTAATAATAAACGGTAATTTTTTAACTAGGTTGAAATGAAAATCGACATTTTAATATATAATCTAAGCTGCAAATATATTAATTAATATTAATTAAATAAACAAAGTTTTAATTCGCTTTTATAATTTTATTTCTGTCTAGCACTTTCGTCTACAAAGCATCTTCAGGACAATAAGTTGCAAATATTTGTACACTATCATTTAGGATGCACGTCCACAAGCAGACACCTTCATGATCACGATTAAGCATGCTGCATGTATACTTATAAAAATAAAGCACAACCTCAAAGGCACATAAAACCTGCAACTCTCACCGCCTTTCCCTGAAACAGCCTGTGTAGTATTGTTAAATGTAAATCAAATTTTACAGTAGATATATGGTTGTGAGGTTTAGTTACTATGTCAAAGGGTTAGGGTTTGAACTCCACCAAGGGTCTCTGAAATGATTTCCCATTTCAGTGTTTAATTATTTCAAAAACAAAAATCTTACAACCGGCAAGGGCTTCACCGAAAATGAGGATCAGTCTCCCCAGGGGCAGAAAACCCCCACTTCACTTGAAGTGGTTAGCGTAAGGCTAGCCCCCTTACCTTTAACAATAAATAAGACCACTTTGGGAACAACGCGATAAGAAGTTGCACTTTACGCGCAGCTTTCTTATTGTATCTTCAGCATTCCCATACATAATATCGACACCTTTAAGGTAAAACTGAGTAAGTGACATATTAACATGGGTTTCTCAAGTAAATGCACCTTTTTCTCTATTTTATACGAGAAAAAACAGTACAAGGATGTGAAAATCTAGTAATTCAGTACCTAGTTTCTCATGAGCACTTCCATATAATTAGTTCACTCACTATAAGAAGTTCCACCCAACAAAATATTTTACCACGATTTCTCAAATCAGTGAATCAGCCCTCATTCAGTTTTACCTTTTAGGTGGCAATATGTTCATATACACAACTTATCAAATATTATAAGCGAATCATGTTTTTTTTCTTACCTCACAATCCACAAAATATGATCTTGTCCAACACTCTAACTTTAGTTTCACTGCCTCCTTCGCTCCGCAACCTTTTTATAAAACAGCACACCTACCACCAACACTCACTGCAATCTCATCCCTAACACTGCACACAAGAAGTCGCGGGATTAGTTCCACTCTCACGGGATTTGCAAGGACTATTTTGAAGTGTCACAGGACTTTGTGTTGCCGACTCCACTTTCCTCGCAGGTATTTTCTGTACTGTCGTTGTGGCACAGGCGAGCATGAGTCGACCGACCGACCAAGCAGCTACTTCAGAAAATCATACCTGGTGGGGGTGGTCAATTGCGGAGTATCTGATACACAAATTGTGACGGAGTAACTAATAATTTAATGGTTAATTTAAAACAGCCACATTTTGGTCAAACTGAGAAAAAAGAAGTGTACTTTCATTAGGAGCAGAACTATTTTTCAGTATTTTTTTGTCTATACGTCCCCACAGTGCTTGTTTGGCTTATCTATCATTTGATTCAAATGTGACTTTTCAATGAAATTGTATTAACAATCACGTCATTCCTTAACTTATAGGTCGGTATGAGGCTGAGCACCCATATCTACTATAAAAAATGTTCACTTTGCCAATGGCACCCCTGTGTCAGGGAAGGTCGGCAAAAGCTGTAGGGCTTATGTTCACTTGAGGTTTGGATTTTATTTGTAAGTACACATTCGGCATTTGTAAGCGCGAACTACACGTGTTTGTTTGTGGGCATGCATTTGATATGAACTTTAAATGTTTATATATCTTTGCAACTTAGATTAGATAGATAGATTCTACACGATCAGAGCTATAAAAAAATATATGAAACGCGATAATGTGAGTGGTTTTATATATATTGAAAAAAAAAATTCCAGTTTTCATAAGGCACATTGGTCCAGTACACGTACAAACATTGCTCTTGTGATATTAACTCTATTGGACATAGGACAAACAAGCACTTATTGACGTACAAGCAAAATAGTAACTTTTTATGCAGCTCTCATGACGACCTAATCTCCGCCAAACATTTTGGTGCAAGTCGTCATGTTCGTGTTATTTAGGGAAAAAAATTAATTTATATAAACCAACTCGCAATGCTTTAACTAATTTTTAGACATATAAAATATCGAATATTTTGAGTACCTGTTACTTACTATTATTTTCTGTATCGCCCGTCACTAATACCTTCCATACAACTGCCGGCTTCATAATAATAATACCTACCATTCAAATTCCTAAGTATTTACCTCACAGCCTGACCGGACACACACCGACACACGTATAGCTGTCGCAGGTCCTTCATACAATGCTCAGAACAAAAGAAAGAGATGACGAATCATCAACAGGTAGGTGCTAATACGGTGAACGTAAACCAGAGTTAATTTTGATTTCAGTTATTCCAAGGTTCACTTACGGTTAAAGCATTTTTTTTAATGTAAAATTTGCAAATGTGAATCCATGTTGTTCATTGAAGGTGCAATTCTTGATGATGATGATGATAAAACGCAACTAAACGCAACTAAGCTACACATATAGTGTAACTTCTTGCCGCGTTATCCCCGAAGGGGTCGCATGTGGCGAGTTGAACCTATTTATTTTTACAGGTAAGGGGGCCGGCCTTACGCCAACCACTTCAGATGAAGTGGGGGTTTCCCAGCTCCCGAGAGAACTGGTACTCATTTCTTGTGAAGGCTGAGTAAACCTTGCCGGCATTTTTATTTTGGGGTTTGAAACAAACACCGAAACGGGAAATCATTTCTGACACCCTCGCCTCGGCGGGATTCGAACCCGAGCTCACGGCATGGAATGCAAGCACTCTAGCAACTGAGCTATCGACCGGTCTAATGATGGACGACTAGATGATGGATGATTTCTTTCCTGTGGCGCCATTTAATGGTCCAGGACCATCTCAAGGGCGCCATGGCTTTTGGAGAAAAGTAGTGTCTTCAGTTCCTTTCTGAAGGTGGTGGTGGGCTGGTTCGCGCGAACACCGATGGGCAAATTGTTCCAGGAACCGGCCCGGCCATCGCAAAGCTTGCCGCCTTATCTTCAAATTGTGTCATCACCTATTTATTTCTACAGGTAGGTAAAGGCAGTCAGCCTCGCTAGGAGTTATTAAGGGGATTTCAGAAATCAGATGACATGGTTCGCGATTTGAGACAACCGGACATGTAAAAGAACATATCAAGGAGAAAGTATTTTTATGAAGTAAATATAACAAGTAAATATATAAGAAAATGGATTTTAAAAAAAGCTTGTGTGCATGCAACGGCATCTGTTGAACCAGGGTCGAAGTTATCGTCGTGGGATTCGAACTAACGTTATCCGGTTCCAAATAACCCGACTTGATCCCCGCGGCCATAACACCGACAATTAAAAACAAAAAAATAGTGGCTTTATTACATGACTGCAACTGACAAAAGAACGTCCTCACACAAATTTCAAAGACAAAACGCTACGCTATATTTGTAAGGTTGCTTGCATAGACGTTTGTGGAACATTTTCCATTAAAAAAAAAACTATTTTTTGCCAGTTCCAGCGGTTTAACAGAGTGTATACAAAAGAAAAAAATGTATCTGTGAAGAAAATGATGACTGTGAATGGGTGGAAGTGTCAACTTGCAATGACATCAAGCCGAGAGTTTAATGGTTGAATGGCTAGACCTGGCTACTTGTTTTGCATCTACCTTTCCAATGGCGCTGCAGCCCATATAGAGCCTTGACCTCCTGTAGCATCCACCTTCAGGTCCTGTTGTCTTCAGCGGCTGACTTCCAACTTGTCACCTGGAGGAGATGCGCCGTCTGACTATTAATAGCTTCCAGAAATGCAGACGTGACGGCACCATTCACTTGTCATGTTTTACCACCTGTAGAAAAATATTGCAACCTATCATCCTATCCTAAGTCGCAGTCAGAGAAATAATATCAAACTTTCAGTGCACAGACATAAAAACGCATTAATTGTAAATAACATAAATGTAAATGCATGAAAAAGGTGATGGATATGAAGGAATTGAAAGAGGTATGTCAGGATAGGAAAAAATGGAGGCAACTCTGCAGAGGCTCTGGCCACCCCTAGCGGAATGGGGACAGAGTTACAGTTACAGTTACAGTAACATGAGCTCTGAAATTTTTCTCAAATATGCCTGACGCTGCAGTGAAGTTGGCAAAAGAGCAGCTCATCCTCAGTCGTCGTGCAAAAAGGGTGCCTCCTGAAAACGTTGGCTACGTCACCAACGAAACGTGAAGAATTATGTAAGTCATAATTATGTTATACCTACCTGTTATACCTGTAGGTATTTCTTTTAAAAAGTGCTCCAAGAATTTATTCGAAACTATTATGATGACTGCTGTAGGCCTTTTTTTAACATAATAAAAATATTTTTGAGGTCCGTCCGTATGGTTTGTAAGACAACTGAAAAGAAAGTTGAAATGTTATAATATTTGTATTATCCTGTAAAAAATTGCCCTGTTCATAAAAAATAATTCCTTGCACTATTTTTCCCCATTATTGATTTTAATACTTACCTTTTTTCGTAGACGTTTCATCAAATGGATCCAAGAAATTTTCCGTAACATTTTTTTTTTGCGCAAAAATGCAGCTCCATCTTCCAGCTCTGACTTCAACTCTTGGGGAACCCGTTAGCATTGTTGATAATACAACCTTCCCCGTAGCGCGCCGTCTCGCTCGCTCGCACCGCCACCTTACGGCCGGTACGGGAATATGACAGAGACGAACGATGTTTTGACAACTCGTAAAACAAAACAACTACGTAACCAAAGTGCGTCGGTAAAACAGAATGCATTCTTACCACATGAAGAAAAAAATGTCAACAAATACTTCACAATATAAAAATGGGCGTATACGTTGTTTTTACATAATATTTTCACAAAAAATCCGACATAGTTTATTTTTAAACGCTATCTATTTTAGTTTCTTGATAAAAGTCATCTTTGTCTATCGTCAGCACGTCATACGGCTCCGACGAAACGTTGAGAAAATCGACCTTCCCCATCATCACGAGTCGTAAATCCCTTTTTTTCAATTTTATGTAAAATCTCTTACGACCGTAATTCTGACTTTAAATCATTAAAAAAATGTTTCTCCGTGAGGATCCTGCACACAGATAGCGGTGAAACGATCTTGGGCTCAAAGTCAGATCTAAGGATCTCAATAATTCACGTTGATATTCATTCAAAAAATTATTATTTTTGATTGATGAATAAAAAATTTAAATAGTACAAAAATAGTATCTTCTTATTTAGAAGTATTGTAAGCTAGCGACATCTAATGGGAAAATCAACCAGTTATAGCTTTGAAGTTTCGCCGCTAGATGTAGCTTTACTTTAAATTTACTTAAACTATATATATATATATATTTTACTTAAAATAATTAAACAATAATAATAAAACAAATATTATTTTGTTTACTAAAAATTTATTTGGACTTTATATTGTTTTACAATAATAAAATTAATTATTTCATTGCTGGCTTGAAATTAACCGACACAAATTCCAAAGACAACAAAGTTGTAGCGTCATTCGTCCAGCTTATCAGGGAAAATGCAAATGTATATTTTGTTGGTAATTAATTCCTTGACTAATAGGTTGGTATGAGGCTGACCACCCATACTGTAAAAAATGTTCACTTTGCCTTATGGCTCTTAGGGCTTATGTTCATTTAAGGTTTGGATTTTATTTGTAAGTTCACATTCAGCATTTGTAAGCGCAAACTACACGTGTTTGTTTGTGGGCATGCATTTGATATGAGCTTTAAATGTTAATACATCTTAAATTATAGATGGTCCTTTTATTAACCACTTATACCAAAATTTTAGTAAGCTTTTTCTTTTCTGAAGCCGGGTGACGTCACAATATTTTCCACAGTTTATTTGTGCCGAATCCATTAGAGGTCGGCAAGCCTTGGAAAGCTCTCAGTAAATATTAGTAAGTAAGTAAATACATTCTAAATATTATCATTGTACTGAGAAAAGGGATTTTTATACAGTTTGCGGATGGTCATTTTTAACATTAAAAATCTTTCACTTCAAATATATTAAAATATATTATTAGGAAGATTTATTCAGTGAATGCTGATTTTGGCCTCAAGAGCCCTCTGCGAGCTTGTTCGCCGCTGTAGAAAGCACCAACACTACTTACAGCGCCTGTGCAAAATGTGAAACCGCTAATCTGTGTTATTTTGGCGTGGACTATGAGTCATGCGTGCTTCCAGTATCCACGGCTTGGAAACAAAAGAGCTCACTTAGTACAGTACTAACAGACTGAGGACGTGCCAAATAGCCATTGAAAGGAGGATGCTGGGAATCAGCCTCAGAGAGAGGGTTCCAAAGACGAGAGATCCGTAGACGCACTGGTGTCACTGGTGTTATACATCAACCTTTTATGAAGACTACAGGGAAAAACAAGGAGTGTTAGCAAAAATAAGTAAATAATGTACGAATGCCATCTAGTGGCATCTGTGTATATCTAAAGCTCTGCAAAACTTGTAATGCAACAACAGTCGCTATCACGGTTCTTTGTGACAGGCAATAACCATGAGAAATACAGTTATAATTTTATAATAAATAACAAGTTATAATTTTGATTTAGCTACTTAAAATATTCAACTGACATTCCTTGTTCTTCCCCTGTAGTCTTCATATTATATCCACCTTGGCATATTATAGCAACTAATACAAAAATTGTAGTAAGCTTTTTCCTTTCCTAAGCCGGGTGACGTCAGAATATTTTCTACTGGTCCCCTTGATGCGCACATTCTCAAGCAAGACCCAGTCAGACTGCCTGGACCCTAGATGTTAATCACTAGACTACAGACCGGGTAATTGTTCACAAACTTTTAAAGACCAAGATATTTTACTTACTATTTTAGATACTTTGAAGCTTTCTTTCAAGCATCCAGTAGATTAACACAATGTCAAATAATCAAGAATCCCATTATTTCTGTAAAACAATATTATAATAAGTACACGATATTATTTTATGTAATAGTAAATTCAATAAATTACTTAATATCACAAAATAAGTTCATTATGATTTTTATTACTAAACCTATATTAAAATATAGTAGGTACATAATTAGTATTTGTTTCAATTCAATTTTACTTATTTTAGAATATAAATACAGTTTTTAATTGAAACAAGTGCTTAAATTATTATTTATACATGTTATGTACTCACTTTACAGGAAATAAATGCATGTAAATTTATAAACAGATAAAAAAATACGCGCAAAACCAAACTAATAGGACATTCTATAAGACATAGCACCTTTCTTAGCAACATCTTTGAAGAAAAAATCTTGGGAAGACAAATAAGAAGTCAACCAAGAACTCCATACTTCCATGATCATGGATGTCTCCTGCTGCTCACAGCTCAAGAGGATGGCAACCAACAGAGATAGATGGCTGGCACAACAAGGCGCTGCCTTTACAAGAGGATGGCAACCAACAGGGACAGATGGCTGGCACAACAAGGCACTGCCTTTACAAGAGGATGGCAACCAACAGGGACAGATGGCTGGCACAACAAGGCACTGCCTTTACAAGAGGATGGCAACCAACAGGGACAGATGGCTGGCACAACAAGGCACTGCCTTTACAAGAGGATGGCAACCAATAGGGACAGATGGCTGGCACAACAAGGCACTGCCCAAGATGATGAAGAGGTTTAAGGAAACTGTTTTTCTTGCAATTAAGTTTTTTGCAGATGAAATATCATACATATATTTTTTTAAAGAAATGAAAGGATTGATCGATGTTTGTATTTTTAAATCTTTGTTCAATCTTATAGACTTACCATCTAAATCACGGGTCTCCAAACTATTTTACCCAAGGGCCGTATTGAAATTTCAAGTTGGTATGGCGGGCCAAAACAGCCTAGGTGACTTGTCCCCTGGGGTGGAATATTTTGAAAATTTGACACTTGGAAACAGTGTTTTTTAAGCATTTTCAGTCTATTTTAACAAGTAAATTAAAATTGTACGATCTTTCCGTTCTCAATATCTAAACCAAAACTATTTTCAATGACGTCTGCGGGCCGGACATGATCCTTTTGCGGGCTGCATTTGGCCCGCGGGCCTTAGTTTGGAGATCCCTGATCTAAATAATGAATACACATTGTTAAGTTTCTAGTCGCTACGTCTATTTGTTTCTCCTGTAGGTGCCGTTGAGGCTGTACAGCAGGTGCCTGAGCTTGGACGCCCCCCGCGCCTCCCTCTCCTTGTGTGCCTGCTCCTTGAACAGCTTCCACTCGGCCCTGACGGAGGCGTCCTTGGGGCCCCACTTCTCATCAGACTGGAAACAGCGCTTCCATGTCTGCAAAAGGAAATGAAGCGTTAAAAAATGGTTGAGAAATGAAACAGGAAATCATTTGTGATGCCCTAGGTAGGAATAGTACCCTAACCCCTTCAGAAATGCAATGTGAGCATTCTACTAAATGAGCTATCGACCAGACGTGTCCAATCATAAGTTAAAACATTTCATTGCCCAGATAGCAGGTCAGTTTGCTGCAAGTTTGATTTGTATATAAATTTATATTGTCATGTCAAATATGACCAAATAAGTTTGTTGCAATATTGCTGCAACGTTGTGCTCACAGCATTATATTTTTTCTTTATGTTTCCTGCCTGCATAGTGCATTTTAACCGCCATAACGTCTGTCAACTGTCAAGCCGGCTTCTTCTCTCTGACAATTCTTCCCCTCGAAATCGTCAATTTTCAAGGTAATTATACATTAAATTGAAAAAAATCATTTTTAGCGTGTTCCTTAGTTCATAAACTATTTAACAGTATATAATTTGTAGCAAGTTCTATGTTTTTTAGTACTTTTTTTTGTATACAAAATAACAATGGTTTGAACATACACAGGATTTTGAGGTCATTTTTAACAGCCTTACTATTTTATTTTTTCAGATGTCTTACTCTATTCGAGAGATTAATATGTGTTTGAATGGAAATGCATCAGATGTAGAACTTGAAGATGAAGATGACGAAATTACAACCTGGTGGGAGCCAAGGATCGAAAACGGTGACCAGGAGATGGCTGCAGACGAGTTGAGCCAGATAATTGGGATGCCCATTGAAATAAACGTTAGTATTTTATTTTTTTATTTATCTATTAAAAAATCCTCATTTTATTCAAAATATATCTCAACAAATTAGCTATAAATCGGTACCTTTAAACTCGTATCTTTATAATTAATCACAGATTGTACTGCATTGACATTGACTGAAGTCCTCTAAAATAGGTTTTCTATGGTTCCAATTTCTATTTTATTTGTGGATGATATTATAAACGTAACTATTTATTTCTTTTCAGGCACCTAGTGATGTTGACCAGGAGGAAGAAGCAAATGCGGTGGAAGGTGATGGACAACATCAGGCCCATTCGTTGTGGACAGAAGTACGCTGGCGACACCGTGACTTGGATATCCCCGACACAACGTGTACTGCCAGTTTTTTACAATCCATTAAAATTTTAACGTCACTGGAATATTTTCAATTATTTGTAGATGACGCAATAATTGAAAATATGGTTCAGCAGCCCAATTTATATTCATCACAATCGGACGGCGGACAGTGAGAAGACCACGTTCAAGATGGCTGGATGGAGTGGTGGCGGATAGCCGTGCAGTGGGAATGTGGGACTGGAGGAGGAAGACGTTGGATAGACAGCGCTGGCAGCGGTTGCTGAGGGAGGTCGTGCCAGTGATGATGATGATGTGACTATTATAAAACTTTGTTACTACTATAAGCAAACTGTAAATGAAATAAAATAAAAATATTTCATATTTTTATTCTAATTTTGTTTTTTTAAATATTATAATAATATCAAAAAATGTATATAATTTGCAGAAGCAAACATTTTGCAAGTTTGTCATGACAACCTTACGGGAACTTTGTTATGACAAAGTTTCTGCAAGCTTGTTGCTGGGAAACTAGAAAGTTTGATTAAAACTTGCCTCAAGTGTATATACTTGCCATGGTGAACTTGCAGCAAGCCTTCACTTTTGACACATCAAACTTGTTGCAAGTCAGATACAAGTTTAAAATGCTATCTGGGTGGATTGTATATGCATAGATAGACCTTGCTGTCATCAAAATTTTCTAATCATCTTAATTGATTTAAATAGATTTGTGAAGAAGAATGCAGTTGACCAACCTATTTTGCTTGTCCATACACATGTATTAACGTTATCAATAAATAATTGAATATTTAATTTTTTGATGAATTATTAATTAAAAACTACCCAATGACATCTGTTGAAGTTATTGCCGAAAAGACATGACGCAGGCGGGGTTTGAACCAGCATTATTATTGCCAATATCGTGAATTCGAGCGCCGAAGCCTTACCCCTCGTCCATCCCAGCCACTATTATATATTTTGCTGAGTATCAAGAATTTTTTGACTTATAGGTTAGTATGAGGCTGACCACCTATACTGTAAAAAATGGTTCACTTTGCCAATGTTACCCCTGTTTCAGGGAAGGTCGGCAAAAGTTGCAGGGCTTATGTTCATTTGAGATTGGGTTTTCATATTTTAGGTCCACATGCGGCATGTGTTAGTGCAAAATTATACATGTCTGCTTGTGGGAATGCGTTTAATATGAATCTTAAATGAAATATATTTTTGCAGCTTAGATTTAGATTTTAGTGCAGGGATCCCGATTAAGGTGGCTGGATGGAATGGTTGCAAACTGTCGTGTGGTAGAAGTGTGAGTCTGGAGGAGGAAGGCGTTGAACAGGCAGTGATGGCTGCGGTTGATCAAGCACGTCAGGCCTTACCCTGAGTTTGATGCGATTGATGATGATGACAATGATTAATCCTACATTTTGATCTAAGTGGAGCCACACCCTGTACCTCCATCTTGCCCAGAGTTGTGTGATGGAACTAATGTGCAAACTGACGTAAAACAAATGCCATAAGGGCCTAACATGCATAACTCATGTGCTTACCTCTGCCACTGTGGCCGTATTCTTTTCTGACTTTCTTCTCTGGACAAAGGAATAGATAGCCCAGATGGGGAGCTGCAAGAGACCAACTGCAAGGATAGTCCATCCAGCAGCTGAAATAAACAAGGATACCAGTCATAATTCATACTCATAATTCATAATTCATACTCTGTAAAAAAAAATGTCTTGAAAGGTAAAAGAGCGAGACATTCATCCATTGACATATAATATAGTGGATAACAAAATAATGGTTTTGATGTTCCTTCATCTTTGCAACTTAGATAACAGATAGACAGGCTCATTCAGCGCCAAACAACACATGGATATTGTTATAATTGAAGCTGCATGGCGACAAATAAAGTTATAGAGTGTCCATGAGGAGTATCCTTGGACCGGTCCGTAGTCCGTAGTGGCAACACTTCGGACTCGTAAATGGAAGGTTGTGGATTCGGATCCCGGCGGAGCCCAAAAAATATACCATTTATATTTCGAATGTGCTCTTCGCTGAGTTGAAAAATTCATAAATCTTTACCAAAGACCGGTCACTGAAAGGTCCATCCAACCTTACAACAACTGGGTCTTGCTTGAGAATTGGCGCTTTCTACAGCGACGACCAAGCTCGCAGAGGGCTCTTGAGGTGTGATACACATAAAAACAGCGCTCACCAAATAAATCATCCTAATATTATATTATTATGAGCTGTAATTCTTCAACTAGGATTCTCCTTTGATTTAAAGAAGTGTTTCCCAACCTTTTCGCGCCCACCGCCCCTTTATGCGTAATAAATAAGCCCATTATTGCCCTCTTATACCTAAATGAAAATTGTCGATGAGGTGGAGGGTAAGATCGCCTTTCTAAAAAACATTTTGTCCCAAAAAATGACCTGTCGACGGGACAGGGGGGGGGGAATTTCAGAGGAACTATCAACCTCCAACCCCTCCGAGATTGGATATCGCTGATCAAAAGTCTATCTAGAAATGTAGTAGGAGTCAATGTTTCTCATTTCTCAAAAAATCTTGTCTCTGTTGGACTAATAAACTATAGAGTTGGTAATCCTCACCGAGTGCGCTATCAGGCAGCAGGTATGACCCATACTTTAGAGGTTCCATGCTGAGGAAAGCGTAGAAAAAGACAATGATCATGATGAGCGGGGTGATGATGCCCCAGCAGTAGCGCCAGTACACAGACACCTTCATGCCCGTCATGAATTCCAAGTCCTCACAGAAGTCCTCAAGACCTGCAACACCATGAATACAAACGGGGACATGTTAGATCCTTGTGGAACACCAAAAAAAAAACTTGTGTATACACCACACAAAGCTCTGAAATATAAATTACCGTAAATCCAGAAGATTCCAACAATTTCAGCAATGGCCATTCCCAGGATCAAGAATGTTCCTCCGTATTTGTCCACCAGAGTCAAGATGTACTGCCCACCCTGAAATCAAAAGTAAATAAATATTAGACGAATGGGAGCACAAAAACCTGTCCTTCCTTCTTCATTGTGGAACAAGGAAAGTGTTATGACTTTTTAAGACAATCGTCTACTATTCAAACCAGTTTGCTTGATGAATTCCTAAACCTTCACAACTCGCAACTAAACTACACGTAAAGTGTAACTTTTGGCCTATGTTACCTCCAAAGGGCTCACATGTAGCGATTTGGGTCCTATTTATATTGACAGGTAATGTGGCCAGGCTCACATCAACCACTTTAATTGAAGTGGAGGTTTCCCAGATTCCGAAGGAGGCTGATTCTCATTTCTTGTGAAGGCTAAGTAAACATTGTCGGTATTTTCTTTTGGGTTTGAAATAAACGCCGAAACAGGAAATCATTTCTGACACCTTTGGTGGGGATCCTTGAACCCTTGCTCTTGGCATAGAATGATGCAAGCATTCTACGAACTGAGCTATCGACCGGACTTCTTACGAGCTTGGTCGTCGCTACAAACCACCAATTCTCAAGCAAGATACAATTGCTGTAAGGCTGGATGGATCTTTGGTGACCGGTCTTTGATAAAGGTTCATGAATTTTTCAACCCAGTAAAGAGTTTTTTTTTTAAATACCTATACATGTTATACTTTTTATGCTCCGCCGGAATTCCAACCTACTTCTTTATGCACAACCTTATATTTATGAGTCCAAAGTGCTACCACTAGACTACGGACTAGAAATTTTATTTTATTGAAATGCTAAGAATAATCATGAGACATTACCGGAGTGATGTAAACCAGTCCGATGAGGAATCCAGAGGAGCATCCAATCAGAGCCATCCGCCAGAAGGGAGACTTGGGGAAGCGGTCGGCCAGCACCGTCACTATGGAGCTCTGCAGGGACACGGCGCTGCCCAGGCCCAGCACCAGCAGCATCAGGAAGAACAACACGGAGAACACCTGGAGTTCAAGGGCATTGTAGGAATATGTTAGTTACTTAGTGAATGAAAAGCTGAAGCCTGGAGAGGAATAATGCAACCAAGAACAATGACCCAAGTATAAAGTAATCTAAGTTGCAAAGATATATTACATTTAAGATTCATATTGAATGCACTCCCACAAGCAGACATGTATAAGTTCGCGCTTACACATGCGGCATGTGGAATTACGACATAAAAACCCAATCTCAAGGCAATAAGGCCTGCAACTCATGCCGACCTTCCCTGAAACAGGAGTTACATTGGCAAAGTGAACCATCTTTTTACAGTTTGGGTGATCAGCCTCATACCAACCTATAAGTCAAGGAATAAAGCATTTACATGAGGTGCGACACACACAAAAACGGCGCTCTTTTATCATGTAGAAAATAAAAGAAATACATCATGCTCATATATAATGACAAAAATGAAATCACAACTAAATATTCTCACCTGAGGCACCCACTCAAACTTGGCAATAGCATCCGGGTAAGAGATGAAGGCCAAGCCAGTTCCTCCTGTGCCGATAACCTTGCTAATGTCAGTGACTCCCTTCTCGTGGGCCAAGTTACCAAGGATCCCAAAGATGGTGAACCCGGCCAGCAGACTGGTGAAGGTGTCCAAGGTCGTAACAATCATGGCGTCCCTACAAACAAAACCACATTATCACAAACAGCTATTTACAATTGTCGGGAACTCAAAATCTTCATTTATTATTGCATCATCTGTGTAGCTAACTAATCATTTCTAAAGTAATATTTTGGTATGGGGCTTACTGTGCAACCAAAGTGGATACAGAAAGGTGTTGAGTTTTGTTTGAGTGACATCTGTTCTTCTTTAAAGATGCCAGTATTGCCAACGGAAGCAAGCTTATTGACTGCTAAATCTAAACAAAATATGGAGATCATCCTTAACCACCTGATCAGTAAAACAGTTTCCCACCACCACCAGGGTACCAGGTCCCGTACAGTATGGGGATGCCAACACCTCAGCCTTGAGAATGCTTTCCGCTCGTGGAAGGGAAACTTTGGCAGATAAAAAGCAGCGAATAGAACATGGTCAAACCAGAGAGAATGAATTCAGCACAAATTTGAATTTAGATTTTTTTCTCAACGTGCAAACGTAGCACGTCTATGGGACTACAGTCCGTAAAAACCATAACTTTTTCCTAGCAACGTGTGTCATAATTTTTTGCCTAAAGTATTTGATCCTAAGCCTGTTACTAAGCTGCACATTTAGTGTAACTTCTTGCCGCCTTTTCTCCAAAGGGGTCGCATGTGGCAAGTGGAACCTAACTATTTTTACAGCTAAGGGGGCCGGCTGACGGCCTACTGAGTGAACTGACCTGTAGACTGTGTGAGTGAACTGACCTGTAGACTGTGTGAGTGAACTGACCTGTAGACTGTGTGAGTGAACTGACCTGTAGACTGTGTGAGTGAACTGACCTGTAGACTGTGTGAGTGAACTGACCTGTAGACTGTGTGAGTGAACTGACCTGTAGACTGTGTGAGTGAACTGACCTGTAGACTGTGTGAGTGAACTGACCTGTAGACTGTGTGAGTGAACTGACCTGTAGACTGTGTGAGTGAACTGACCTGTAGACTGTGTGAGTGAACTGACCTGTAGACTGTGTGAGTGAACTGACCTGTAGACTGTGTGAGTGAACTGACCTGTAGACTGTGTGAGTGAACTGACCTGTAGACTGTGTGAGTGAACTGACCTGTAGACTGTGTGAGTGAACTGACCTGTAGACTGTGTGAGTGAACTGACCTGTAGACTGTGTGAGTGAACTTGTTGTAGGAAGAGAACATTATGATTGCGCCGACGCACACAGACAGCGAGAAAAAAGCCTGAGTAACCGCCGCGTACCAAACCTACAACACAAAACACAAACATGTCAGTCACCACCGCACCGTTACAAGCACTTCCATCATGTAAACCAAGAAAACCAACATTTCACACATCATGGATATAATAAATAATATAATGGTTCATTCTAAGTAACCTGAATTTAAAACATTGAGTAAAGTCACCTCGATTGCGTGAATAGAAAAAAGTATTTCAGATGCAACAGCACCCCTAGTGAGTGATTCAATTCACATCCATTTATTTCATTTACTCGTTTAAAAGAAGCTTATACCTACTTACAATGTTTTATACTTGTGGTACAAATCTGTACTATAAATAGTAATTTTACGAGACATGACCTTGAAAACTAAAAATATCTGTAGGTACCTATACTCACAGCAATTATAATAATTTTGTAGGTTATCTGTCAGTTGTTACTTTGGAACAGTATTTTCAAGTTATTCATTCTATACATTAAAATTCCTTGCCTTTCCCCAATGTCACTGCTATTTTAGGGAAAAATGGCAATAACGGACTAAACGCAAATTCTTAATTGTAACGTCACACAGCAGGGTTGCCAGGGAAAAGGCAAAGAAGTATTTTGTTACTTTTACTAAGACGGTAGTCACTTAGGCGTATGAAAATTTGTCCGCCAAGAAAAAATGTATTTTCAAATTTGTCCATTGCTGAGTTAACATTCATTTTATGGTTCAGATTTTATTTTGTAAGTGCAGATGCATCATGCGTAAGCTTGTCCTTACACATGATGTGATTACACACAAGGACAAGCTTACGCATGATGCATCACAGGTTTCAAGAGTACATACATTACGATGGATAAATTAGACCAAGTTAGTAATAAGTGTGTTAGTATTATGGAGATAAAGGGTAAAGCAAGCAAAGCATAAGTACATAGCAATCAAGCCGTCAACCAATAAACAATAACTTATGTATGATTTTGTGGATTTGGTGTTTCACACAGTGAAAGTCCAATGTATACAAATTATAAATCAATTTTAGAAGTTAATCAAACTTATTTTTTAGATCAAAGTGAGCAGGCAAATGTCACAGGTCTATGTTGTAAAATTCCATAGAAATCAATGACAAAATATTAGCTTGTCTTTCCCCAGCGATATAGTCGTGTGATGCTAGTGATGTTGAATCCTTACCTACATTTTAAAGTAAAACTCTACATAGGTTAATAATATCTATTCTAATATATAAAATCAAACGGATGTATGTACTAAATAAAGTTTAAAAACTTTCACTTTCACTTTCATGGCCGGTGTGCGATGTAGGTAGGTACGTTCGTCCTTTATGGACTCCTAAGCTAATGAACCAATTGCGATGAAACTTAGGTACATGCCAACTTAGGCTTCTGTTTTAAAAAAACTGGAGCAATAAACGAAATGAGAGCAGACATATGCTTTAACTATTATTGCCTTGAGACAGAGATTTTTTAGACAAAAAGAAGTGTGCAGACCACAGATCGTGCAGACACAACAGTGGAGACACATCTGTGGAGATACTGGGCAACCCTAACAGAATGTTGGTATCATAGGCTGGTTTGAGTGTCGCGCTGACCGTCAGCGCTGACTGTCGGCGCTGAGCTCGTCAGCGCTGACGGTCAGCGTGAGACGTTTCAGTGTCGTCCTGACAGCCTCGGAGTACAGACGCACAAAAAAAATGCGTTGTACATTAATTATTGCTGCTTTGTACTACCTTAACAAAAAAATAATAAACTACGTCGAAGACTTCATGTTCATCCATTCTAATCTAATATAAGTTGCTAAGATATATTACATTGGAGATTCACATTACATGCATTCTCACAACCACAACCAGACACGTACAAATTCGCGCTTGCACATGCCTCATGTGAACCTACAACATAAAAACCAAATCTCAAATGGACATACACCCTGCAACTCTTGCCGTCCTTCCCTGTAACAGGGGTGACATTGGCAAAGTGAACCATTTTTACAGCATGGGTGGTCAGCCGCATACCAACCTATAAGTCAAGGAACTTGAACAAGAAAATATAGAACAAGGAACATTGATTGCGCAAAAAACTGTCGCCGGAGAATTTGTCATGTTCTTCTTCAATTACTCGACCTGTGTCTATATCACGATTCGACATGACTGTACACGCTGACGGCGTTGGCTCAGCTTGACACTAGAACGCTCCCTGAAGGCAGAGGCGCGCATGTGGCGGTCAGCGCTGACGGCTCAGCGTCGCCGACGAGCTGCGCGCACAGCCGCTGAGCCGTCAGCGCTGACCGCCGTGCGTGCTGATGGCTACGCGCCATTCTAAAACGTTTCCTACAGGTTCATATATTTTGGCTGTCAGCGCTGACGGTCAGCGCGTTGTCAGCGCGACACTAAAACCAGCCATACAGTAACAGAAACAAGGCGAGCTACCATAAGGGGTGGTAGGGTACAGCTAAAGCACCAATTGTATGTGCAAATGTGAGTATGAAGCAGTATTATAAGCATTCCTTACTATCGAGGATTAATTAAGTGAAATTCAAAAAAGTAAAACCAATAATTTCATAAGAACACGCATTAGTTTGATATTCAGGAGAAGAAATAATGAAAGCTGAGGTCTGAGAATTTATAATGCATGTCTACAAGTAAGAGTCTATAAAGCAAAATAACATGAATACTTATGAAGACTACAGGGGAAAAACAAGGAATGTCAGCAAAAATAAGAAAATACTCTACTAATGCCATCTAGTGGCATCTGTGTGTATCTACAGCTCTGCAAAACTTGTACTGCAACAACAGTCGCTATCACAGTTTATGGCAATATTTCCTGTTCTTTGTGACAGAACTTCCATGAGAAATACAGACTTTCAAATTTACAATTATGATTTACACAAAATATTCTTCAGCTGACATTCCTTGTTCTTCCCCTGTAGTCTTCATATATAAGTTTTAGGAAGCTTTTGTATACAATCTGTAATTTTAAGATGTCCCGATACCAAGCATTAGAAACAAGAATTTAAAATATGGATGAAGGAAACAAATGGAAAACAGAAAATGATGAAGAAGGATGAAAAAGCTGAGAACTGACCTGTGGATATTGGATCTAAAGTTGTTGTAAGAAGCAAAGATCAGGATGGGACCAAGAAACACTCCCAGAGAGAAGAAGACTTGCGTGACAGCGGCGTACCACACCTGTTCATAACATACTTACTCTTACAAGCCACTCTTACGCAGATACAACCTCGTCAGCCATCAATTTTGACGCTTCAATTTATTTCTTTAAGCGTAGGTATTTATTTATTTATACATTCATAATCTTACGTTTTACTTTTACCTATTGACTTTTTCTGTATAAATTTCTTTTTAAGGTTTTGTTTTTTTTAGTACATTAATGTTATTTATTATCTGTATTCCTTGACTTATAGGTTGGTATGAGGCTGACCACCCATACTGTAAAAAATGGTTCACTTTGCCAATGTCACCCCTGTTCCAGGGAAAGTCAGCAAAAGTTGCAGGGTTTATGTTCATTAGAGGCTTGGATTTTAATTTGTGAGCCCGAACTTACATGTGTTTGTTTGTGGGCATGCATTTGATATGAGCTTTGAATGTTGATATATCCTTGCAACTTAGATTTTAGATTATTTAGATTATAGTAGCCCATTGACTTATAATTTCTATGGACTAGAAACTATGAATTGAAAACGCAATAAGAAACACAAAATTGAGAAAGCAAGAAAACATAGGATTTCACATGATTATTAAGGATTCTGTTGTTTTCACCAACTCTGAAGTTGGCATCTCCGGTTGACAGGTGAGCCATATGTGTCAATGTCGTAAGCTAGTTTCTTCTCCATCAGTTTTATAACTCAATGACGTAAGTAACCGTTGGTTATAAAATGTGTAACTCATTGTATAATTTACAAATCACAAATATTTTAAGACCATTTTGTATTTTTGTTTACATTCAACTTCAGAACATAGCACACTCTCCCAAATCCGCCATTACAAAATCCCATCCAATGACAAAACTGAATTTCTTTACTTTTACAAAAATACATTTGACATCTTCAGTCATCTGTCTTCAGTGTCTTGGAAAAGATAAGTCGCCTTGAGAATGCTTTCTGCTCGTGAAAATTAAACGTCTGCATATAAAAAACTGCAAATAGAACATTGTCTAACCAGAAAAAAACACAATAACAATTATTACATAGAAGAGATTGTAGAAGTTAATGAATGACCTGTGTGACTCGCTTACTAGGAAATACTGCAGTATGTAGAAACTGAGAGACGCATTTGTGCTTGCATTGTGAGGGTGAAGTGCAGTAGAGAAGACATCACTTTTATGATTGAATGGTTGATTAAAAAAGGCACTGAGTGCCAACTGAGAAAAAAAAGGAAAACGTGCATGAAAACGTTACCAAAAAATATCAGATTTTGTACAAAAATAAACAGAGTAACTTTTTCATGCAGCATCTCTCCATACATTTTCATGCAGCATCTCTCCATACATTTTGGTACATACCGTGTGAGGTATTTAGTGCTACACTAAAAACTCTACTAAGCTACAAATATAGTGTAACTTTTTGCCGCGTTTTCCCCGAAGGAGTCGCATGTGGAAAATGGAACCTATTTATTTTTACAGGTAGGTAAGGGGGGCGGCCTCATGCCAACCACTTCAGTTGAAGTGGGGGTTTCCCGGCTTCCGAGGGGGCTGGTACTCTCATTTCTTGTGAAGGCTTACTCACCTTGTCGATATTTTATTTTGGGTTTGAATTAAGCACCGAAACGGGGAATCATTTCTGACACCCTCGGTGGGATTTGAAACCAAACTCTCGGTTTGGAATGCAAGCACTCTAACAACTGAGCTATCGACCAGACAGATGTAGTGCATTTTTTTTATTTAACTTATAAAGTTTAGAGCAGATTTCAATACATAAAATATTTTTCTTGACGTATAAAATCAAACTCCATCCCTACTTTGTATAAAATTGAATATTTAGTTTTTTTTTTTGTAATGTCTTCTTTAAATCAACCATTCAAATATTATCATACAAATAAGAAACAATATAAAATGTTCTGTACATTTCATCAGACATCACATGTGAAGAACTGACCAGGTTTACTTGTTCTCATTATGAATTTCTATTTCACGGTAGTAAATAGTAATGTAACAGAAATCCAGAAGCGCTATTCTGCTAAATTCCTTACACTTTGGATATCAATCCAAGTCGGAGCTTGCTAGCGCTTGCAAAAGAACTCCATAGATAAAAACATCACAGTACACCTTATTTTTGGACACAAATTGCTATCTTGTCACCTTAAGGTTGTGAGTAATTTTGAAGAATAGCGCTTCTGTAATGAAAGTAATATTCAACATATTAAAAAAGATCATGTAGGTACTTAAACAGTTCACAAAATGGAGTGAAAACGCTTGAATGGTTTTCAAGGTCATTTCTTCCTGTATGATGGCAACATTGCCTGTTTAACCCTTTTAGTACAGATGGCAAATAGCAGAGATGCCTTAAAATCTTGATGCGATGCATAGATGTTAATGCACGCCACCCGTACTCAAAGGGTTAATAAAAAAGATTTTTATAGACCTACACGGCTTAAAATGATAACGGTGCAAATCGAAACTAACGTCGCCATCTTGAAAAAAGTTTAAAGAGAAGTTATAACTCAGAAATTTCAAGGATATTTTGTTTTTATAAGATTTTGTATCCCTTAACTTATAGGTTGGTATGAGGCTGACCCTACATGCTATAAAAAAATGGTTCACTTTACCAATGTCACCCCTGTTTCAGGGAAGGTCAGCTATAGTTGCAAAGTTTATGTTCATTTGAGGTTAGGTTTTTTATTTGTAAGTGCACATGTAGCATTTGTAAGCGCAAGCTTATATGTGTCTGTTTGTGGGCATGCATTTAATATGAAATTTTAAATGTTAATATAGGTACTCTTACAACTTAGATTATAGATATAGATTGTAGGTGCTAGTCTCCCATAAGCGCCTTTCCTCAACTGTCACCGAAATTCAACTTAAGCCGTGTAGCTCTATACATGGGTGGATCCATGTAAATCAATTTTTAAAACAATAGAACTAGGTATATGTACAAAATAATATGTGCAAAATTCTTAGTTTGCAATAGTTAGGTTAGTATAATACTGTTGTTACCTGAGGATTGTAGAGTTCGCTCCATTTTGGTGTGATGAAAAATATAATGCCGTCCACGGCTCCCTCTAGAGTCACGGCCCTGCAAAATCAAGAAAATGGTGAACCACGGAAGACGAAGGAAGTAAGAATGATTATATTCACATGGAATAGTGGATGAAGGTCCGGGTCCCGATGGAATCCTTTGTAACTCCCATCCATAAATCAAGAGCAAGGCATGAAGTAGAGAACTATAAGCCTTAGATTTAAAAACTCTCCATTCACATGGAATAGAAGTTTTATACTTTCCCCACAGGTTGTTTGCACTGGAGGGTTGCTTTCTCGGATTTGTTGTCATAGTCCATTGTCCAGTTGATAGCTCAGTTGGTAGCGTACTTGCATTCCATGCCCTTAAATTCAAATCCCACTGAGGGTATCGGAAATTATTCCCCGTTTCTGTGTTTATTTCACCCCCAAAATAAAATACAAGCAAGGTTTACTCAGCCTTCACAAGAAATGAGTACCAGCCTCTTTCGATGCTGGGAAACCATCACTTTAAATGAAGTGGTTAGCGTAAGGCCAACCCCCTTACCTGTAAAAATAAATAGGTCCACTCCCCATATGTGACCCTTTCGAGGAGAACGCAGCAAGAAGTCACTATATGTGCAGCTTAGTTGCATTGGTAGTAGTTTTAGGCTTTTCCGACTGGTTGTTTACCCAGGGCTGGAAGTCTCATCACCACGGTAATTCTTACCTACCGAATATCGGTAACATTTGTATGAAGACCTGTCAATCCAAGATGGCCGCAAGTGTACAGCTGATTAGTCTTCATACAAAGATTACCGATATTCGGTAGGTAAGAACTACCGTGGTGATGAGACTTTCAGCTCTGGATGATTGTTTTCCGGGATCTGTTGCCGTGGTCTGTGGGAGTTGGAGCCGGAGATGACTGAGAGTGGTATGAACTTCTGTAGTCTCCTCACCTGATGAGCAGGGCTATCATCACCACGTAGGGGAACAGCGCCAGGAAGTAGGCGGCCTTCCCGGAGCTCTTCACCCCGCGCACCATCACCAGGAACACTCCCACCCAGGAGCCCAGCAGGCACAGCGTCAGCCTCCAGTCAGGGACACCTGGAAACCAGGAAACATTACATGCAGACTCCTACATTTGATTTTATTTGGGTTCTTTTAATCAAACTGTAATTTATATATTTTTCAAGATTTATTTTACACAATGTCGGTCTATAATGTACCTACTAATCACTTTTTTTAGCTCTTAGCTTATCGACTTCACGGTCCTATGTTTCAATCGACTCTTGCCTGCACACAATTGCGGCTCACATATATACGTTCATACGGACGTTTCTCGATGGTTGTTAAGTTTGTTAAGTTGCAAAGATATGTTACATTGGGGATTCACATTACATGCATTCTCACAAGCAGACACGTACAAGTTCGCCCTTGCGCATGCCGCATGTGAACCTACAATATGGAAACCAAGTCTCAAATTCACATACACCGTGCAACTCTTGCCGACCTTCCCTGAAACAGCGGTGACATTGGCAAAGTGAACCATTTTCTACAGCATGGGTGGTCAGTCGCATACTGACCAATAAGTCAAGGAATATACACAACAAATAGTATTTTAGACATAAACAAAAGGATAAACATTAAAATCAAATACAAATTACAAAATTCTAATTTTTAAATTTACAACAAAAAATTAGAAAACTTGAGAAACCCTAGCCTTAGCCGCCAGCATTACAGATCAACCGCCATTTCTTTCTATCATGAAAATCAGTTAATACACTTCATTTTTAGCCTCAGCGTTACACTTAGTAAAAAATATGGTATAAATATTTGTGTTTACCAATTCCATTCTCAATGTCGTTATACTGGCCCAGGACTTCTTTCCTGAAAAAATATATGTTATCACGTTAATTCAAGTTGTCACAAAAACTTCAAATAAATAATAATATTAGGATGATTTATTTGGTGAGCGCTGTTTTTGTGTGTATCACACCTCAAGAGCCCTCTGCGAGCTTGGTCGTCGCTGTAGAAAGCGCCAATTCTCAAGCAAGACCCAGTTGTTGTAATGTTGGATGGACCTTTCAGTGACCGGTCTTTTGGTAAAGGTGTATGAATTTTTCAACCCAGCGCAGAGCACATTTGGAAATATAAATGGTATATTTTTTGTGCTCCGCCGGGATTCGAATCCACAACCTTCCATTTAAGAGTCCGAAGTGTTGCCACTGGACTACGGACCGGTCCAAGAAATGCCAACAACACGAGGTGTACCTAGCGGTCACCCATCCAAGTAGCATCCGCGCCCAATGTTGCTTAACTTCGGTAATCTGATGAGAACCGGTGCTTTCAACATGGTATCGTCGATGACAAGATATATTGTTTTCTCTAATATATGATCAGGGTGTGACACACTGACACAAGGTTAAGAGGTTCCTACAGTAATTAGAAAACAGTAATGCAAAAAACAAAAACATGAAATGGGAGATTTGTGTCCGGTCGATAGAGAGTCAGTTCGTAGAGCGCTTGCATTCCATGCCGAGAGCTAGGTTCGAATCCCAGCGAGAGTGTCAGAAATGATTTCCCGTTTCCGTGTTTTATTTAAAACTCTAACTGTAACTCTGTCGCCATTCTGCTAGGGGTGGCCAGAGCCTCTGCAGAGCTCCCTCTATTTTTTCCTATCCTTACATACCTCTTTCAATTCATTCATGTCCATCACCTTTTTCATGCATTTCCTTTTTTTAACCCATCGCTTTGAAACCATCCCTTTCAAACCTTAAATAAAATACTGGCAAGGCTTACTCAGCCTTCAGTCTTCACAAGAAATGATACCAGCCTTCTTGGTAGCTGGGAAATCCCCACTTAAAAACGAAATAGGCTTACTTGCCAAATTCAACCCCTTTGGGGAGAACTCTGCAACAGATGCATTTAATATGAATCTAAATGGTAACATATGTTTGCCACATAGATTATTATTATTATATTTCAGCATGTATGAAAGAATCTAAAACCAATAATAATGTATTTTCTTATGGGTTCATTAACCATAAGAAAAAATAGTAATCATAATAAGTACTTACTTAAGTACTTGCACATTTTTCAGAATTTTTATTAATTACTTAATTAGTTGTGTGAGCGGCAGATTATCAAACAAAGGATTTTAAATTAATCATCAGTTTTGAAATCCAGTGAGACGCAACCTTTATTTGGACAAGGATTAAGGTTTATTAAATCACCATGGGCCACAGATTTGAATCCTGACAGTTTAACATTGGGCAGCAGATAAACTGACGAATGCATGTGATAATTATGAATCTTAAATATAATATGTCTTTACAACAATTATTACAACTGAGATTACAGACAAAACCAAAGCAGGCAATCTAGATTTTTTTAAATAAGATAAATAAGTACATGGAAATACAGGAAATCCTTTTGTTATCATTTACATATATTTATCACTTTTTTGTCAAAACGCTACATTTCCGCCTTTGGTTCAGTATGATTCAATAAGCTCGGCACAAATTGGATAATATAATTTTTCTCAGTGGACAAATTTTTACACGTCTATGTAACTAGAGTCCTGAGCAAACTATATAATCGATAATATTATAAGTTGCTATGATATATTAACATTTTAAATTATTACTAAATGCATACCCACAAACAGGCATGTGTAAGGTTGCACTTAAAAATGCTGCACGTGTAGGGTCAATGTGGCATCAGTGGATCATGTGGGTACAGTGGATCAGGGCAGTTTCTTCCAGACGAGTAGATATACAGGGCTATTGCTTACACCCTGGCATGGTGCTCATGTCTGAACATGTCTGGACTAATCAGAGTCCTACTTCAATGCAGCTTGGTTGTGCTGAGTAACAAAATGTGTTTCTGACAGTCAAAAGTAAAAAATTAAGCTTCGCTTTGTTGTATTCTTGTATTTAAAGTATTGAAGTTCGGCTAGAAGTGATTAATTTATCCTCATTAACAATAATCCTGCTTCCATTTTAACATTACCTCATTACTTTGTTCAAAATGAAATACATAAATTGCTGTCCCAAAAGAAATTTGTCGAAAGGGTACACAGTGGATCAACATCATAGGATACATAGTGGATCATCTTACCTGTAAAAATAAATAGATTCTACTCGCCACATGAGACCCTTTGGGAAGAACGCAGAAAGAAGTTACACTATAGGTGTAGCATAGTTGCGTTTACCTCGGAAGGCGCAGCAATGACTGTCAATATTCTTGTAACTTCTTCAATGTGGATTTTTCCTGTATTATCATCCACTTATTTAGTGTTATTTTGTTCTGTTTGATTAAAATTGGTGAATAAACAGAAAAAATATTTTTGTCTTATAAATACGTTTTTTTGAAATACAAATAATTTGGTTTTTATTGTTTGATCCACTGTGTACACCATAGGGTACACAGTGGATCATTTCCCATTTTTCACTAAATGCAAAATATCTCTGTATTTATTGGATAAAAAAGATGGAGCTCTTAGAACAAGTGGTAGGTACTTAATTTATTACCCGTTTGATAAAAGTTGTACATTGATTGCATTTATACAACAATAATTCTGTGCGTTTGAAAAAAAATGATCCACTGTTGCCACTCTGACCCTACTTAAAAAAAACGCAACTAAGCTACACATATAGTGTAACTTCTTGCCGCGTTATCCCCGAAGGGGTCGCATGTGGCGAGTTGAACCTATTTATTTTTACAGGTAAGGGGGCCGGCCTTACGCCAACCACTTAAGTTGAAGTGGAGGTTTCCCAGCTCCCGAGAGTGCTGGTACTCATTTCTTGTGAAGGCTGAGTACACCTTACCGGTATTTTATTTTGGGGTTTGAAATAAACACCAAAACGGGAAATCATTTCTGACACCCTCGGTGGGATTCGAACCCGAGCTTTCGGCATGGAATGCAAGCACTCTACCACCTGAGCTATCGACCGGACACTTACAAACTAAAATCCAAACCTCAAATGAACATAAACCCTGCAACTGACCGGCCCGTAGCTCAGTGGTAACACTGCTGACTCTGAATGGGAAGGTTGTGGGTTCGAATCCTGGCTGTGCACAAGAAATATACCATGTATATTTTCAGATATGCTCTGGGTTGAAAAATGCATATACCTTTACCAAAGATCGGTCACCAAAGGTCCATCCAGTCTTACAACAACTGGGTCTTGCTTGAGTATTGGCGCTTTGTAGCGACGACCAAGTTCGTACACCTCTGCGGCACTACAACAAGTGTCGAATAGACCCCTCTCTAGAGGTCTAGAATCTAGGGGGTCTCCTACACAGGATTTCTTATAAAAAATAAAAAAAATTGAATGTAGTTGGACACACCGATCTCACTCATTATGACTGATATGGTTGTGCGTCACTGCTTCTAATCAAACCATACACAAAATGTTTCATAATTTATTATTTTACAATCACATTGATCTGATATGAGGAGGACAAACAAATTCCATCTCCCTGTAACGCAACACTCGCCGTTATCACTTCAAAATGTCTATGGCCCAATAAAAATTAACAACTATTTGTGTTGCCATTAACAAAACACCATAAAAGCACTTTACAATGGCTCATCAAGCTATAAACCTCTAGTCTCTTTATCGCTCTCTCTGATACTGGATCCTGCCAAATAGACCAACGAATATGACGACTAACAACTTAGCTCGAAGTTCACACACTTCCAGTGAAAACTGTATTAAGGTTAACTTTATTATCACAGATAATACGCCTTGCCTTGGAAGCTCTCACAAATCGTCACGCCAGTGCTATTTTGGCTTATCTACCATTTGATTCAAAGATGACCTTTCCTTTTTGAGTTCAAGTACAACGTTGCAGCCTTCTAAGAAGAAAAAAGCAGCCTTCTGAGAAGAAATACTGGACCATGGTCCACAAGCCCGGAAGAATGGATGCTGCATCCTCATCATCATCATGACCTTTCAATGTTTTTTTTAAAATAGATTTGTGAAGAGGAACGCAATACACCAACCTATCCTTCCTGGCGAGAAACAGGTATTATTATCATCAATTAATAATTCATTATTGTATATTTTAATGAATTATTAATTTATAATCACCCAATGACATCTGTTGAACCAGGATCAAAGTTATGGTCAAATGACTCAAGCGAGGATAGAACCAGCGTTATTTTATTTCAGATACGCTAGAAAGATCAGCCACTTGACTCCCTCAATAATAACACCGATAAAGAATCATATTCTACACAATCCCAGCTAAGAAAAAAACATAAAACACGATAATGTGAGAGTTGTTTTAATTTTTTTTTTTTGAACAATTTCCAGTTTTTATAAGACACATTGGTCCAATACACATGCAAACATTGCTCATGTGAAATTACCTCTGTTAGATAAGACAAACAAGCACTTAGAGGACGATATGAAGAGGCTGTCTAAACAAAAACACAATGTTCTTTGTGAAATCTGCTTAGCAAACGTCCTTCATTCATTTAGTATATTCTTCTTCTCTACTTTCAATCCTGGGATTGGCTTGCAGCAATTTCTTTCACTGCTCTCCTCCATTCTTCCCTGTCTTTAAGGTCTGCATATGATGAGCAGCGCACGTCCACAAACAGGCCCTCTAGGTATTCTCGGCATGGGCGTCCCTGGGCGTCCCCTAGAGTTGGTCCCCTCAGTATATGAAAACATTATTTGGTTTATTCTGAGTACTCAAGGAATTCTTTGATTCATTTTGAAACATATCTCTATATAGAGGCATTTTATTGCAGCTTTTAAACACAAAAGACTCACAGGAAGTATATCTCCGAGCTGCTGGTCTTGTTGACGTTGTCCGCTGGGTTAGCCCCTTCCTCGCCCGTGGCAGAGAAGCAGTCCGGCCCCCACTCCGGCCTGCAGGTGGCCCAGGGCAGCTCGGCAGCGAAGGACTGGATGAGGTAGAAGAGCGTGAGCGCCATCAGGGAGACGTAGTAGGAGACGATGCAGGCGGTGCCCAGGAGCTGGCCCACTCCCACTCCTGCAACATGGGGGAGAATATAGTGAGAGATGAGGTAGAAGAGCGTGAGCGCCATCAGGGAGACGTAGTAGGAGACGATGCAGGCGGTGCCTAGCAGCTGGCCCACTCCCACTCCTGCAACATGGGGGAGAATATAGTGAGAGATGAGGTAGAAGAGCGTGAGCGCCATCAGGGAGACGTAGTAGGAGACGATGCAGGCGGTGCCCAGCAGCTGGCCCACTCCCACTCCTGCAATATGGGGGAGAATATAGTGAGAGATGAGGTAGAAGAGCGTGAGCGCCATCAGGGAGACGTAGTAGGAGACGATGCAGGCGGTGCCCAGCAGCTGGCCCACTCCCACTCCTGCAATATGGGGGAGAATATAGTGAGAGATGAGGTAGAAGAGTGTGAGCGCCATCAGGGAGACGTAGTAGGAGACGATGCAGGCGGTGCCCAGCAGCTGGCCCACTCCCACTCCTGCAACATGGGGGAGAATATAGTGAGAGATGAGGTAGAAGAGCGTGAGCGCCATCAGGGAGACGTAGTAGGAGACGATGCAGGCGGTGCCTAGCAGCTGGCCCACTCCCACTCCTGCAACATGGGGGAGAATATAGTGAGAGATGAGGTAGAAGAGCGTGAGCGCCATCAGGGAGACGTAGTAGGAGACGATGCAGGCGGTGCCCAGCAGCTGGCCCACTCCCACTCCTGCAATATGGGGGAGAATATAGTGAGATGAGATAGAAGAGCGTGAGCGCCATCAGGGAGACGTAGTAGGAGACGATGCAGGCGGTGCCCAGCAGCTGGCCCACTCCCACTCCTGCAACATGGGGGAGAATATAGTGAGAGATGAGGTAGAAGAGCGTGAGCGCCATCAGGGAGACGTAGTAGGAGACGATCCAGGTGGTGCCCAGCAGCTGGCCCACTCCCACTCCTGCAACATGGGGGAGAATATAGTGAGAGATGAGGTAGAAGAGCGTGAGCGCCATCAGGGAGACGTAGTAGGAGACGATGCAGGCGGTGCCCAGCAGCTGGCCCACTCCCACTCCTGCAACATGGGGAAGAATATTTTGGGCTTTACCAGGGAAACAAAAAACTCTATCAATCCTTGACTTATAGGTTGGTATGAGGCTGGCCACCCATTCTGTAAAATAATGGTTCACACTACCAATGTAACGCAAGTTCAAGCGACAGCGCTTTATCACCTTGAATATCCCAGACAGTGCTCCTTGTCTGATAGGTTGGTGTGAAGCTTACCTCCCGTGCAGTAAAAATTGGTTCACTTTCTCCAATGCCACCTCGGTTTCAGGGAAAGGCGGCAGGAGTTGCAAGGTTTATGTTCATGTGAGGTTTTGTTTATTTGTATGCACACATGCAGAATTTTGAGGTGCCTGTCTGTGGGAGCTTAGATTATATAGATGGTCCATGATTTAAATATAAAAAAAAGATAGAAAGTGATCCCTGATTCAGAAAAGACTAAGAACCATTGTTGTAGATCTGTAAGGCTTAAATAGAAACTATCTCCACCTCCTTCTTGAAGGAATAGGAACAAATGTACGAATGATGCTCTTCTTTGCATATCTTTATGTATGAAAATATGAATACATTTATTAAATACCAACAGAATGCATGTAGCCTACAAACCCATATTTCTATTCCATTTTCTCTCACGTTCAATCCACTTTAAAAAGCAAGTCAATCGTTTTTAAAAATGACAATTTGACACGTCCTTATCTCTCTAAACAAATGAAACCTCAACAGGTACCTACTTAAAAATGTCACCTATATTATATGGAATCTGGGTTACTGCAATTCTCATTCTAAAACTTATTATTGATTATCTAGTAGTTTATTGATAACGTATCTAGAAAAAGAGACCAAGGAACAAAATGTAAAATGTTCAAGAGAGCCATTTAAACATTAGCATTCTCTTCTCAAACTAAGAGAGTGTAAGCAGATATAGCATTTTGTTCAGCAATATCTTTGAAGAAATAGTCTTAGGAAGACGAACTAGAGTTTGTCTTAAGAACTAAAAACTTGCAGGATTTGAACCGACTCATGAGCGTCGACTGCTATCCACTACTCAAGAGGATGGCAACCAACAGAGAGAAATGGCTATCATAACAAGGCACTTCCTTTAAGAGAATGGCGACCAGCATCGACAAATAGCTAGCACAACACAACACTGCATTAACAAAAGGATGCTGACTAGCAGCGATAAAAAGCTAGCGCAACGAGGTATTACCTTTGCAAGAGAATAGCGACCCACAGAGGCAAATGGCCAGCACGAAAAGGCACTACCTTTTCAAGAGGGTGGCGACCAGCAGAGACAAATGGCTAGCACAACAAGGCGCTGCCTTTACAAGAGGATGGCGACCAGCAAAGACAAATGGCTAGCACAACAAGGCGCTGCCTTTACAAGAGGATGGCGACCAGCAAAGACAAATGGCTAGCACAACTAGAAATTCATCTGCTTCTATCAAAGACTGGTTACAAAGGTCCATCCAGCCTTACAGCCACTTGGTCTTGATTGAGTAGTGTGCACTTTTTATAGCGACGACCAAGGCTCTTGAATGTGTTTAACACTAAAACAGCGCTCACCAAATAAATCATTCTACTATTTATTAACTCTTTTATCGGGGCATTAATCCCACCGACATCCACAACGCTAAAAATTCTCCAGAATTTAGGGAGTCTCTCACATAGGTTTCCAATAAAAGAATAATCCACATTTTGGAAACAAATGAACTTGGTCTCTTTCATCTGCGGGATATATGAAGGCATCCACTTTAAATCTTATCACATTGTTTCTGAATCTAGATAGCTCGCTTATCAATAGGTGTGTTTTAGTCATTGCATTATTACGGTTGCTAGTACTCGAGCTGAAGAGCCCTTGTATGGAGGTATTGACCCAGAATAATGGAGTTTATTGGAACGGGTAAATACTGTGACCTAAAAATTAAACAAATGATAAAAACAAAGCAAAAAGCAATTTATACCAGGAAGGTTTGATTAGCCTTCACAAGTAGCAGCCCTCCCGGAAGCTGGAAAACACTTACTTCTACTGAAGTTATTGGCGTAAGGGTGGCACTGTAAAAATGAATGGCTTCCACTCGCCACATACGATCCCTTCGGAAAGAACCCAGGAAGAAGTTACACTATATGTGTAGCTTAGTCACATTATTTAAACTTGTACTTATCCATGGAACTAAATTTACATGTGAAGTTAAAAACTCTCATAAAATAGCAAAGAAAAACACTAAATTAGTCCATGGATCGAATTGATTCTGCAACTTAAAGATAAGTACAATACCTTGCAATAAAAATATGTTAAATTTTTCAAAGCGACTACAGTCTATCTTCAGATCAGTAGCTACCAGTAGCGAAGGGTGATTTTCTTCAAAAGGTAACCCGATTGAGAAACTATATTGTTACGAACTTATGAGCCCGATTGCGTGGCTTTCTTATGTGTGTGTGTCCGCTTCTAGTATAGTCTACTGTGAGTTTGAGTGTGTGCATGTGCCCAGGCACGTAGTTGTTGGTATGCTTAACTAGAATAGTATGGAACAATACAGAGGTGTGTGGGGAGGTTCACTATAAAATATTCTGGAATATGCGAAAGGCGTCCGTTTAGATGCTGTTTATTTTGGACCGCAATTGTGTAAGAGACCAGAGTGGTTTGAAACACTGAGCCGTGAAGTCGATAAGCCAAGAGCTAGAAATAAATTGCAGTTTGATTAAAAGAACCCAACTGAAAATCATAGTTTGTCGGAACAACAGGCCGGTAGGTCCGTTAGGAATCGAGAGTCGGGTGTATTCGGCTTGTCAGTCTGCAGCTTAATTTTACATGATCGAAGAAAGTTCTGAAAAATGACTAACTAGTATAGAGTATGATGTTACCTTTCATGGCAGGAGTGACGACCCACACCCTGACGGAGTTCCTGCTGGTGAACTGCCCCAGCGCCATCTCCATGTAGTACATGGGCTTGCCCACCAGCAGCAGCACCACGATGTAGGGGATCAGGAAAGCTCCTCCGCCGTTCTCGTAGGCCGTGAAGGGAAACCTCCAGATGTTGCCCAGGCCCACGGACATGGAGATGCAGGACATGAGGAACTCCAGGCTGTTGGACCACACGGCGCGCTCTTCATCTTTGGGTTTCTGTGTGACAAACAATACAATCAAAATAATGTAGATAATCGGATTATTTGGAAATCGTCATAGAATGGACCATTAGAGCCTGGAGAAGACAATTATGATGGACCCAAAGTGGCCCAGCGCAGTGGGAAGACCCAGAGCAAGATGCCTGGATGGAGTGTGGAAATGGAGAAGAAAGGTGCTGGATAGACAGCGCTGGCAGTGGTTGATTAGAAACGTCTTTACCTCTACATCAGCAGTCTCTGGAGGTGCTGAAGGTTCCACATGTCCGTTGTTATTGGTCCCGTTAGTATTTGTGACGCCATTTTGTTTCTCCTTGGCTTCTGTGTCCGTGTAGGCCTGGTTGTAATATCCCTTGCCCTGAAAAATAAGTTATGAAAATAAATGCAATTTACCAACCTATTACTACAATTCCTTGATTAAATAGGTTGGTATGAGGCTAACTGCCCATACTGTTAAAACATGGTTCACTTTGCCAATGTCACCCCTGTTTCAGGGAAGGTCGGCAAAAGTTGCAGGACTTATGTTCATTTGGTTTTTAATTTGTAAGTACACATTCAGCATTTGTAAGCGCGAACTTACACGTGTCTGTTTGTGGGCATGCACTTGATTGAGTTTTGAATGTTATTTATATATCTTTGTAACTTATATTATAGACTATGCATTCCCTTATAATTAGTTCTCTTACTATGAGAAGTTACACACAATAAAAAAAATTATCCACGATTTCTCAAATCAGTGAATCAGCACTTATTTAGTTTTACCTTCAAGGTGGCGATAATATATTTTTAGTACCCATATATTCTTCTTCCTCTTTTTGTCTAACTTCTTTCACAAATCATCATAACAGAGCTTATGTTAAATCTGACACTTTTAATTAGGAGTAACTTCTCATAGTAAGTGAACTAACTATAAGGAAGTGCTCATGGCAAACTTCTAAACTACAGGATTTTCACACTTTTTTAGTATTTCTTCTCATAGAAAATAGGGAAAAGGTGCATTTATCTGAGAAACCCATTTTAGCTTCCTAGGTCACTTATTCAGTTTTACCTTAAAACGCAACTAATTACACATATAGTATAGCTTCTTGCCTGCGTTATCCCCGAAGTGGTCGCATGTGATGATTCGGGACCTATTTATTTTTACGGGTAAGGGGGCCGGCCTCACACCAACCACTTTCAGTTGAAGTGGGGGTTTCCCAACTCCCGGAAGGGCTGGTTCTCATTTCTTGTGAAGGCTGAGTAAACCTTGAGATCGAACCCTTGCTCTCGGCATGGAATGCAAGCACTCTACCAATTGAGCTATCGAACTTTTTACGAGCTTGGTCGTTGTCGCTACAGCGCGCTAATTCTCAAGCAAGACCCACTTGCTGTTGGGCTGAATAGACCTTTGGTGACCAGTCATTGGTAAAGGTGTATGAATTTTTCAACCCAGCGAAGAGCAAATTTTAAAATATAAATGGTATATATTTTGTGCTCCGCCGGGATTCGAGCCCATATCCTTCCCATTCAGAGTCCGAAGTGTTACCACTGGACTACGGACCGGTCCTTTAAGATGTGACCACTACGCTCAGCCCTCACTGCTGTCAACAAGGTCATAGTGCCCAAAAGAGCGAACACATCAAATTTTGCAGACAGGAGCTTTGCGGTGGCCGGGCCGGTTGCCTGGAACAATTTGCCCATCGGTGTTCGCGCGAACCAGCCTACCACCACCTTCAGAAAGAGACTGAAGACACTGCTTTTCCAGCCATGGCGCCCTTGAGATGGTCCTGGACCATTAAATAGCGCCACAGGAAAGAAATCATGCATCATCATCATCATCATCGATATTATACTTCAGTAGTAAATACAGCAAGTATATTTTCTTACAATGATGAATGAATGCTAGTAACATAACAAAAGTAATACAACACTTCATGTAGCATGACTAACGCAGGCGGAAAATTTGCCATTTTTCTTACAGAACAAATGGAAACGGGGTTTTTCGCAATATTTTATAGCTACTAGTAAAGCAACCTGCGTAAAACCAAAGCACAAAATCCCTTTTTTTAGCTTCCTCATTGCATATATGGGTCGGAAAGAATCATAAACGGAAATCGAGGATTCTTTTCGAAAAATAATATTTAAATGTTAAGCTATGGGTATATTGTATTTCTATTTCATTGTTTTTTTGTTAATTTATTTTCGTTTTTTTTGTACACCTACTAATATATATTTTTTGTTGATCTAATCTTATCTAAATCTAAGCAGCAAAGATATATATCATTTCAGATTCATATTAAACGCATTCCCACAAGCAGACATGTATTTGTTCGCTCTAAAACATGCCGCATGTGGACCTGCAATATAAAAACCCAATCTCAAATGAACAAAAGCCCTGCAACTCTTGCCGACCTTCCCTGAAACAGAGGTGACATGGGCAAAGTGAACCATTTTTACAGCATAGGTGATCAGCCGCATACCAACCTATAAGTCAAGGAACATACACGACAAACTACATTTTTAAATCAATAATTAATAATAATATCTATGGACGTCAAAACTAAAATAGAAAACAAATTCCAATTTAACAAACCCTAGCCGCCAACATTACAGATCAACCGCCATTACTTTCTGTCCTCACATACTTCTTTCATTTCCTCCAGAGTTACATTCGCAATATTTTACAACAGTACCCTTAGTACGAGTTGCAAAACTTGAGAAAAGTAAAGTTTACGGAAAATATATTAAAGAGTGATTTCTCCCAAAATCTGCCGTTTTTGTTTCTTACACTTTATGGTCTTAGCAAAAGAGTTACAGTGATGAAGAAAATCAAGTTCAAACAACAAAAACGGCAGATTTTGGGGGAAATCACTCTTTAATAATTGCCGTAAACTTTACATTACTCATGTTTTGCAACTCGTACTAAGGGTACAGATTATAGTTGTATTATATGGATGTAAAAGTGACACATTAACTTTTGTTAAGATTGACGTCACGCCTTTAATATTTCTTGTGTTTTACCTTCACATGAAAAACCCGCAAACTACGTCAGATAGCAAATGATCACTAGCTGAAGTTTTACTACTTGTGTTTAATTAAAGTTAGTAACCAATAATAACATTAATAATAATCAATACTCATTATTTAGTTATTAATAGAAATACCGCTGTGAGAGTATGAAGCCGGCCGGTGTGGAAAATCCCTAGAAGACATAAAATTAATTCATAAATCTAATATTGGGATGTAGTATATTAATCTAATAAATTTTATCTAATCTAATCTAATCTAATCTAAGCTGCAAAGATATATATCATTTAAGATTTATACTAAATGCATTCCCACAAGCAGATATGTATAATTTCGCGCTAACACATGCCGCATGTGGACCTACAATATAAAAACCCAATCTCAAATGAACATAAGCCTTGCAACTCTTGCCGTCCTTCCCTGAAACAGGGGTGACATTGGCAAAGTGAACCAATTTTTATATTATGGGTGGTCAGCCGCATAACAACCTATAAGTCAAGGAACATACATGACAAATTACATTTTTTAAAATCAAAGAATAAAAATAACAATATATACATGGACATAAAAAACTAAATCATAAAACCAAATTCACTTTAACAAACCCTAGCCGCCAACATCACAGATCAACCGCCATTTCTTTCTATCCTTGCATACTTCTTTCATTTCCTCCAGAGTCATAACCTTCTTCATACAAGCTCTTCTTTTATTATGACTCTGGATATTCCATTCATTCGCAATTTCGGATATTTGGTCCATCCATACCTTTCTCGGTCTTCCTCTACCACGAAATCCATCTATTCTACCAACATATACTTTCTTCGTCAGTCTTTCCTCATTCATTCTCTCCATATGCCCAAACCATCTTAACAAACTTCTTTTAATCTTCACTTTCACACTTTCTTTTGCACCACATTCTTTTCTTACAAAATCATTCCTCACCCTGTCACTCCGTTTTTTTCCAATCATACTTCTTAGAAAGTCCATTTCAACAGTATGGACTTTACTAATTTCACTTTCATTCACCGTCCAGGCCTCGCTTCCATACATCAAGGTGGGTAAAAGTATGCCACTGCGTACCGCCAATCGAGCATTTTTAGAAATGTTTTGATTTTTGGCGATACAAGCTGTGGCACCCAGTACACACCTGCCCTTCATTACTCTTCTTTCAAGTTCACCTGTCATTCTTCCATCTTTCTCAAACTTACTTCCCAAGTATACAAACTCATTTACCACATCAACATTCATTCCGTTTATTCTAAATTCGTAGTTCGTATTTTCTTCATTTCTTTCAAAAATCAAAACTTTCGTCTTACTTGCATTCAATTTCAAATAGTTACCTAGCAGAGCTTCGTTCAATCTAGAGAGCATCGTTTGCAATTCTACTGCTGAGTCCGATACAAGAACAGCATCATCCGCATACAGTAGAACACTCACTTTGCTCTCTCCTATCATTAATCCACAATCATCAAGTCTAGCATCTCGAACACACTTGTCCATGACTATGTTAAATAGCCATGGGCTCATCACACATCCTTGCCTTACACCCTTAAAAACTTCAAACCATTCACTATACTCATCATCAATACGAACACATGCTGTACTATTTTCATAGTTTGCATGCACCGCACCTAGGAGAGCCCCATTCACTCCGTATGCTTTCAAAACATCCCATAACATACCTCTGTCTACTGAGTCAAAAGCCTTTTCCAGATCTACAAAGGCCGTGAACAGCTTCCGCCTCACCGACAATTGTTTTTCAACAAGTTGTCGTAGAGTAAAAATCTGATCAACACAGCCTCTACCGGCCATAAAGCCGGACTGTATATCGGAAATCCTTTCACTAGTAGTCAGAATCACATTTTTTATAATCACCTTACAGAAGACTTTTCCTGGTATACTGAGTAGACTGATTGGTCTGAAGTTCTGACAGTCTTTTTTGTCCCCTTTACCTTTGTAAATGGGAACAATGACTGCCTTCCTCCAATCCATCGGTACTACTCCTGCATTCACACAAAGCTTACATAATTCGTACATCCAATCTATCACGCATTCACCTCCTGCTTTCAACATTTCACCATTTATTCCATCAAACCCAGCAGACTTTCCATTCTTCAAACATTCAATAGATACTTTTATTTCTTCTTTCAAAATCCTAAATTCATTCTCTTCTGTCATTTTTCTAAACAAAATTCTTTCGCCCCGACCAAAAATCCCTTCAAAATATTCTTTCCATCTCTTACATACTTCATCCTTCTCCCATACCATCTCACCAACAGCACTTTTGATTCCTGGGGTGGTCAATGCAGAATCTTTATTCCTATTGGCACCGACCCATCTCCAGAATTCCTTCCTACTGTCGGTGAAACTCCTGTTCATTTTTTCATCAATCTTTCTCTGTTCATTCGCTTTGCTTTCATAAACTACATTCTTCGCCATTTGCTTGGCTATCTTATATTCATCTTCTAGCTTTCTATCATTCCTGTCGTTCAGCCACTTTTTGTAACATTCCTTCTTCACTTTCACAGCCTCTTTTACTTTAGCATTCCACCAGGCATCCCCTTTCAATCTTCCACCTTTCGTTTCTCCACATACTTTTCGAGCACATTCAATCATTCCTTCTTTCATAAACTTCCACATGCTTTCAATATCTTTTTCATTAACATTCTTTTCATATAATATATTATATATCATATCATATAATATAATATATAATATATATATTGGGATGGGTAATACCGTGGAAATGAAGCATTTGAGAAGCATGACAGGAAAAACTCTGAAGGATAGAGCTAGGAATGAATGAGTCAAGAAAGAATAAATGTTTTTATAGGCTTTCACGGCCGGATTCAGATGCTTGATTTTTTGGTTCCGGGTTTTGACCGTGGTCCATAGTTTTGCTTCTTTTTTCTGTTTCTTCTTTCTTGATACTTCTTGAAGACTTTCAGCTGACGTTTCGTCTTCTCTGTGGGCGACTTTTTCGAAGCTCTGCTCACTTCAGAAGTCAAAACCCGGAACCAAAAAGTCAAGCATCTGAATCAGGCCGTGAAAGCCTAAAAACATTTAATCTTTCTTGACCCATTCATTCCTAACTCTGTCCTTTACAGACAGAAGTGAGCAGATCTCCGAAGAAGTCGCCCACAGAGGAGACGAAACGTCAGCTGAAATTCTTCAAGAAGTATCAAGAAAGAAGAAAAAGAAAAAAGAAGCAAAAATATGGACCACGCTCAAAACCCGGAACCAAAAAATCAAGCATCAAGAAATAATGTCAGTTGAAAGAGGATGTGAAAGTGAAGTTACAAAAGATAATATGAGATGGTTTGGTATGCGGCTGACCGGGTGGGGCATGGGTATGCTGTAGAAAATGGTTCACTTTGCCAATGTCATATTTCAGGGAAGGTCGGTAAGAGTTGTAGGATGTATGTCCATTTGAGATTTGGGTTTGTATGTTGTAGGTGCACATGCGGCATGTGCAAGCGCGAACTTGTACGTGTCTGCATGTGAGAATGCATATAATGTGAATCTCCAATGTAACATATATTTGGAACTAAGATTAGATTAAATTGGGCGTGAGAAAAGAATGAATGATGATGGACTGACACAGTATGGGTCTTTTGCACCAACCTCCAATCAATATTTGATAGGCAGATCAAATTTGATTGCCCTATTCTGGTAAGGATCTCGGTTAAATATTTCTTGGAAGTGGGTAATAATATGTTGGAATTTGAACACGAAAGATGATGTGCATCAGCTAATTTACGTATATGAAACCAGATTTTTGATTTGATGAGAGAAATCACACAAAATTTAGATTTTTGTCTGATTGGAATTTGGTGCAACAGGTGCTATATATACAGTAAAAGTGTGAAAGGAAAAAGGGGTAAGGGACGAGAAAAGTATAGAGTGATCAGATTGAGAAGATTGTAAAAGAATGGGATGTACAAAGTGAATGTAAAAGAAGAAAATGTACGACAAAAGTGACGGATATGAATGAATTGAAAGAGGTATGTAAGGATAGGAAGAAATGGAGGCAGCTCTACAGAGGATCTGACCACCCCTAGCGGAATGGCAACAGAGTTAGAGTTACAGTGATAATTGATCTGAAGTGAGCGATGTTTTTGTGTGAAAGTAACCAGACGAGCCACCACAAGGGGTGGCAGGGTACAGCTATAGTATTGTGTAAATATTAACTATCGTGATCGACAATCTTCGATAGAATTGGCAATGAAAAAAGAAGAGGATAAAGGTGTGAAAATGTTGTGGACATTTACAATAATCGGATATGTTAGCATCATTAGTGAATAATCAGTGTATATAATAATATGTCGTCAAAGAATCTGTGCTTGTTTGTATTATCATTAACATGTCTTTTTCTTCATCTTTACGTTCTCCTCTCTTTAATAAGAGTTTTTTTTTCACTTTATGGCAACGCGTTTTTCTAAAAAAAATGCTTTTTTATTTTTAAATAGATTTATGAAGAGGTATATGCAATTCACCAACCTATTCTGCCTGGCCAGAAACAGGTAAGTATTAATATCATCAAATAATAATTCATTTTTGTTTATTTTAATGAATTAGTAATTAATAATTACCCAATAACATTTGTTGAACCAGGGTCAAAGTTATGGTCAAATGAACCAAGCGGGGATCGAACCAACGTTATTTTATTCCAAATACGCTAGAATGATCAGCCCACGTGGCACCCTCGGCCATAACACCGACATTTATTGGTAATATATCTTTGCAACTTAGATTATAGATTATAGTAGCGAATGAAAGTAAGTTTGAAGTGATTTTCAACCTGCAGATGTGAGATTTAAATATGACGATCTACATACAACATGCAAAAGAGTTAAAATGGTTAAATGACACCTGGCAAAGCGTTAGTTAGTGACTTCTTCCTCTACGACAGGAAGTATGCAATTCTTTGTCTCACAAATAACTCGATATATTTATTTTCAAAGGAATTCAGCATTGAACGTTTGTTTGCACGCATACGAGATTGGGTAATGACGTTTTATCATAAAGGAACTGTCATTCCTTACAAAGTAAATAGATTACATTCATTTTAATTTCGCAACCTACAAAGCCGCGACATTTAAACACATTTTCGCATTCACACATCTTGACAATTTGTTCAACCTTGTATTTTACATTCATCTACTTGCGTTTAATTTTTGACATCCTACTCGTACATCCGCGATTTTGTATTTTCAAACTTTTGAAACTACTTTTAAAACAGGTCCATAGTCTGGTGGTTAACACTTCTGACTCGTAAATGGAAGGTCGTGGCTTCGAATCCCGCGCGGAGCACAAAAAATAAACCATTTATATTTTCAAATTCGCTCTTCGCTAGGTTGAAAAATTCAAAGACCATCATCAAAAGGTCCATCCAGCCTTACAGCAACTGGGTCTTGCTTGAGAATTGGCGCTTTGTAGCAACGACCAAGCTCGTAAAAAGTCCGGTCGATAGCTAAGTTGGTAGAATGCTTGCATTCCATGCCGAGAGCAAAGGTTCGACCCTCATCGAGGGTTTCAGAAATGATTTTCCGTTTCGATGTTAATTTCAAACCCAAAATAAATACCGGCAAGGTGTACTCAGCCTTCATAAGAAATGAAAACCAGCTCCTCCGGAAGCTGGGAGGCTCCCACTTCAACTGAAAGTGGTTGGTGTGAGGCCGGCCCCCTTACCCGTAAAAATAAACAGGTCTCGAATCGCAACATGCAACCCCTTCGGGGGTAACGTAGGCAAGAAGTTACACTATATGTATAGCTAGGTTGCGTTGCGTTTGAAGGATTGAAATCATCACAGAATTATCGTCATCTTATTGGATGGATTAGTGATAAGAATGTATTAAAGAACATCGTGATACATACAAAATTAATGAAGGACGTTTGCTAAGCACTGAAAAAATTGTAGTTTTTATTTATACAGCCTCCTCACATACTTGAGTCATTTCGTCCCCTTAGTGCTTGTTTGGCGTATATCCATCAGAGCTTATGTTCACATGAGCAATGTTTGTATGAATTTTGTTGTGTTTTAGGCTTACACGCTCGGCTGATGATGTTGGAGAGATGTTTTCCGGGATCTGCTGCCGTGGTCTATGGGAGCTGGAGCTTACAGACGTTTCGCCCATCTCTACGATGGGCTTCTTTAGCGTGAAAGTGCAATGATGAAAATGTGAATGTTTGTATGTGTAGTGGACCAATGTGTCTTATGAAAACTGGATATTGATTTTTTTTAAAATTAAAAAACAACTCTCACATTATCGTGTTTTAAGTTTTTTTCTTAGCTCAGATTGTTTAGAATGTAATTCTTATGACAATCTCATTGAAAGGCCATCTTTGAATCAAATGATAGATAAGCCAAACAAGAACTGGGGGGACGATATATTACGCTCCCCCAGTTCTTGTTTGCTGTATAGACCAATTTTGTTAAATATGACTTTTTAATGCAGTTGACTTAAGAATCAAATTCTACACAATCTGAGCTAAGAAAAAACGTAAAACTCGATAATGTAAGAGTTTTTTTTTAATATTTTTAAAATCAATTTCCTGTTTTCATAAGACACATTGGTCCAGTACACATGCAAACATTGCTCATGTAAAATTAGCTTAGTGGTCTATACGGTAAACAAGAACTAAGGCAGCGATTAGTAAAAAACGCAACAATAAAAAATATAATACAAAGAAGAGGTAATTAGATTATTTTAAGCTAACCTTAAGCGGGCGCTTAGTTCATTAGCTTACATTTAAGTAACACTTATGGCGATTCATATCGGCACACTTCTTAAAAGTCACAAATAATGTCGTTGGTACATATCAAGGGATTAAGATAAACTGCGGGTCGGCGAAAATGAAACAAAGTACCAGATGACGAAGCTTATAGAATTATATGACATTTTTTCCGCATTGGCTGCCATTACTGGCGAGGGGTGGAAGTCTCTACGACCGTGGCGTCGGTAGATCTTACCGTATCTATTTGAAGATAAGACGAAATAAAACATGGCGGCGCATCAACAGCTGATACATTATATACAGAATAGCTATTCAGGCAAACGCAACTAAGATACATATATAATGTAGAACCAGCAATCATTAGGTTTGGATAATTTTTTAAAAAATATAGTCATTCAGGCAACGCAAAAAATGCAACTAAGCTACACATATAGTGTAATTTCTTGCCGCGTTATCCCCGAGGGCTTTCGCATGTGGCGAGTGGAACCTATTTATTTTTAAAGGTAAGAGGGGCGGCCTTACACCAACCATTTCAGTTGATGTGGAGGCTTCCAAGCTCCCGAGGGCACTCATTTCTTGTCAAGGCTGAATAAATTTTGCCGGTACATATTTTATTTTGGGGTTTGAAATAAACACCGAATCGGAAATCATTTCAGCCACCCTATAAATGGCAATATTTTATGAAATCTCTGCCATCATCATGATGGCAGATCTTCGATAGAAGTGGCACTGAAAGACGAAGAAGACGAGGAAGTGGCAAATTCGGTAAAGTCGGTGTTATGGCCGAGGGGGCCAAGTGGGCTGATCTTTCTAGCGTATTTCGAATAAAATAACGTTGGTTCGATCCCCGCTTGGGTCCTTTGACCATAACTTTGACCCTGGTTCAACAGATGTTATTGGGTAATTATTAATTAATAATTCATTAAAATAAACAATAATGAATTATTAATTGATGATATTAATACCTGTTTCTGGCCAGGCAGAATAGGTTGGTGAATTGCATTCCTCTTCACAAATCCATATTTTTTAAATTTAAAAAAATCATCACGTCCGTGATTATCTCATTTCTTTACAACAGTGCATTCTATATACTAATATGGAAACAGAAGTATTACAATCAATGTCGGTTTTACATAAATATCTACTAGAATGCCATGTCGTTCGAAGCACGAGGAGGCAGGCTAGTTTTAGTATAAAAATTAGTAGTTAAAAAACAAGCGTGGCAAAGCAGGATTTCTTAGAAAAATACTTAAATAGATTGTTTTTAGTCAACTAAGCTACCCATTACGTGAAACTTCTTGGCGCGTTTTTCCCGAAGACGTCGAATGTGGCGAGTGAATCTATTTATTTGTACAGGTCTTACAGGACCAGCTTTATGCCAACCACTACAGTTGAAGCGAAGGTTTCTTTCCCAGCTCCCGACCCCTGGTACTCATTTCTTGTGAAGGCTGAGTACCTAAACCCTGCCGGTATTTTATATTGAGTTTGAAATAAACAGAGAAACGGGGAATCATTTCTGACACCTTTCAGCTCTCGACACGGAATGCAATCACTCGGACATAACACACAAAAATATTTTTTTTTTCTATTTATTTAAGTATTTTTTGCCTTAAATGTCAATATATCTTTACAACTTATATTTTCGCCTTAGATTCTACAAGAATTAGATACAAATCTATGACTCAAATGTTAAGGACATGCTGTATAACATAATTTTGTATAAACACAAAAAATACACAAAAGCGCACGATCCGTTCTTTGCAAAAAATATGTCCTTGCATTCTGACAAATTTGTCAACAAAATTCACTTAAAATTTATAATGACTTATCTATGGAATTGAACACAATGCTCAATATAAACCAAGGCCCGGTAGATAGCTCAGCTGGTAGAGTGCTTGCGTTCCATACCGAAAGCCCGCGTTCGAATCCCACCGAGGGTGTGAGAAATGATTTTCCGTTTCGGTGCTTAACTTAAAAATAAAAAATAAACCGGCAAGGTTTACTCAGGCTTCACAAAAATTGAGTACCAGCCCCCTCGGGAGCTGGGAATCCCCACTAACCTCAGTGGAATTCGAACGCGAGCTCTCGTCATTTCGCTGAAACGTCAAACTTCAAATCCAAGATGGCGTCACGTCAATGAATCAGCACTAGAACCAATTACAATATATATTTCTTTAACGGCCTCGAAGCAGGTCAAGCACGAAGCTAAATAAGCGTTTCTTTACATAATGGAGTCGGGCATTTAAAACAATACATTTATTTCAGAAAGTCTTTGGCCTCTTGCGTTTCCGCTCGCGCCGATTTCCCTCCAAAAACAAAATAACGCGTGAACCAACCTAACCTAACTGCGCTAGTGGTGATACGTCATGTCATGGCTCGTTCACAAATTCGCTACGACCATAGAGTAATAACAGCGTCATGACGGTCAGGGTTAAGACGCATTTTCAGCTGCCTAGCTGTTGATGCAGCAAGGACTCTGCTGAAAGCGTTGGTGGTTTCAAGATTGGTACTGCAACAGCCTGATGCTTGGCCTCAAGGTTGGACTACTGCAACAGCCTGATGCTTGGCCTCAAGGTTGGACTACAGCAACAGCCTGATGCTTGGCCTCAAGGTTGGACTACTGCAACAGCCTGATGCTTGGCCTCAAGGTTGGACTACTGCAACAGCCTGATGATTGGCCTCAAGGTTGGACTACTGCAACAGCCTGATGCTTGGCCTCAAGGTTGGACTCCTGCAACAGCCTGATGCTTGGCCTCAAGGTTGGACTCCTGCAACAGCCTGATGCTTGGCCTCAAGGTTGGACTACTGCAACAGCCTGATGCTTGGCCTCAAGGTTGGACTACTGCAACAGCCTGATGCTTGGCCTCAAGGTCGGACTACTGCAACAGCCTGATGCTTGGCCTCAAGGTTGGACTACTGCAACAGCCTGATGCTTGGCCTCAAGGTTGGACTACTGCAACAGCCTGATGCTTGGCCTCACGGTTGGACTACTGCAACAGCCTGATGCTTGGCCTCAAGGTTGGACTACTGCAACAGCCTGATGCTTGGCCTCAAGGTTGGACTACTGCAACAGCCTGATGCTTGGCCTCAAGGTTGGACTACTGCAACAGCCTGATGCTTGGCCTCAAGGTTGGACTACTGCAACAGCCTGATGCTTGGCCTCAAGTTTGGACTACTGCAACAGCCTGATGCTTGGCCTCAAGGTTGGACTACTGCAACAGCCTGATGCTTGGTCTCCCAAATGTACAATTGTTAAGGATACAGGCTGTTTTTAATACCGCATCTAAAATCATTTTTGGAGGACATAAAACTGATCATGCCACTCCTCTATTGCAGCGTCTTCACTGGCTGCGTGTCCCGGAGAGAGTGGAGTATAAAGTGTGCCTTATGGTATTCAACTCTCTCAGAGGAGCGGCCCCGTCTTCTTTGACTGAACTGTGTGAGGTTGAGGAGATTGTTGGTAAGCGTTGCAGCCTTTGCTGAGCGAGGGGTGATGCTATCAACAGGCTGAAAATGCCACCTCGAAGAGAACGGGCTTTGGGGATATGTACGGCGTTTGGTTCAGCGGGACCGTTGTGCTGGAACCAGCAACCTCTGAAGCTGAGGATGGAGACCGGTGAAGAACGCTTCAAGAAGAAGTTGGAGGTTGGAGGAGAAGTTGGACATGTTTTCCAGGAAACAAGTGAAGGATGAGCGCCCTTGGGGTGGCTGGAACCACTAAACGGCGCCCAAAAAAGAAAACAAATTATCCAACTAAATTATTTAAGTTGCGCTTGGACGTCAGCGATCTGATACGCCGCCTAACAGCTCTAATGCTTCGTTTTTTGTCGATTGTTTTAAACAATCGCAAGTTTGAACCCAGCCTGCGCCTTGTGCTATCGACTATATCTTTGACCATGGTTCAACAGATGTAATTGGGTAATTTTAAATCAAGAATTCATTAAAGCCATATTAAATAATGAATCATTAAATCTATAATCTAAGTTGCAAGGATATATTCATTTAAAGCTCTCAAATGCATGCCCACAAACAAACACGTGTAGTTCGCGCTTACAAATGCTAAATGTGTACTTACAAATAAAATGCAAACGTCAAATGAACATGCAAATAGTCAAACAATGGCTAGATGGTAACTTATTGTCTTTAAACACTGCAAAAACCCTATTTATACCATTTTACAACACAAAAAAAGCGTCTCCTAAAAATAGTTTGGATTTAATGTTTCACAAATATGATTGCGATATACTTGTGTGCAAAAATTGTAATAAGATGAAAAATGAGACTTGTACAAAGTACTTAGGAATATGTATTGACTCGCAAATGAAATGGACCACGCATTTGAAGGGACTAATCGGCAGGCTGCGATTCCTGTACTATGTATTTAAGCGACTCAGCGAATTGAATTTGAATATAAAATTTATAAAAATGGTTTATTATGCTCTGGTGCATTCATCTCTGACTTATGGAATGATTGGATGGGGAGGGGCCTTAGATAGCCATATCAAGGCGCTTGAAACAGCTCAAAAAACTATTGTTAAAATAATGTTCAAAAAACCCTCTATGTACCCATCAAAATTGTTATTTCATGAGACAGGAATTATGAACATAAGACAGATGTATGGTTTCCAGAGCTTGAAATTCATTCACTCGAGATTACAATTGTTTGAATATAATGAAGGTAGGAGCAGTCAGCGACTCAAAAATGTTATAAAAGTACCTCATTGCAAAAGTAGATTAGGGCAGAGACATACTTCTTATATTGCACCTAAATTGTATAATGTCCTAAGTAATGAATTGGAAGATATCTTGAGCCTGAGTCCTGCAGTTTTCAAAGGATATATCAGAAAGTGGGTTGTGGATAAGGAGATCATTCAAGGTGTACTAAATGACTGATTGAATGCAGATTTTCAATTTTATTTGGATTGAAGCAAATTATGTTAAATGAAAAATTATTACTTGTGTCTAATGAGCTTCTGAACTTTATTACTTATAAACTGAATTATTCATTCTTATTTATTTTTTTACTAAATACGTTTATTGTATTACTGATTTTTCTCTACTTTCTTTTTGTTTCATTTTATTATTGTGTTTGTTTTTTTCTTTCCTTCATCAAAAATTTCAACTTTTTCTAAAAATGAACTGGACTTTGTCTCTTTTTCTATAAAAGTTTTTGTTTTTCCTTTGTTCTGTATAGATGGTAATTAATTTTTTCAACTTTTGCTTTTACTTTATCATATTTGTATACCCACGCACAGGCTATGCCTATGTGGGTTTCTCTTTAAAGTTTTTTTTTGAAAATGTGTATAATTATCTGTATTTATGAAGAGGAATATTAATAAATAAAAAAAAAATAAAAAAAAAAAAAAAAAATAAACATAAGCCCTACAACTTTTGCCGACCTTCCCTGACACAGGGGTGACATTGGCAAAGTGAAACATTTTTTACAGTCTAGGTGGTAAGCCTCATACCAACCTTTAAGTCAAGGAATACAAATAATAAACAACATTTAAGTATAAAAAAGAACAAAACCTTAAAAGAAATCTATTAAAAAAAAGTCAATAATTTCCTATACAAAAATGTAACAATGAATAAGCCAACATTACAAAAATGATGATTTTAATACCTGTTTCTGGCCAGGCAAAGTAGGTTTGGTGAATTGCTTCACAAATCTATTTAATAATACAAAAAATAAAATAAAAACACAAGCTGAAAATACAAATATTTAATAGTTTTATAAACAACCGCTTTACCTTGAATTATCAGGCACTTAACTTATTTTTTCACTTAATTCAGAAAAACAAAATAACTTTGGGTTGTTGACAATGGTGACAATTTTTTACTTTAAACAATGGTTATGTCATCTCAACACTTACAGAGCCATTCACAACGCATTCGGTCCATAGCTGATCCATGGATGATGGCTTTTTTGTATGGAAAATTTACGGTAGGTGGCGGGTGAGCCATGGATTTGCTGTGCGTGAATAACACCGATTAACATTGTTGCGAACGTGTGATTATGTGTTTCGTTTGTCTGTGTGAGTCTGTGAAGTCTCTAGATCTAGGTACTGAAATAATTATTTGTATCGGTTGAGATTGCTCGAGTATTCTGGTTCTCAGTGATTCGAGAACCATCCTTATGCTTGCTATAAAAAGAGCCAAAGCTGTCTGTAGCGTGAGACTTGTATCGGAGCCGTCGAGCCAAATAGATCGAATCAACTCTGTATTTGGACCAAATGTGAATCATCTCTAAAATAAATAGTGTTAAATAAGTTAACCGAATAATAATAATAATAATATTATTAGGATGATTTATTTGATGAGCGCTGTTTTTATGTGTATCACACCTTAAGAGCCCTCTGCGAGCTTTGTCGTCGCTGAAGAAAGCGCCAATTCTCAAGCAAGACCCAATTGCTGTAAGGCTGGATGGACCTTTAGCGACCGGTCTTTCATAAAGATTTATGAATTTTTCAACCCAGCGAAGAGCACATTTGAAAATATAAATGGTATATTTTTTGTGCTCCGCCGTGATTCGAACTCACAACCTTACATTTACGAGTCCAAAGAGTTACCACTGGACTACGGACCGAAGCTTCTAGATAATATTAAATCTGCTAGCTTTTTAAGACAATCATTTGTAGTCGATTCTTCGCAAGGCTTGCTTAAAGCGGCGCTGGGCTGGTCACGTCGCAAGGCAGGACCAGGACAGGTGGCCGAAAAGGATCGTCCAGTGGCGACCCAGGATGTCCAAGCGGGGAGCGGGGAGACCCCAACTGAGGTGGCTGGACGACATCAAGGGAACTGCAGGGTCTGCAGGCAGAGGATGGCTGAACAGTGAACACAGCAGGCGAAAGAGAAGCATGGAGAAGATTGGAGGAGGCCTACGTCCAGGAGTGGACTGAGAAGAGTTGATTCCTCAGCTTATAAGCTGTACACATAGGTAGAGAAACCTCTCACCGCGTTGTCACCGAAGGGGTCGTATATAATGAGAGAAACCTATTTATTTTCCCAGGTAGGGAGAGTGCATTTCATTGACTTTATGATTTTAATTTTTTTTATTTTATTTCAACTGTAGGTTTTTAGATGTAGTTTTAATATTTATTTTATCAGCGAAGATCATATTTCAAAATCAAATTATACTATTTTGTGCCCCGAAGAAACAGTTTGTAACCACTAGACTACGGACCGGTCTACACCATAAGTTAAGAGAATAGTATAATGAAACACTGTAATCAGTTCCTTGATTAATAGGTTGGTATGAGGCTGACCCCACATGCTGTAAAAGCTTGTTTCACTTTTGCCAATGCCACCCCGTTCAGGGATTGGCAGCAGGAGTTGCAAAGTTTATGTTCATGTGATGTTTGGTTTATTTTGTATGTTCACATAAAACATGTGTAAGCGTGAACTTACATGTGCCTGCTTGTGAGCGTGCATTAAATATTAGCCTTAAGATTATTAACCTATTTAAGATTAATAATTTATGCATGCCCACAAGCAGACACGTGTAACTTCACGCGTACAAATTTTGCATGCAAACTATGAAATACATTACACTCAAATTAACATAAACTCTTGCTACCTTTCCCTGAAACAGGGATGAGTGGGTGACATTGGTAAAGTGAATCAATTTTTACAGTATGGATAGTCAACCTCATACCAAAGTTTAAGTCAAGGAACATAATATTATATTATTTATTGGAATGGCGTGGATGTATAAAAAGATAAAGGTGATGGCCACCCATAGAATAGCAAACTGGCAAAAGTTGCAATTTATACAACGGGATGATTCATTTCAAAATTTTCAAGTTAATTTCCTGATTGTTAACTGAATCAAATCTAATTATTCATCTGAATGAATTCATAAATAAATTAATATATTGTTGTAAATTAATGTATTTAAGTTGGTATCCCAATTTTCGTACAACAGGATTTTCCCTTCTAATCTAATCTAATCTAAGCTGCAAAGATATATATCATTTAAGATTTATATTAAATGCATTCCCACAAGTAGATATGTATAATTTCGCGCTAACACATGCCGCATGTGGACCTACAATATAAAAACCCAATCTCAAATGAACATAAGCCTTGCAACTCTTGCCGTCCTTCCCTGAAACAGGGATGACATTGGCAAAGTGAACCAATTTTTTTACAGTATGGGTGGTCAGCCGCATAACAACCTATAAGTCAAGGAATTCCATTAATATTACATTCAATCTAATCTAATCTAAGTTTGGAGATTCACTTATATGCATTCTCACAAGCAGACACGTACAAGTTCGCGCTTGCACATGCCGCATGTGAACTTACAACATAAAAATCAAACCACAAATGGACATACACCCTGCAACTCTTGCCGTCCTTCCCTGAAACAGGGGTGACATTGGCAAAGTGAACCATTTTTACAGCATGGGTGGTCAGCCGCATACCAACCTATAAGTCAAGGAACATACACAACAAATTACATTTTTTTTAATCAATAAATAACAATATGTATGGACATCAAAACTAAAACAGAAAACAAATTCCAATTTAATAAATCCTAGCCGCCAACATTACAGATCAACCGCCATTTCTTACTGTCCTTACATACTTCTTTCATTTCCTCCAGAGTCGAAATATTTATTAAAACAAAAGCTGAAGTCGGCACAAATTCCATTGACTACAAAACATGACGTCACCAGGACGGATTTCTGCTGGCCAGGCGGAAAACGCAAACTTGTAGGTATTTTTGTATCGGTCCTAGTCACATAGACCTGTGACGTTTGCCTACCAAGGAAAAAATCTAATTTTGTGCGAAAAAATAGAAATAACAATGAGATCCGTACGTACATAAATTAGAATAGATAATATTGTGTCGTCACACAGCCAAGTTGCTGGGGAAAAGGCATACAAATATTTTGATATTGGTTGCTGAGGACGGCAGCCCACACAAGACTGACGTTTACTCGCCAAGAAATCTAATCTAAGTTGCAAAGATATTATGTAACATTGGAGAATCACATTATATGCATTCTCACAAGCAGACACGTATAGGTAAGTTCGCGCTTGCATAGTAAAAAGTTCCAAATTCAAAAATGTTCCGCCCTCATTCATTTTTGATCAAATTTAAAAGGTAAAGATCATCGATCAAAATTATATTTTGTTTATTAAAAGATCTATTATTTAGATCGACGGTAAAGATTGAACCAAAACTACACGCAGAATCTACATACAAAAACAATTGTTCTAAATTCAAACACACGCAATGCCTGCAACATGAAAATAAAATTCCATACATGTACGAAAATTCAAAAATGGAACAACTTAATAAACAAATAACGCATCCCTAAAGCCATGTTGTCTTTTTTCAATGTTTTTTACATGCTTTGAAAAAGGACAATATTTTTTACTTTTTACAATAAAATACACTCAAAAAACAAACAAGACATGCTTCTGCTTATAGATTTGTATTAAACTGAATATTAATTCATTTCCTTTAGGTTAAATAAATAATAATAAAAGTAATTTAAGTCGGCATGCAAAATATGTTCCAAATTGAATTGGAAAAATGAATTCGGAACCAAATCTCACATGAACATAAACTCTGCAACTCTTGCTGTCTTTCCCTGGGATGGGGTGGCATTGACAAAAGTGAACCAAGTTTTTACAGCATGGGGGTCAGCCTCATACCAACAGATTAGTCAAATAACGATAGGTGTAAACTGTAAAACCAGTAATAAAGAATTATAATTCTTTCAACGCGAAAATAAAATACATCATGTGTAAAATTTAAAAAACGGAGAAAGATGTTTCAAGTTCAAAAAGTGAAAATTCAAAAATTAAAAAAAAGCTCTAAATTCAAACACATGCATGAAAATAAAAATAAAAAATCGGTGTGAATTCAAAAAAATAATTCCAAATTCAAAAATATTTTTGAATATAATTTCAAAAAATGGAACAAACCTCCAATTCCATGTTGCCTGTTTACAGCGTCCTTTTTATCCTTTGAAATAAATTAATATATTTCACTTTACACACAAAAAAAACACTGAAAATATCGTAGCACGTCTTCTCGCCCGTAGATTTGGATTAAAACTCAACGTTAATTTGTTTCCTTGAGGTGAAATATTCGCTTTAATCTACCGAGTAAGCGAGTACATGCATTAAGCACCTAGCAATAAACCGATCGCGATATCTGCCAGAACACAATAATCCTTTTGCTTATGATTCCGCTCTTTTATGTGTTTTTTTTCTGTTCTTGAGTCATTCGGAGTATTCGACACAAGTGCAGGATAGATAAAACTGTGACTGTGACTTTGGCGTCGTTTCACGAGGGGTGGTACAAGTCTCCACAGACTTGCCAATACTTCAACACTTTTACGCAAAAAAAAACGCAAAACGCAACTAAGCTACACATATAGTGTAACTTCTTGCCACGTTATCCCCGAAGGGGTCGCATGTGGCGAGTTGAACCTTTTTATTTTTACAGGTTTTTTTTACAGGGGGCCGGCCTTACATCAACCACTTCAGTTGAAGTGGGGGTTTCCCAGCTCCCGAGAGGGCTGGTACTCATTTCTTGTGAAGGAAATGAGTGAACTCGCTTCTTGAGTAAGCCTTGCCGGTATTTTTTTTGGGGGCTTGAAGTAAACACCGAAACGGGAAATCATTTCTGACACCCTCGGTGGGATTCGAACCCGAGCTCACGGCATGGAATGCAAGCACTCTACCAACTGAGCTATCGACCGGACAATCTATAATAACAATCTATAATCTAGGTTTCAAGGATATATTCATTTAAAGCTCTCAAATGCATACCCTCAAACAAACACATGTAGTTCGCGCTTACAAATGCTGAATGTGTACTTACAAATAAAATCCAAACCTCGAATGAACATAAGCCCTACAACTTTTGCCGACCTTCCCTGACACAGGGGCGATATTGGTAAAGTTAACCATTTTTTACCTACAGTATGGGTGGTCAGCCTCATACCAAGCTATAAGTCAAGGAATACAAGCAATTAATTACATACAGTTATACAAACAAACAAACACTAGAAAATCTACAAAACATCTATAAAAATGAAAATTGATTCTTGGCCTTAGCCGCCTACATTACAGATCAGCCGCCACTTTTTTCGGTCCTTACATACTTCTTTTATTTCATCCAGAGTCATAACCTTTTGCATACAAGCCCTCCTTTTATGATGACTCTGGATAACCAAATTACAATCATTCAAATTTATCACTTTTTTCATGCAGCATGCGTGAAAGATTACATTAATTATTTCAAGGAAAAAAAGGGCACTGTCTTGAATCTAAGTTGCGTTGGTTATGCAAACACGGTAGGATCGCGCTTACACATGTTGCATGCATAGTTGCAAACTAAAATTAGGCCGATGTAAGCTATGAAACTTTGAAAGTTGAAGGGTTTTAGTTTTAACATTGTGAAGATTAATTTTAAAAATAATAATGGAAAAGCCGTGTTAGTCGGTGCTATGGCCGCGGGGATCAAGTAAGGTTATTTGGAACCGGATAACGTTGGTTAGAATCCCGTGACGATAACTTCGACCGTGGTTCAACAGATGCCGTTGCATGCACGCATGTTGGTGGATTGCATTCCTTTCCACAAATCTATTTAAAAAAAAAAAAAAAAAAGTTAAGGAATTATTTATTTAAAATTAGTATAAAAATTGTCTCATGAAAAACATAGGACTTTTTTACGGCCAGATAGCGAAAATCACATCCTCTCCCTTTTGACGTACTGACATGTCCATGAAGATGTGTAATTTATAATTTTTAATTAGAATAACAGCCCTTTGACAGTTTGTATAGGATGAAAAAAAAAACATATTTCACGAACCGCGCTATAGAAAAGAACAGGTTTCTGAACGAAAAATTACATATCCGATGTAGAATGTATCCTGGGATTCCTGTATCTTGACAATGTAAGTAATTTGAGCTTTTTCGTGATGGTTCGGGCATATGGAGAGAATGAGTGATGAAAGATTGACGAAGAAAGTATATGTTGCTAAAATAGATGGATGTCGTGGTAGAGGAAGACCGAGAAAAGTATGGATGGATCAAACTTCTGAAATAGCGAATGAATGGGATATCCAGAGTCATAATAAAAGGAGGACTTGCATGAAAAAGGTTATGACTCTGGATGAAATGAAAGAAGTGTGCAAGGACAGGAAGAAGTGGCGGCTAATCTGCAATGGTGATTTCTAATGTTGGTGTATTAATTTGCTACATTTTTTGCATAGGAAATTTCTGACTTTTTTTGTATAGATTTCTTTGTAAGGTTTTGTTCTTTTATATATTTAAATGTAATTTTTTATTCATATTCCTTGACTTATAGGTTGGTATGAGGCTGACCACCCATACTGTAAAAAATGGTTCACTTTGCCAATGTTACCCCTGTTTCAGGGAAGGTCGGCAAAAGTTGTGGGGCTTATGTTCATTTGAGGTTTGGATTTTATTTGTAAGTACACATTCAGCATTTGTAAGCGTGAACTACACTTGTTGGTTTGTGGGCTTACATCTGAGAGCTTTAAATGAATATATCCTTGCAACTTAGATTATTATTATTATTATTCGTCACAGATAAGACATGCCTCCGACGTTGGATACAATTTCATCGAAACAAGCTCTTTTCTACAATGTGGTTCGTACAATCCGTTTTTATTCCTAGGTTATAGATTATTATATTATTATAGATTATAGATAGTTTAATAAAGTAAGACTGATGGTTTGGTATGAGGCTGCTTACCTTTTTCTTAAATATTGTTCCTCCTTCATATTGCTTTATCTATTCCAGGGGTGTCCAACTCAAAATCGTGGCGGGCCGGATTTAGTTCTTTTGTAATCGTGGCGGGCTAGAATTTTTTCTAGCTTGATAAAAATTCTGTTGACGGGGGGGGGGAAGTTAGGCACGCAATTTTGGAAGTTCATTTGGTCCATAAAAATTCTATTGACGGGGGGTCGCGCCCCCAATTTGAAAAAACCCGCTGCCTTAAATAGATTAAGAACATATTGCGCAATAACTAGATGTCGTCGCGGGCCGGATGACAGGCTCACGCGGGCCGTTTGTTGGACAAGCCTGGTTCTATTAAAATTAATAATATAAATATTTTATTTTATTTTCCTCATAACTTTATGCTATTTCTAGGAAAGCATTCTGCATTGTTGTCTTCTTCATAAAAATCATATATTGTAGGTATAATTTTGTTCCTTGACTAATAGGTTGGTATGAGGCTGACCCCCTTTGCTGTATAAAATGATTCACTTTGCCAATGTCACCTCTGTTTAAGGGTAGGTCGGCAAGAATTGCAAGCTTATGTTCACTTGAAATTGGGTTTTTATGTTGTACATCCGCTGTGGTCCGCTCAATAAAGGTCAACAGACTGCATTGGCTGGGGCACATTCAGCGAATGGAACATCGGAGCCTGGAGAAGACGAACCCGGAGGGACGCTGGACAGTGGAAAGACCACGCTTAAGATGGCTGGATGGAGTGGTGGCGGATTGCCGTGCAGTGGGAATGTGGGACTGGAGGAGGAAGACGTTGGATAGACAGCGCTGGCAGCGGTTGCTGAGAGAGGCCAAGACCCACCCCGGGTTGTCGTGCCAATGATGATGATGATGATGATGTTGTAAGTCCACATGCGGCATATGTAAGCGTAAAATTTCATTCAAGTGGCCGATCTTTCTAACGTATTTGAAATAGAATAACTTTGGTTTGATCCCCGCCAGGGTCATTTGACCATAACTTTGATCCTGGTTCAACAGATGTCATTGGGTAATTATTAATTGACAATTCATTAAAATACACAAAAATGAATTATTATTAATTTATGATATTAATACCTGTTTTTGGCCAGGCAGAATAGGTTGGTGAATTGCATTTCTCTTCACAAATCATTTGAAAAAATATATATAATATGTCTGTTTTTTTTTTTTTTTTTTAAGAAATCCTGTACGGGAGACTCCCTCGATTCTAAAGACTCTAGGGGTCTATGACACTTGTTGTAGTGCCGCAGAGGTGTACGAGCTTGGTCGTCGCTACAAAGCGCCAATACTCAAGCAAGACCCAGTTGCTGTAAGGCTGGATGGACCTTTGGTGACCGGTCATTGGTAAAGGTTTATGAATTTTTCAACCCAGCGAAGAGCACATTCGAAATATAAATGGTATATTTTTGTGCTCCGCCGGGATCCAAATCCACAACCTTCCATTTACGAGTTCGAAGTGTTGCCACTACGGACCGGTCCAATCATGTTTGTGAGAATGCATTAAATATCAATCTTAAATGTCAATATATCTTTGCAACTGAGATTATAGATTGTTTGCATTTTCCAACACTTTTGTCTATTTTAATGGACATATATGATATTGTAAAACCCCATGACAATTATATGAGTCACATAGAATTTATTTAAGGAAATCATAGAAAAAAAAATAATAATAATATTAGGATGATTTATTTGGTGATCGCTGTTTTGATGTGAATCACATCTCAAGAGCCCAATGCGAGCTTGGTCGTTGCTATAGAAAGCGCCAATTCTCAAGCAAGATTCAGTTGTTTGAAGGCTGGATGGACCTTTTGGTTGGTTATGGATTACCTCGCAGCCTACAAAACAATTTTACTTAAAAAAAACAAGAAGAAGTTTTCACCCACCTTTGCCGAAAATTGGTTCACTTTTGCTAATGTCTCCCCTGTTTCAGGGAAGCGTGGCAAGAGTTCAAGGAATTTCTGCACATGCTTCTGATTTTTAGAGTTCCTTAATCCATCTCTTCTGGTGTTATTCTCAAACAGCAAAGCCATGGCTCATAAGCAGCCTACAGTGAAACAAACAACTACAAAAAAACAATGGTCCATAGATCAGCTGTGATTCAAATCAACTTTGAGGCTTTTTCAAAGTTTTGTGCCAGCCATGGCGAGAACTCGTCGGTCTAATTAGACTGACATTCTTTCTTCTTTTCTTTATCTTTCCCACCTCTATGGTGGTTGGCCATTTAGTTAGGTGAGCACCTCCCGAACAGTCTCAGTAGTAACATCTTGAATTTAGGCCTTCAGTCATATGTTAAGACGCTCAGAATCACTTTGCATTTTTGTTTGTAAATTTAAAATAATCGAGCCCTAAACCCTAACGGCTATAATCTTTCAGTGATTTCTGAGCCTCCTTCGCTTTGTGTAAGCACTTGGGAAAGTGTAGCTTCACGGGAGAGCCTTCTGCCACTCGCATCTCACATAACGTTTTGCATGCAAGTCCTGTGACACATCCCCGGATGGGATGGATATACAGGGCGTGGGTCAGTGGAGGGGAGACTGACCCTGAGAGAAGGTGTTGTGGTTCAAATGTTTTGTGCATAGCACGGTGAGCGTTTTTCCAGCGGTAGTACGGAGCGTTGATGCGCATCTCAGATGTTCTGAGATGAAAACTCGTAGGTTCTTGAAGTGTCTGCTCTTGCCTCCACTCCGTAAGTCATTATTGCTTTCACAGGTTTTATAGATGTGCACTTTGCTATATTGCCACCTTAAAGGTAAAACTGAATAAATGCTAATTCACTGATTTAAGAAATCGTGGATAAAACATTTTATTGTGAGTAACTTCTCATAGTAAGTGAACTAATTATAAGGAAGTGCTCATGACAAACTTCTGAACTACAGAATTTTCACAATATTTGAGTGTTTTATCTCTTAGGGAATAAGGTGCATTTATCTGAGAAACCCATGTTAGCGTAGCTGTGGTCTGGTTGATTCTTTCCGGACAGTTTCGCCCATTGCTCCGATGGGCATTATCAGCGGTTGGCTAGTCGCTGTGATCTTCTTATAGGATCTGGTGTTCTAGAAACAACGCTAGCCTTTGAATTAGTATTGTCGTGTTTACAGTGAGAAATCAAACCGCCATTGCTGTGCGAGGACCGAGATGTACATCCAACAAAAACCGGCCGTGAAAGCTTCAATGTACATCAATATATTGTTTTTCTATGTGAGACTGCTCAAAAATACTGCCGTTGCAACTTACGACTTTGGTGAATCTAGTTTTTGATAAATTTTGTAGAAAAATTCATAAGATTAATAAAAGTCATAATTTCCTATGTTTTATTCATTTAATATCCCCTTTTATGTACAAAGTCAACGCCTACTGTCATTTCAGGCCTTATCACCAACACACATGACGATACAACAGGTAGGCGAGTGAATAAGCATTATTATCAACTAACAGATGATCAGTTCCAACAAAGATAGCATAACGGTTTTTTTACGGCAAAGTCACTGGTATAGTCGAGCAGATAGGACGTCGGCGCTCAAAGATACGTTTTTTAAACAAACGCAAGTTCGAGCCCCGCCTGCGCCATGTCCTATCGACAATAACATTGATCCTGGTTCAACAGATGTCTTTGGATAATTATTAATTAATATTTCATTAAGCTATAAAATATTTAATTACTTATTGATAATACATATTAATACCTGTTTCTGGCCAGGTAAAGTAAGTTGGTTAATTGAAATTTTTCAAAAATTTATTTACAATAAAAAGTCTAAAAAAAAGGCATTGCAATTATTTTTTACACTCAGATTCGTGAGAGTTGTAAAGAAACAAAAGGCGGAAATCTAAGATTTTTGTCAAAAAAAATTTTTGAAAAAGAAAAGACCAGCCTTATGCAACAACAGGGACCGATTTTTATTATTTGTAATCCGATCTACATCAAACTTCTCAGGAACCATTCCCATAATATTTAACACAATTCCTGGTTGAGAGGTTTAGGAGTCTATAGAAACATACACTGAATTTTAAATATTAGAAGACGAGAAGGACAAGCATATGCGACTCGTGTAGTTAATTTGTTCAGTCTAAAGTCACATAAGCTCCCATTGAAATCACTTATCCTTGGAAATGTCATGCATCATGGTTAAAGCCTGAAAGTTGACAGCAGATATTGCACAAAAAATACATTATTACATAGTGTTCATAAATTATATACAAATTGTTTTATGTGTTTCTTTAAAATACACAACAAAATTAAGAAACAAGTAATATTTTAAATCACACCCTGGCAGTAATTGAATTAAAGAACAACTATGATTCTATTGACTTATGGTTAACGAAAAATGCAATAAATGATAATAATAATCATTTTTAATTAGGTTTTTTTCTTAGCAGGTAAACGTCACACTTACATAGGGCTCTGTGACAAATGTGACATAAGTGACGAACATGACATATGTGACGAACGTGACATACATAAATAATGTGACATATGTGATGAACGTGGCATACATAAATAATGTTACATATGTGACGAATGTGGCATACAAAAAGAATGTGACATATGTGACGAACGTGACATAAAGAATGTGACATATGTGACGAATGTGACTATATGACCATATGTGACCAACGTGACGACTGTTAAATACTTGATGGCCATGACATATGTAACGAGATGGATTTGTTTGTTAGGTAAAATGGAACATGAGATTTGAATTTGAATGAAAAGGAAAACAAAAGAAGGCAGAAAGGGGAGGAGAAGCTTGCCTGGCGTGAGAGCCAGAAGCATGTGAATTTTGTTATAATTAATATTGTGCTGTGGTTTATTGTGTATACATTGTGAAAGGAATAAAATAAACATATTAAAGTGGCTGTTAATTATTAATTGTGTCAATCAGCAGGACAGAAGAAAAACCCTCACATTTTGGCGCCCAACGTAAAAGAAAAAATCTGTAAATGAAATTCCTATGAAGAAAATTTTCTCAAACAAAAACAAATGACATTCGATTCCAATAAATGACATTGAAAACAATACAATATATGAAATAATTAAAATTGAACAGATTTATGATTGTGAAAGCATCAACACGTTTAAAAGCTAGTGAAGACATCAACTTATACAATTTAAAACAAGAAATTGCAAGTTTTAAAAGGCGGTTTTGAAAATATTGAACGGCTGTTTTGAAAATATTGAAGGCAAGAGAATTCAAATTACCTACCTACGTTCGGAAGAAATGAACATTTAAAAATCGAACGTCGCGGGAGAATGAAGAATGGATATGAACCAGTTTGTTTCAAATCAGTTTAGATAAATATATATAGATGGTGTTATATTTAATTTGTATGAAATTTTTTTTGAGATGAAATGATTTATTCTCTAATTGCATAAATTGAAAATATACAGCAAATGATGAAATCTAAAAAAATAAATAATAAAAAGGATTTAGAAAGTAACACAATGGAGTCCATAAATTTTGATCCTCTCAAATTAAAAATATCTTTTAATGGTGAAAGTGAACCAAATGAATTTATAATAAGGTTAGAAGAATTAGCCAAAGTCTACAAATTAAAATTAGATTATTTGGTAGAGTGTATGCCTATATTTTTAACAGATTTTCCGTTAACGTGGTACAGAGCAATTAACTGTGAATTTGATTGGAAAATTTTTAAAACCAAATTCTTACAACAATTTGAAAAATATGACTTTCAAAGGAATCTTAAGTTAGAAATTTTAAATATGGTACAAGGTCATGATAATGCATCTGTTTATATTTTAAAGGTCAAATCCAAAAATAATTTATTAAATAAAAGAATGCATGATAAAGAACTTATGGACATAATAATTCATGGATTGTCAGAAAAATATGCAACTTTACTGACAACATCTGAAATTAAAAATACAGAGGAATTATCTACAATATGTAGCAAGTTTGAATCATTTATAAAATTTAATGAATGTAAAAATTTAAATGTAATGAATGACACAGAAGAGAAAAATGTAATGCAAAAATGCAATTTTTGTAATAAATTAGGACATGATGAAATAGATTGTTGGACTAAAAATAGAAAATTAGATTACATACAGAATAAATGTAGAAGTTTCACAAATAATATAGTATGCCACTTTTGTAATAAAAGAGGACATGTGGAAAGAAATTGTTTTATAAAAAATGGAAATTTTAAAAAAACACACAGTAATCTGTTACTCATGTAAGCGTACAGGGCATGTACAAAAAGATTGTTTTGTTAAAAAAAAAAAGTGATTATACAGACAAAACAAAAATGAACAATCCAAATCTTCGTGGTCCAGTCCTGTTGTGATTGTAATTAAAAAGGATGGAACGCCTAGATTTTGTTTGGACTCTAGAAGACTCAATGAAGTAACAAAACGAGATAACTACCCCATTCCAAATTTAAATCAAGTTTTAGCAAATTTACGAAATGTCAAGTATATCTCTTCAATAGATTTAAGCAAGGCGTTTTGGCAAATTCCACTAGAAGAATCGTCCAAAGAAAAAACTGCCTTCGTCGTACCAAATAGAGGGTTGTTTCAATTCACAAAAATGCCGTTCGGTTTAAAAAATTCAAGTTCTGAAACACAGCGTTTATTAGACAAATTATTTGGACCTAAATTTGATACTAACATATTTTGTTATATCGATGACTTAATTATTATTAACGAAGATTTCAATTCACATTTAAATTTATTAAAACAAGTTAAAAATATATTACAAGAAGCAGGGTTAACGGTAAAATTTTCAAAATGTGAATTTTGCAAAGATAGTTTAAAATATTTGGGATACATTATTGATGAAAATGGATTAAGGCCAGATTCAAATAAAGTCAAGATTATAGAGGAATATCCTTCACCGAAAAATGTAAAACAACTACGAATGTTTTTAGGTTTGGTAGGGTTTTATAGAAAAGTTATACGAAACTGCAGTGAGATATCATATCCACTAAATAAATTATTGAGAGGTAAAAAAGGTCAGAACAATTTTAATTGGTCAAAAGAATCTGAGGATGCATTTAATAATTTAAAATCAGCCTTAAGCACAGCCCCTGTATTAATATGTCCGGATTTCACAAAAGATTTTTTTTTACACACTGATGCCAGTAAAAATCAAGTAGCTTCAGTATTAAACCAAAATATCAATGGGTCCGAAAAGCCAATAGCATATTTTTCAAGAAGTTTGACAGTTAGAGAACAAAACTATTCGACATCAGAACGTGAGCTTCTTGCCATTGTAGATTCAATAGAACATTTTCGATCTTATCTAGATGGGATGAAATTCAAGGTAATAACTGATCATATGGCATTAAAATTCTTGAATAAAATATCAAATCCAACAGGTAGATTAGCAAGATGGGCCATGAGACTTTCACAGTATGAATTTGAGATTGAGCATAGAAAAGGGAAAGAACATACAGTGCCAGATGTATTATCTAGGATTCCTGGTACTAAAGAAATGGAAGTAATAAATTCAAATATTGCAGATCCTTGGTATAATAATATCGCAGAAGGATGTACAAAAACACCACACAAATACAAAAAATTCAAAATGGTAGATAATAAATTATTTAAACTAATAAATGATGATAATCCTTTCACAGAGGAATATAATTGGAAAGAGATACCTATTATAGACAATAGATTAACTATAATAAAGAATCATCATGATAATGGACATGTAGGTATTTTTAAAACTTATAAATACATATCAAGATGTTACTATTGGAAAAATATGTATGCAGATATAAAAAGTTTTATAAATAAATGTCAAAAATGTAAAATGTATAAGCCGAATAATTTACCTCCAGCAGGAAAAATGGAAAATAGAAAAAGAGTGGATAGACCGTTAAAAATGTTGAGTATTGATTTGATAGGACCATTACCAAAATCAAGTACGGGCTATATACATATATTATCAATAATAGATGTTTTTACCAAATATTGTTGGTTATTTCCTTTAAGAAGAGCAACTACAGAAGAAATAGTAAAATTAATAGAAAATAAAATATTTTTAACAGAAGGAGTACCGCAAACGATAATAACAGATAATGGAAAGAATTTAAAGTCTAATGCATTTAAAGATTTTATGTACTCATATGGAGTACAGAAAATATTTTATACAACTTTATATACTCCCATGTGCAATAATGTAGAGACATATAATAGAACAATAGGATACACATTAGCTATTTTTGTTGAAAATGAACAAAGAAAATGGGATACTTTCTTAGATTCAGTACAAAGCATAATAAATAATACAGTCAATTTAGCAACAGGATACACACCTAATGTATTAGCAAGAGGTAGGGAGATTGTACTAAATGGTGAAATTCATGGTGAAATAGTAAATGATGAAATAGAATCAAAGGAAGATTTAGATAAATATAGAGATATGTATAAAGATAAAATGAAGGAATTAAACACATTATACAAAATTGTAACAGAAAATTTATGGGATGCATATAATAAAAATGCAAATTATTATAATAAAGGTAGATCAAATCGTGTCTATGATCAAGGGGATATTGTATGGCGTAAAAATTTCATACAATCAAATGCAGGGAAATACTTCTGTACAAAGTTGGCTCCAAAATTTGTCAAAGCCAGAATAGAAAAGAAAGTTAGCAAGATAGTCTATGTATTAAAAGATATAGACACAAATGTTATAAATAAATATCACATCAAGGACATAATCAAATTAGATTAACAAAAAAAAAAAAAAACATATTTTCATGTGTATGAAAAATTTGAGGTGATGCATGATACGGTGAAAGTTGATATAAAAGTGATCAGTGAAAGAATGAATTATGAAACATTGCATGAATGAAGGTATGAAACATAAATTAAACAAAGTATTACATATGAAGGTAAAGTTTTTTTTTAAAAAAAATTGATGGACTGATAAATTTATTAATGAAAAATAAATTTAAATATTGGGAAAGATGTGATACATGTTTAAAAAAAAAAAGTTATTTTAATGAATTGATTAATAAACTGGTGAATGTTTATTATGTATTGTTATTTGATTATTTTGAATTGTTGAATTAAGTATTTAAAAAAAAACAAATATTTGTTTATAATATTGAATATGAAATTTGTGTAAAAAAAAAAAAAAAATATTAATTTTAGTATGAAAATAATTGGTATTGTTAAAAAATGTATTAATGACTGAATAATGTATCAGAAACAGGTTTTTTTTTATTTTCATATTTTTGAAATTTATCCTTAAAATAAAACAAAATATGTGGCGCCGGCTGAGCATTATGATACATTATTTACTCATTGTTAAAAGAAAAAAAAATTGGGAATGTTTTTTTTTTATGAGAGGAAGGAGGTGTATTGTAACGAGATGGATTTGTTTGTTAGGTAAAATGGAACATGAGATTTGAATTTGAATGAAAAGGAAAACAAAAGAAGGCAGAAAGGAGGAGAAGCTTGCCTGGCGGGATAGCCACAAGCCTGTGTAATTAAGAATAAAGAATATTATTGTGCTGTGGTTAATTGTGTATACATTGTGAAAGAAATAAAAGTAAACATATTAAAGTGGCTGTTAATTATTAATTGTGTCAATCAGCAGGACAGAAGAAAAACCCTCACACATACTTGATGAACGTGACACACATGACATAAGTGACACATCAAGCGTGACGTGATTGTTTATTTAAAAAATGCAAATTCTGATGTATGACAGCAGTGCTACCAGGGTGTGAAACTTTACAAATAAATTATTTTTTAGGTAGGTATATTAACAATAATAATAATAATAAATAATGCTTTTATTTTCACTTTCTTACACCCTCAAGGGGCAAAAAGTAAGGCCCCGTATTTTCAACATTAGCAAATCGACTTTATACTACATGATAAGGACGCACTAACATCAATCGTGTGGATAGTTTTTTTTATCAGTTTAAAGTCACATATCGCACGCTTAATTATAAAGAGCAATAACTCAAAAATTGGGAAAATCGAGGTTTTGTAATAAAACGCAAGAACAATGCGAGAAGAATAGTTAGAATGCGACAGCCGTTCAATTTGGACGAATATGACCGAGATAAAACATCGGTCGCCTTTTTCATCCCATACAAGTTGTACTGGTTGTCTGAACTTCAAACGTTATTTCCCAACATTCTTATTTTTCGAGTTATTGCTCTTTATGATTAAGCGTGGGATATGCTTACGTTGAAAATACCAAACCTAAGTATTGTTTTCATAAAGAGTGAAAGGAACCCAAATCTAATCTAATCTAAGCTGCAAAGATATATATCATTTAAGATTTATATTAAATGCATTCCCACAAGCAGACATGTATAATTTCGCGCTAACACATACCGCATGTGGACCTACAATATAAAAATCCAATCTCAAATGAACATAAGCTCTGCAACTCTTGCCGTCCTTCCCTGAAACAGGGGTGACATTGGCAAAGTGAACCATTTTTTACAGTATGGGTGGTCAGCCGCATACCAACCTATAAGTCAAGGAACAAACATCGCAAATTACATTTTTTAAATCAATAAACAATAATATAAACATGGACACTAAAAAAAACTAAATCATAAAACCAATTTCACTTTAAAGATTTTTTCTAAAGTTAATTTAAGTAAAGTTGATATTTCATGACTTTGACATTATCATTAAGGTAGCCGAAGTACTAGAAGCAAAAAATTAGTGGCCGAGACCGATTCTGTAATGTTGGCGGCTAGGGCAGGGTTTCTCAAATTTTTATTTTTTTTTTTAATTTTTAATTTGAATTTTGTAATTGTTTTTTATGTTAATGTAGTTTGTTGTGTATGTTCCTTGACTTATAGGTTGGTATGCAGCTGACCACCCATGCTGTAGAAAATGGTTCACTTTGCCAATGTCACCCCTGTTTCAGGGAAGGTCAGCAAGAGTTGCAGGGTGTATTTTCATTTGAGATTTGTGTTTTATGCTGTAGGTTCGCATGCGGCGTGTTCAAGCGCAATCTTATATGTGTCTGCTTGTGAGAATGCATTTAATGTGAATCCCTAATGTTACATATCTTTGGAACTTAGATTAGATTTTCTGTGGTCGGAAAAAATTGTATAGAACTTGTATTTCAGCTACGGAATAATAAATTGCACTACAAAATCATTTAATATCATCTAAACATAAAACAATCAAAGGGAAGACAAGGAAATGAATAATAATTTAATTTAAAAATAGGTAAGATAGGTTTTTACAATACTGCAAAATAATATTTAAGTCATTGAGAATCACAGGCGGTAAACTAGAATTTTTTGAATCAGTATTTGGATACATAGGAAATAATTTAGTCATCATATTTATTTATTTATTTGTAAGTACACAATCAGCATTTGTAAGCGCAAACTACACGTGTTTGTTTGTGGGCATACATCTGAGAGCTTTGAATGAATATATCCTTGCAACTTAAAGATAGATTATAGATATCCATATATTTATCTCATATTTAAAAGAAAGTAGATTGTCATCTTTGATTCTAAATGACTCATTTGAAGAAAAAGTGCATCAAAACCATAAATATTTAAAAAAGATTATTTTGAAAGCTTTGTCAAAATTTACAATATTATTTTACTTATTTTTTATATTTATAAACACTGCTTGATATGTTGTATCATCAGAATATTTTAGATTTAAATTTAGAATCTTATAATGCAGGCGACAATATAGTTTGCGTCACTTTGACATAAGATTCAAAATGGTGGACTTGTAATGGACTTCAACAAAACATTGAGAAACCTATTCATTTCTTCGACATGGTTCGTAAAATCCATTTTAAATTCTGTACAAAATTGAATGTCTTGCATTTTGAAGCATATGTTAAAATTACCCCAAAGTGTTAAAGGCGCCCACAAAAAAGATTTTTACAAATTAGCATAGCCTATGTATTTATTTAAAAAATCACTCGTTATAAATAGATTATTGCAATATTTATAAAAATATTCATTTCAACAGGAAACTCAATATCTAGGAAGGTAATTTTAGATTCAGTTGTTTCAACTAGTGTTAAAATAACAAGCCAAAACTATGTATTCAATATTTTTGAGTTGATGGATATCTGTCAAAATAACATTTAAGTCATATAGAACCCAATAATCCAATATTGCCTCGTTTGATTTGACTTATAGAAGCGTAGTTATATGTAGGTATCTTCCATTGTTTGGCCAGTTGTGTTGTACAGAGCGAAGCCTGGAGTCTGACTGAGAAAACAGAGAAATCTCTCCAGAGAACAAAATGCTTCGTCGCATTCTTGGACCTGTATTTGAAGGTGACAGATCGCGTATCCGGACCAACGCGGAGCTGATGTCCATGTTTCAAGACCCAAACATAGTGTCGGTAATGAAATCAAGAAGACTCCAGTGGGCCGGACATGTAGCACGTGCAGAGGACTCCAGGATCATCAGAACTGTCTTGGATGGTGCCCCCTCAGGTGTTAGACCACTCAGACGTCCCAGGATGTGGTGGGCAGATAGCGTCAAAGCCGACACCAAAGTTCTGGGAGTGAGGGGACCATGGAGGGAAGCAGCACAAGATAAAGAGTCCTGGAGGATTGGGGCGCGGGAGGCCCTGAGCCATCAAGGCTTATGAGCCAAAGAAAACAAACAAACAAAAACTAGTTTTGTATATCCCTGATGTGTTTTGGCTTGCTATAGTTACAATATTTAAAACAACCCCGAACATACAAATGGTTTGGATAGTATCATATACGGCAATCTTTTTTACTTTCTTGCTATAGCCGAAGGCTATAAAGAAAG